>JAZKJV010010106.1:0-499385 GCA_037367405.1 Ottelia alismoides
TGATGCGCTTAAGGATTCTCAATATCCTTCAGTCTTTGCTTTGGATAAGTACAGATCTTACATTCTTGGATCTAGAGTGACAATTTTTACTGACCACACTGCCATTCGGTATTTGATGTCAAAGAAGGATGCCAAAGCCAGATTAACCAGATGGATCCTTCTCCTCTAGGAATTTGATATTGAGATTAAGGATAAGCCTGGAGTTAAGAATGTTGTGGCAGATCACCTCTCCCGCCTAGAGAACCTTGGGGAATCTGAGCCCATAGCACCTATCACTGAAACTTTTCCAGATGAGGCGATCCTTGCTATCACCTCTCTTCCATGGTATGCCGACATTGTGAATTACCTTGTTGCCAAATCCATTCCACCAGGTTGGCCCAGACAACGGCTTGAGATCTTCCTTGCGAAGGCCAAGTCGTACCATTGGGAGGATCCCGTCCTTTATCATGAGGGAGGGGACAGTATCTGGAGACGGTGCATTCCTCGAGATGAGCAACATTGCGTCCTCACCTACTGCCACAAGCTTGAGGCAGGAGGACATCATTCTGGGAGACGGACAACACAAAAGGTGCTCCAATCCGGCCTTTGGTGGCCTACCCTTTTCAAGGATTCTGATGAGTTCGTGAGAAGGTGTATTGACTGTCAGAAGATGGGTATTTGCGGACAGAGAGACATGATGCCCATGCAGCCCATTCACTTTTGTGAGGTTTTTGATGCATGGGGAATTGATTTCATGGGCCTATTTCCTAAAAGCCAGGGCTTTAAGTACATTTTGCTCACTGTGGATTATGTGAGCCATTGGGTTAAGGCCATCCCTGCCCGAGCCACAGATGCTAAAACCGTATGTCGATTCTTGAGGAAAAATATTATTTCACGGTTCGGGGTGCCTAGAGTCTTGATTTCAAATGGGGGGTCTCACTTTATTAACGACAAGGTCAGGACCCTTACAGACGAGTTCGGTATTGACCATCGTGTTGCCACACCATATCACCCTCAGACTAATGGTCTTGCTGAAGTATCGAATAGGGAGATTAGGACAATTTTACAGAAGGTAGTACGCCCAGACCGAAAGGATTGGTCACAACTTTTGGACTCGGTCTTGTGGGCTTATCAGACCTCCTTCAAGACACCAGTGTGGACATCTCCCTTTCGTCTCGTCTATGACAAGCCATGCCATTTACCAGTGGAAATAAAGCATAAGTCACTTTGGGCAGTTATAGAGCTATTATTGGATCTCAAGAGTGTAGGAGATCAGAGGAAAGCAGAGTTGGCAGCCCTGGAATAATTAAGAGATACAACCTTCTCAAGTGGCCTACAGTATAAGGAGAAAGTGAAAGTATGGCACGATTCCCGAATCAGCCATAAACAATTTAAGCCAGAACAACAAGTATGGTTATTTGACGCTAGGTTGAAATTATTCCCAGGGAAACTACAAAGCAAATGGAAAGGACCATATGTGGTCCGGAAGGTGCATGATAATGGAAGCATTGATATATCCGAACCATCATCATCTTCCACCTTTAGAGTCAATGGTCAGCGCTTGAAACCATATCTGGATTACGATCCACCGACCGTTGACATTGCCCCCATCCTTCTGATATGAGATGTTTCTTTGACTCACACCTTCTGCATCTCATACATGATTATCACTGAGATCAGACATTGTATATATATATATTCATCTGTACATCGATCACTCATTCTTTATGGTTCACACTCCATCGTCATCTTATGATTTTGCTATACTTAGGACGTACTTTGTCCTAAGTATAGGGGGGGGGTGTGCACTATCGAGTTTCTTCTATTCTTTGATCCTCTCTATTGTCTCCTCTTCCTCTCTATACTTAGGGATATCTTACCCTAAGTATAGGGGGAGACAGTCTGAGTACGATCTGTTCATTCCCACCCTTGACCCTCCCTGCTTTGTGTACAGTCTGCTATACATAGGATTATTTTATCCTAAGTATAGGGGGGATGGTCAACTTCTCATTGGTTTATTCATTCATCTCTTATTCATTTTGTCGTTAAACTTTTCTATACTTAGTACGAGTTATGTCTTCTCTTTTCTCTCCGATCTATGAGGACAAAGCTCAAGCTAAGTATAGGGGGGTCGTATATACTACGTATACACTTTAGCCATAACTCATACTTTCGTATTTTTACTAATAAAGATGGCTAAGTATACTTATAAAATTCATTAAATCATTAATAAACAAAGATGTGATTACTCCTCAAATTCTTTTGTATATACTGATTAATAAATCAGGTGATTTGAAAAATAGTTTGGAAATCCTTGTGAAAATCTTTTGAAAACTATGTTGAAAAACACCGTGTACATGTTTTCAATCTTTATAAAAACATTTTGATTGTAAAATTATTTTCTTTGTGTGAAATAAAAAGGTTCGAAAAACGATTTGCAAATGGTTTGAAAAATGGTTGCAAAAATATTTTGAAAAATCTATCTATACTATTTGAAAACCGTTTTTCAAATGTGTGTACATGTTTGTAAAAACTATTTTTTATTTGGACTATAGTTTTCAAAAATATTTTTAAAAACCTTTGTCAAATAAGTTTGAGGAATACTTACATCACACCTAAAAATCTTTAGTACATATACTTATAAAATTGACCACTTACCCTTGTAAATTCTTAAAATCCACTTCTTGTAAATATCAGAAGCATCCCTGTGTTAATATTTTTAACCTAGTCTTTATCCAAAACCTTTTGTTTTCAAAAATCCCAAAAACATTTGCAAAATAAATATCCAAAAACATTTGGAAAATCTTTGTGGAAAATCTAAAAAAATGCATATGCATCATCTTTTCAAAAACCCATAAAAAGTTCAAAATCTTTGAAAATTGCATCACAAAAATATTTTCTGCATAGCATTTGCATATCATGAGCATTTTTTGGATTGAGTTTGATTGTTGAACGAGTCTAAGTAAAATCCGAAGATTGGAGCTTGGTTGGACCTTAAATCTACCTAATTAATAGGAACCTTATAGGAATTGGGATTGAGGTACTTCAGGTCTAGTTGACTTAATTCTTTGAGGATCACGAGACTTGGTTCAATGGATTCTTAACTGCCTAAGTAGAGTATTTCAGAGCAGACGCATGACTCTTGTTGATAATGACCTAACTTGGACACCCACACCTTTCACTTGGCTTAACTCAGTTGGAGTGGTGAGGAGGTTGGATTTCCCGGTATGAGACGCACACAGGTGGAAACACTTGTCCTCCTCTAGGGAGGGAAGTGCGCCCCAACCCATCCAGTGATGATGAGTTTCGAGGATAGGAGATCGTGTGTTGCAATAAAGCTTCAAAAGAGGGATAGTCTACTGGCTCAAGAGGAAAAACTCCCTATATAAATGCTGCTGTATAGTATTCAAAAAAATTGCAAAAGCAAAAACTCCAAAAAAGTGGACAGGCCTGTACAAAAATAAAAATGCCTGCCAGAGTGTACACATGTTGTAAAGTCAAATAAGCAAGCTTGAGATTCAAAGTCAAATCATGTGAGCCTGCAGCTGGATGACTTGACTACACTGGTCTTGCATCCTAAGATAGGTAGCTACACTGGCTACCGTCCATTCTTCTCTTCACCCCCTCCTCTTGAGCTGGTTGCCACTTGAACTTAGAAGGGAATACCCTGCTCCTTGAGGAATGAGTTGTTGGATTGGGGAATCATTGGGTTGTCATATTGGAGAAGTCAGTCTCTTTGTCATTTCAGTTGGGGGGAGCCACCATCACTTACACTGTACGAGTCAGATTCATAGTTGTAAGGGTTTGCGTATGAGTTGAAGTATTTCTGACTTGGCTATTAAGGAGACTTGAGCAGAGTTTTGGGATCCTCAGGGACTGTTGGATTTCAAATCCGGTTCTCACTAAGGTTCCGCCCGCACTAAAATTCAGAAGGACCGACTTACGCTCCAAACTTTGATTTTATGAAGACAAGTTTGATAATTAAATTTAATTCATAGTTCTTCTTTTTCTTTTCTTTCTTTTTCTTTCTGCACTTATTGCATAAGTGTTTTCTAGGGACTAGCAAAGGTAAAGTATAGAAGGATGATGAAGCCACATTTCATCATCTTTATTCTATCATTTTGGCATCAAAAACCGTAGGAAATGCGTGTAAATAGCATTAAATCCATCATCTTAGCATTCATGCATGAACATCCAAATAGTGTATAAAATACTGTAATTAAAGCCAAAATTATAGAATAAATAAAATAAAAAAGAATAAAATATTGTAAATATTTTATGACCTAAATCCCGAGACCTAGGCATCTTGATGAATAGGTCGACAAGGAATAAAGTAGGGGGAGATAAGGGTCAAATACAACACAAATCCTTTCATTCTTTATTCATTTTGGGACCTATTTTTGGTTCCATTTTTATACCTTAAATACAGAAACTTTGTACATGAATGTTGTAGATAAATTCATAAATAAAAATACAAAATTTATTTCACTGAAAAATGATGTACAGATAAAAAGTTATTATCTGAATAAGATCCCAAAACTCACACTTCCCAGACCTGTATCTTGCAAATACGGAATACACCAAAATCACCTGTAATTGTATATAGCTTAAAATAATCTATTCAATGAAGGTGGTTTCGCATTTTTCAGAGTTACGGTTTGAAAGTTGAGTTTTGAACCCCACTTGTATACTTGTACAAATTAAAATATTCAATTTATTTATTATTCATTATTTTTATACTTTTATATTTTTATAATTTTGTAAATATTATTTATAATGTATATGTACATTAAAATCAGAATAAAAACATAAATAAATAAATAAAATAAATAAATAAATATATATATACTTATAGAATACATAGGTATTATACCTATACTTATACATGTATACTACTTACTTATATTTTATTAAGTGTATAAAATACATCAGAAAAATAAAATAAAAATATATTTAAGTATGTAAAAGTACGCTATAAATTTACAAAATAATAAACATACATAAAATAAATAACAAAATAAAAATAAAATAACAAAATATATAAATATTATACCTATAAAGGGCATATTAGGTAACTTGTAATTATATACCTCATAAAAACAAATAAAAATCACTAAACAATTCTTTAGAAAATAAGAAACATTTTTTATTTTATAACCTAAAATAAATAAATTTATTTACTATTTTATTTTGAATTTACAAATAAATTCGGCTATGAATTTCCTGGTTGGTCCACGTGGACCAACCTGGCGCGGTATAGACTTGACCTCGGTCAACTCCCTGACCGAGACCTGCCACCATCTGACACCCGATTTTCTTCCGATTTTGCCCAATTTCCGAGCCCGATTCTTGCGTCTTCTTCCCTCGATTCCTTCTTGGAACTTCATCCCCGATCTTCACTGAGCCACGCCATGTACTCAAATCTCACCATATCTCCATCATTCGCGCGTGGATCTCGCTTGAAGGAGACGCCTTTATTTTCTACTTAAGCACCCCGCCATCTTCGAGCTCTGGTTTGAACCCTTCTTGGCCATTGATCCTCCTTCCTGTTGCTCTCTTCATGTTGCTGGAGGTGACAGCTCCGCATCCACACCCTCAGGCGAGTCGAGGAGGCTTTGTAGCGGCTCCACCACCTCCGCCGACCTCCGTCGTCGAGGTTCCACCACCTCAGGTCATCCACCTTCGAGGTTTACCCCTTTCCCTTTCCTTTTCGCTTCATTTTGTTTCCCTTAGCTTCAAGATCGAAAATCCCCAAAAATATCCGAGCATCAACCATCGATTCGCCTCCCATAGCTCATCGTCAGAGCGCACCTCCGGCTGAAACCCCTTCGCCGTCCACAGACTACCTCCGACCTCCATTTCGCTTCCGCGGGGTCCAGGCAGTTTGCCCTGGGCCCCTCACCCCTTTTTGCAGGTCAGAGAGCGGTCAACGCCCCTGGGGGGCATTTTGTGTGGTTCACCAGAGCTACCTGGAGCTCCGAGCTCCGCCGCCCTCGCGCCAGAATTCCGACGCTCCTCCGACGAACCTGAGCCTTGCAGCACATAGCCTGACCTCTCAGGAGCATGCCGGGCCACTTCGCACGCTTCCAGACCGCCGGAGATCCGAGATCGACCTCGGGGAAGTTCGCCTCGCCGGTGTTCTTCCCCGTTCTTCCTCGCTGACTCTCCACCATCCGATCAGAGGCCCTCTCCAGATTGATCAGCCACCGTCCGATCGAGGCACGCGACGACCGTTGATTCCCTTGCCAGATCAGATCTCCGCCGATCATCGCTGAACCGTCATCGCGCGTTGTGCACGCGCCATGTGGATTAGTGAATGGGTCTCCACCGTTCGTTCGCGCACGAGGAATATAGGCGTGGGTACTTTGCACCTACACCCTCGGCATTTTTGTATTTTCATTTCAGTCCATAAACTTTTGGTCGTAGTTTAAATATTTTGGTAATATTTGCAAGTAGACCCCCGTAGTTTCCACAATTGCACTTAGGTCCTATCCACGTCACCTCACGTGCCCGTGCACGTGAGGGGACTGGGTATTTTGCAAGGACCCCCTGGGGTTTATTTATTTCGTATCATTCTATGAACTTTTTAATTACATTGTAATATTTTGGTACAATTGCATCTGGGCCCCTGGAACTTTGTATTATTGCAAAAATACCCCTGTCAGGTCACGTGCCCAGTTCGCGTGAGTTGGACATTTTGCAACGAATTCCCTCCGGGTTTGGGTATTTATTTTGAGTCCAGAAAATCATATCTAACGTTATATATCTTTGGAGAAATTGCAAGTAGGCCCTCGAACTTTTGTGGATTTACATTTTTGCCCTTGCAAGTACTATATTTTTGCCTGGATGTTTGCATTTATTTCATGCATCATTTTAACTCAAAAAATTACCAAAAAATATCATAGACTCCTGTTAACTTGCACTTTTACGCCATATTTTTGCATTGCGTTTTTATTGCATTTCATGATTTATTAAAAATAAAAAACATGCATTTTTCCTACTATCTGCATTAGAAAATCAATAAAAATTATAAAAACGTTTTGAATAATTCTAAAAACATTACCTATTGTGTATTTTAGCTTATTCTAGTGTCAGTCCAAAAATCACTAAAAATTTCAAAAGAAAAACCATAAAAATTAGAAAACCCCTAGAAAGTTCATAAAAATCTACAAAATTTTAGAAAAATCAAAAAAATATAAACTCAGTTGCTGTGTCTTCCTTATTTTATTCTCTTTATTTTAAAATTAATTTGGGAAAATTTTGTTACTATTTGATATTTTTCATTCCTATTTTACTATCGGCCAGCATTACTACTCACTATTTTCTTGTATTTCCCCTTTTAAAAATACGAAAAACATTCTGAAAAATCTCCAAAAATCACAAAAACAGTAGAAAAATATAAAAAGATTAGAAACATTTTATTCTCTGATTTTTGAACATTTTCCCTCATCTTTATAAATACCCTATCCTCTCTTCCCTTATATTGTATGTATATTCCCTTAGTGAAAAAGAAAATACAAAAAAAATATAAAATATAAAAACAAAATAAAAAAACCAGAAAATCAAAAACCAAAATAAAAAATTAAAAATAAAAATTTTTTTATTAAAATTTAAAACCCACAAAAATAGGACATTTAGACAAATATTCACAACCACATTTTGTGCATCTTGCTTGTTCTATCCTGCTTGCTCCTTGTGTTCGACACTCTACATTACTTGCACTATACGCATATTTTGTAGAGTTATAATAAATTTTAACTCCACACTTGTTTTTCATTGATTGATTTGCTTGTGGGTTGATTGCTGATTAAATACGGGACTCATTGAGAGTCACCACAACGACACGGTTGTCTCCGCTTTGTGAGAGACATTAGACCCCTTGAATTTCGTGTTTATCCACTCATATAAGTTTCTTATTACTGGAACATAAGATTTGATGAAATTATAAATGTTATGATTTCAGATAGAATCTTTATGAACCATGTGAAGCTTAGTGGAGTGGCTTTGTGTTCATCGTGCTAAATGTAGAAAATATCCTAATCCTTTGGAATGATATAAGGATAATAATAAGTGTTTTATAGACTGGCCATTCCATACCTTGAAATATGATTTCAAAGATACCTCTTAGGTCTTAGTTCTGAAGTTGTTCAGAAGCAAAGAGAAGAGGATATTAGGACTGTCACATTTGTAGTACACCTTGGACATATTCCATTCCTGGAAAAATCCAAGAAAGGCTTCCATCCCTTAAGATAAGGTACTGACCTATCTAAAGGGATAGCACCTCAAAGAGTTGAGGAAGTGAATGCTAGAACTACTTGCACTTGTGCATTAGTTACAAGAAGCTGAGTGTATGCTAGATGTGTACAAAAGCCAGATATCCGCCAAGTAGTGGGAGTAGTAAACTGTTACTAATCTTAATATGGAGAGAAAACACTTGATTGCAATAATAACAATATCTTCATAGAGGACAAGATTTTTGAGATAGTGATCTCAAAGACTTATCTTCAAAAACTTAGGACTTTATAGATAGAGATCTAAAATGTCTTAACTGTGGATACCTTAAGAGATAGTGATCTCCATGAATAAGGGTATTCTGATAAGGATTATGGAAATACTGGTTATGATAATTGTTAAGCTGTAGTGTCAAGGACACTGTAACTAACAAGATGGAGTATTGGTTGCATAAGATGCAACATTCGCATTGGATGCGAGCACTGTTACTGGGGATATGCAAATGTCGTAAAAGGACTTGGCGTAGTCTCGCGGGAACAGAGTGACTGATCAGCTTACCTAGCTATTTTCTTAATAGCCTATGATTGTCACATGAGTGTGGGTTTAAAATGATTAGCCCATTAATGGCTCTTTGGTCTAGTGGGAGATTGTTGTGCGAGCCTACGGCGAGCCATTATGCAATAAATATTATTGCATATATCATTCCCTGATCTGAAATGAAGAATGAATAATTTGCATAATAGGTCCCTTAGTACAACTAGGGTTATGTACCATGGCCATCTTGATGATCATACAACTGTTGATTCAACTGTTGGATCATAGAGGCTGGTGCTGGGATGAATCTCTAAAGAGTTAGATTGAGGACTCATCAGGCACTATCAAATGATTGTTAAGAGATGATCTCCAGCCTGAGTAGGAAATGGCAATCCTTTCTCATTTAGGCTGATATGTGACCGACCTCTTGATGCAGGTCCTCTGCATAGGAATAGAGATTCGGAGGTGTCAGATTAGTTAGGTCAAAAGAGTTGTCTTAATAAGATAGAGATAACCAAAGTCCAATATCGTATGCTGTCACGATACAGGCACGCATCCTCTGACCGGAGACAGGTGTGTTACTATATGTTTGAGTAAGTACATTTGGAAGACCAATAGGTTGATGACCTAACCAAGGTCTATACATCGGTGCGCTGGTGTGCATATAAGGGCATATGAGTAATACAATCTCTCAAAGGGATCATACAGGTTCAGTTACTGAACCGGAAGACATGAGCTCACTCATGAGATATGGGGAAGAATCAAATTCCGTGCGCACGGTTGTCTCGCTTTGAAAGTTTGACTGAATTTGTAGGTTTGATATATACTTTTGGAAAGTATATGATCAAGACCTGGATATGATATATGTTTTTGGTAAGTATATCATCGATAACGACTCCCAATGATCGAATGAGAAACTTACTGATAAAACCATGAAGTAGACAGTGTAAAGTTGATCCAATACTTCGGGTTTAGTCTGAGTCTTCCAGTATGCAGGATGTACATGTATTAGGAATACTTGAGGGTGACGTGATCATAAACGATTGTATAACCACGACGCTTCCGTTCCTAGGGAGTGATGAAACGAGTCTGAATTTTAGTGACTCCTCCCGGTAGAAAAGTATATCTGATCTTAGTCCAAATGTTGGACATTGATCTGAATATGATTCAGATGCAATGAGAAGATTAGATTTGCGGTCTTGATTTAATCAAGCATCTATGGGAGGCCCGCGATCTGGATTTGAGATATGATCTCAATATCGAAGTCACTATACGTGGAACAATACAATCGTACTGTCCTTATCTCCAAGTATTCGCGAAGAAAGCGCATTATCCTTGAAGGAGTTCATGGATAATTCTATTGTTGATATATATATATATATCCGAGTATTGAGAAAATGGATAATTAAATGTGATTTAATTATCATGATTAATATGAATTCGATTCATATTACAAAAAGAGTTGTCTTAGATAATTAAATGTGATTTGATTATCAAAGATGTGAATAATGTGAATGTGATTCATATTATTTGGGCACAAGAAAAAAAGAGATCCAAGATGATTAAATATGATTTAATTATCATGGATGTGAATAATGTGGATAGCAATATCCAATTATTCATAATATATTATAAAAGTGATTTATAATGTATTAGAGAGAGCTAATTATAATTTGTATTTGTTGATTAATTATTAATGTCTATTGGATACACATTATGTAAGTAATTGAAAATGTAAATTATATTTTGTTTTGGGATGTGAATGTGATTCACAAATTTTCAGTGGCAAGATTGCAATATTCTCAAAATTAATTGTGAATTATTTTTGAAGAATAAATCACAACAAAAAGTTGTTGGATAAAAATAATGGAAATTTC
This sequence comes from Ottelia alismoides, assembly GCA_037367405.1. Taxonomy (NCBI): domain Eukaryota; kingdom Viridiplantae; phylum Streptophyta; class Magnoliopsida; order Alismatales; family Hydrocharitaceae; genus Ottelia; species Ottelia alismoides. Next base: position 10,623 of record JAZKJV010010106.1, read on the forward strand.
ATGGAGATATGCAATCTATTGAAATCTCATGAGATTGCCCTCCCATATGGAATGTGTGGGCGGCACCCAATTCCTACTTGGAATGGGTGGCCGTCCACTTTTGAATGTACATGGAGATTACACCACGTATATTCTCTCCTTTTTTGTTGGTATAATTTAGGATTGATTTATATTTGATTTTGTCAAATATATTTTAATGTAAATTAGATCATAATTTGTTGGCTTTTACCAACAATAATCTTGACCATTGGATTAGACATAAATCAATCTCATCCATTGATTTTATATGTCCCATGGATTGAGATCCATGGATCCCAAAAAACCCTATAAAAGGAGAGGCACCCCATTGCTCTTCTTTACACAATGCTTGAGAAGCACATCTCTCTCTCTCCCTCTTTCTCTTCACACACCTACTCTCTCTCTCCCTCTCATGTGGCCGTCCACCATGGATGCCCTAGAGAGGTTCTCCATCGCCGTGTCGTCGTCGTTATGCTGCCCGATGGTTTGCCCATGGATCTCCGTCTACTTCGGCGTGTCCTGCTCGTGAAGAAGACGTCGGATCTCGTGTGTCTAGATCAGGAGATCTGTTGCTTGGATCATCAACATGGATTGCGAGAAGCACGCGGTTCATCCCCGCGCTCGCAAGCGTCTCCTCCGTCGGATTGGACTTGAGACAGGAGGTCTCTTCGTTTAGAGACTCGATCGCAACCACGCTTCAAGAGGTAATCCTATTACTTGTTTGTGGTTTAGATGAAACGATCCGAGAAGTGTTCTTGGATAATGTGGTTTCGTCGCATGAAAAATTTTTAATTTCCGCTGCATAGAACAACTAGTGCGACTAGTCGTTCTTCGTCGTATTCGATACAACGCTCATGCTTCTGTGATGCGCTTAAGGATCCAACCATATCCTTCAATATGTGTTTCATTTCTTTTACTTAAGGTTGGTATTTAGGGACTAGTTAATGTGGGCCACATTGACTATTATATGAGTATTAGTCTTAAGCGAGTAGTTCCAAAGGTTGTGGTATATTTAAAGGAGAAGGTTCAAGCCAGTTTCAAGACTATACTTATAAGGACCAGTTATAGACCAGTGGTGAGTGTAGGCACATGATAAAGTGTGGGGTTTGACTTGGCACACGATAAAGTATGGGGATTAATTTAATACATGGCAAAGTTTGGGATTTCATGATTTGGGTCAAGACTGGTATCATAATGATAGGAACAAGGATAGAGATCATGGATCTAGGTTTTCTGATCAGTTTTAGTGTAGTTTGAGTTTTACATAGTTACTTACTTTTGTACACTTTCTAGCTAGTAGTTCTTTCTTGGTTAGTTTTATTCTCACAGTACTGGGCAACTTTGATCATGACATACCAACTTTCATAAATTTGGTAGGTCCTCAGCAACAACTACATTGGTGAGCGATTTGGCTGGTTCAGTTCTATTGTTGATATTTAGTTACTTTTGGGTATGTACAATTTTGTAGCTTTTGCTATTGTATTTACTTGTACCATTTTGAGAGATGTATATCATATGTGTATGGATATTGCAATGATACATGTATGTGGCTTTTTGTGGACATGGTTACATGACTATTAATGGAAAAAGTTACTATATTTTCTATTGTTCTGTTTATGATATGCTTCTATCTTGCTTGATGTGTTTCAAATGTGGGATTGTATTATGTGGATTGGAATGCCACGTATCCGAATCCTAGTGGGACAGACATCTGTGACAAACGTCCCTTCTAGGACCCGAGTACTCGGCAAACTGATTCCGCACATACATTTCCATATTCAAAACACACAATATAATATAAGGAGGATAAATTTTCGCAAGATTGTTTGGTAGAGGGATTGAGCAGAGGATCCTAATGCTTGCTACTGGAGGGCACGTAGTGCCCTACAAGTCAGGTCCGACAAGCGTTGTGTCGACTGCTCTCGCAGTACTCAGATCATATCTCAATCAATCAAATAAAAAATAAATCCATAATCTAAGATGGATCTATAAAAATGTGTGAGTCAAAATTTATTTTTATTTTAACTCTACAAAATTTGTGTATAGAGAATAAGTGTAGAGTGCCGAATCACATAGAGTAAATACATAGATAGGAGTAGTTATTATCTATAAAATAAACAACAAACGTTTTTGTGTAGTTTTTTCGCTTTTTATTTTTTGTGTATTTTTAACTATATTTAATTTTTAAGTATGTTTTTTTTATATTTTATATGCTTTGATTTTATAATTTTTATTTTCTTTTATGATGTTTAATTTCTTTTTCTTTTTAATATGTAATAAATATATAAGTCTACATATAGTTATATATAATATAAGTAATATATATATAATAGTAAATATATGAAAATTCAGTAAATATAAATAGGTACAATCCTTTTTATTTTTAAAGGTATTAAAAAATGTATTTTAAGTATTTATAATAATATAATAAATATTAATAAGTATATAAGTAGGAAAACATGGAGCTGCTCCGTGCCATTTTTTGTAATGTTTTTGAAAAATATCACCATGTATATTCATCTATGTATCCCTCCAATATTCCATTCGAATTTCGTCAGAAATAGAGACTCGTATGCCCACTATTTAGAATATAATTTTATTGATCTATACATTGCTGTAATCGATCATTTCCAGATGAAGGGTATAAGAGTCTCCGTTTCATATGAAATTCGAATGACTTATCAATATATAGGTGAATATACATGGTAATATTTCTCAAAAAATGAAAAATTTTGTGGAAAAATGACGTGGGGGCAGCCCCATCAAACCCATATATATTGTGTATAAGGTTTTATATTTATAAATATAGCTATAAATACTCAGAAATTACAAAATAAAACATTTTATCATTTTTATATTTTTCTACATTTTGTGAAATTTTGGTGATCTTTTTTCTAACTTTTTGCTATTTTTAAAGTCTAAAATACTCCAAAATAGGGGGTTAATAAATAGACTGAATTACTTTGAGATTTAAAAATAAAAAATAAATTCAAAATTTCTTTAAACTATTTTAATATATATGATGTAATATGAGTAAACATATACATAATAAAATTATTTTTTAGATTTTATATATTTTTTTTCTATTTTTTATGATTAGGAGGGTTTTCCATTTTTAAAGTTTTTCTTTTATTTTTGTGATTTTAGTCCATTAGTTATATTATGTAGTAATATATATCATATATATTTTTTTGAAATTTTAAAAGTGATTTTATTTTTTTTATGTATTTTCAACTTTAAACAGGGAATAAATAGCTCTTTACTAATTTTTAATAAATGGAAAAATACAAGTAATTGCTAAATAAAAATTATGGCATGAATAGGCATCCGATGGAGCATTACCTGTAATATTTCCATAATTTTCTAAGTACGGGATCTATTTAATTAAAAAGACATAAATTAATTTACAATATACAAACAGATGTATAATTGCAATAAAAATAAATGATGAGGGTGTACATGCAAAATACCTAAAGTTTTGAACTGATATTACAAAATTTTTATACTAAAATGCAATAAAGAAACCTAGAGGGGGTCCCTTGCGATTTGGCCAACTCACATGGAGGACCACATGAGCTCCCTAACACTGGACCTAAATGTAATATTCAATAAATGCAAGGGCCCAGTAGAAATTTTTACAAAAGTTTTTGAAGACTACTTAATATTTACAAGACCGAAATATAAGTACAAAAAGGTGGGGGGCCTAACTGATATTTACCCCACTTAAGGCGTTGATCAACGATTGGGAGTGCTCTACATTGCCCAATTAAGTCAGATTGGGCAACTGGTAAGGGGCGATGATTCATTTCACTTGAAAGACCCATATCAGATACGGGTCATATTCTTCATCTGACGACCCTAAGGGTGCTTTGAATGAACAATCAAGAACAACCGAGGGGGCTGCTTTGATCGACATTACCTCCGGCCTCCGACCCTCTCTCTTCTTTCCGGCATGCTTAGAAGCTCTGTAGGGACCCGTCGCACCTGCTAATAGGCATCAATAGCATCTAGATCCCATCTTTGGGGATCTGGAAGGTCCTCAGTATGTGGCTGCTTGGAGCGATGGGATGATGATCAAAATGGCTCCAGACACCTTCTCGTGCCTTAACACCTGCAACAAAATTTTACAGGGCTCTAAAGCAATGCTCTCCGCCTGAAAAAGAAGCTAAATAGCACGTGGAAGATGGATGGTGAGGAAACTCTGCGTATGGAGATAAAACGAGCTTCTGTTCAGTCTGATTCTTATGAAATCTGAGGGGAATAATGGGGCAAAAATGGAGAAGCGTAAGGTATTGGAGATGGATGATCTAGGGCTGGAACTATGGTGATTTCACAATGATACAATAACAAGAGCTCTACAGCTCTGGTGAACTTTAATCCTAGAATTACACTAAAATGGACAAGTAAAAGCTGAAATTAAAAGTGGGATTTAAATGATAGTAGCTAAATTACCTAAACGAAGAAAGTCAACTCGAACTAGATCAAGAGACCTGGGAGGAGAGGACCAAGGCAGAGGCGGAGCGCTGGCAAAGGGGGTAGCTTCTCCTCCTCCTTATCCACAACAATAGGTTGGGGAACAACCTCCTGTCACCAAGCACTCGACCCAAGAACTCCGTAGGGGTTAAGTTAGAAGAAGAAGGGTCAAAACCATAAAAGGAGGCGAAGCTCTGATTTTATACAAGTAGTTAAGGGAAAAAAGAAGAAGAGGATGGATGGATGAAGGATGTTGGTAGGTGGAGATGTTGGCTTGGGCATGTGATGAATCTCATATTCATCATGTTAAAAATTACATATTAAAACCCCTGTCTTAACTAATCCAATAAAAATCACCATTAATTCTCCATTTTTATCTTGTACTATAGTGTGTATAATTAACCTTAATTAATTGTATTTAATTTCCCTTATTTTTTGTGTAATCATCAAAAACCCCTAAAAATTAGGTAGAGAAATTGTCCATAATTCACTGACCATTAAAAACACTAAAAAATGCAAAAACATCTCAAAGCCAAAAAGCTGGTATTTTTATCCCCCTTAAAAATATCCCCAAAATACTTTTTGTACAAATGACCTCTTTTGGTTTTTCACCCAACATGAAACTTGTAGATCTCATCGAGACGAGCAACTTTCATGTTTTGACTTTTTCCTAATTATGCATCTAACTATTTCTTTCATATTTTTCCTTGTATTTATACTTCTGAATTTTCTGATGGGGCACGCGGCGCTCTATGGAGCCACCACGTGGCCCGCCTCTTCTCTTGCCACCCGGCTCTTTCCTGGGACGTCTGATCTCACTTCCCCTGCCTCCATCTCCGCCCTCCATTCTCGCCTCGCTCCCAGCCCTTGGATCCAACTTCCAGATCTAATCGTCGTCGCTACCTAGCACCCCATCTACAACCGTTAGATCCAGTTCCTATCCTATGTCTGCCATCTCTCCACGTCACCCGGTCCTTCTCAGCCCTCCGATCAACCAATCATCCTACGCTTCAGCGCTCGCCACGTCATCTCTTTCTCTCCCACCGTTCGATCTCCCTATCTCCAAATCTCAACCGTTCCTTCTCTCCTTTACACCAGCCGTTCGATCAGATCCTCGGATCTGATCATAGCCCTCCACCTGAGCTCACATCCTAGCCGTTGGATTGCATGATCCAACGGCTCGTCGATCATCTTTCTCCTTCGTAACTCCCTTCCCCCAGCCGTTTCACCTCGCCAACCCACCGCCCCCTTCCTATTTTGGGAAGAACCTCAGGTAACTCTCCTAACGGCCACACCACGAAGCCCCATCCTCTGCCATTCTCGCTCACCCTTCACGGACACCCTCCATCACTCCGCTACATTAAAATCTCCGTTTGAAAACCCATCGCCACCTCATAACGCCCGACCATCCCCTCCTATAAAACGAATCCCTCCACCACCCTTCACCGGCATCCACCAATTTACGGGGCTCCGCCCTAGCCTCCTCCATCCTTTGGTGACAGCGGAGGGTGCCCTTGTCGAGGCGATGATGGTCGCCGTCCCCTGGTGTGATCCATGGTCTTTTTACCATGCTGCAGGCGCCACTGCGCTCCACCGAGCACCGGGGAAGGGTCGACCTCGTTGTGCAATGACCCCGGGCTTCAACCAAAGCCCAGCCCACACCACCTCCTCCGTCGGTTCCGCCCCGACCTCCAGGTCATCTCCTCTACATTTTCTTTACTTCTTCTCCTAGTTATCGCACTGCCTCCAATCACTCCAACCCTCCATTTATCACCCGACCATCTCCACACGTTCACCCACATCCTCGCTGACCACCCCTCGCTTCCTCAGAACCTCCCTCGTCCCGACCCATCTCCTCCTCCACTTCGCCGGAGAAGGAGCTTCAGGGCCACCATTTCCCGACGCCTTACGGCCCCCACTCATGCACCACTCACCTCGCACACACTCGTACAAGCTTCGGCTATGACTAACCCCTATAGTTATCTTTATTGGCTGGAGTTTGCATCGGAGCATCTTCAAGCCTTTATCCTCCAGCGAAGCTTCATCGACTGCCACCTCCAACCATCTCCGGAGCTTCGCAACGCCTCCAGGTCTCTTGCCATGACACTAGCGATCTTTCTCGACCCTCTAGCGAGGGTTTGGAGCACGGAGGAGCCAAAGGCAAGTCGCCGGAGCCCCGCCTTCTCCGGGACCTGCGGAGGAGGAAGATGTTGCAGATACCATCCGACCGTCTGGATCGGATGGCTGTGAAGAGGGCACGTGGCAGCCCAGACCTCCAGATGAACCTCCAGACTCGGGTCCCTCTGAACCTCGACCCGAGCCACCACCTACTGCCACGTTGCCCCGAGCCAGAGGCGCCCTCCCGAGCCTAGGCCCCTCACGTGCGCCACACGTGAGGGCTTGGGTATTTTGCACGAAGGAACCCAGAATGATTTATAATTGCAGAATAGTCCCCAAGCACGCACCTTACGTGCTGCCTGGGTAAATTATAGGGAGGTCCTTAATGTTTTGAAGATTTGCAAAAAGGTCCCTACGCATATGGAAAAATTACAGAAGACCCCATGAGATTTTTGGTATTTGCATTTAGGTCCCTCTAGGGACTTAAATATAATATTTATCCTTTTATTTCTTGCATTTTTATTACAATTATGCCCCTGTTTTGTTTTCTTCATAACTTGAGCATCGTAGGTCCAAATTGCATGATTTTAGTGTCGTTTTGATCCTTGTTTCCTCATCTACATCACGACATGTTTAATTTTTCATCCAACATCATTTTAAATGAAGTAAATTTTTTTGTTAGATGAGACCCTGTGTTTCCTATGAGGGTGTCCGAATTAGATGGTTGCTTCTACTGTTGTGATCCGTTTGACTCTAGTTTCACACATTATTTTTTTGCTCATTTATGTACTTTTTCTTAGGCATAATGGGTTGCATTATCTCAGCATACATTTAACCTTTCATAATTGTTCATTCATCACTTTATCCCTGCATAAAAATTAACTAAAAATCAATTAAAAATTGCATGCATAATTTTAGTACTTTGTAATCTGCATAGTGTATCTTGCATATTCAGGCAGACCTGAAATTGAGAAATAATTCACACATATGTTTCAATGATCAAAATTCAATAAATTGATCAAGTAGATGTGTCATTATGTTTGACCTTGGTACACTTTCCAAGTATAAATACTCCACAACATTCAAAGATTGTGGTTTTTGCTGAACCGAATTTGCCTCCTATACTACGATAATTTTAGATTATTGAAGAGGCAAATTTGACGTTCATCGGTGTGGAAGAAGGACGAAGGGTGACGAGTCGCGAAATGTCCTGATTAAATTGCGTGGATTTTCGTTTGCTTAAATTAATGTGTCGTTTCGTTGTAGGCAGGAAATCAGAATCGGTCAAGAAATAACCACACGAAAATTTGTCAATTTTAATCAATGTGGTTTTATATTTATTTTACTCGGGCAAGTCCCAAGGCCGATCTCAAGGACGCAAAGGAACAACTTAGAAATTTGTCTATCAAAGTTCGTGTACGGTTTTCGAGACGGTATTTTTTTGTAACTTTTAATGCAATTTGAGATGCAAAATGTAAATTAAGCTGATTTTAAGGACTAGAAAATGATTAACAATCAAACGATGTCCAGAAAATATGAAAAATGGCCAAGATGACAACTACGATGAAATTAATGCACTTTAATTTTTTTTGGAATTTTTGGATGCAAGATGAATTTTTTTATGAATTTTCAAATGCAAATGATGCGAATTTCAATATTTAATTATAATAAATATTAAATCTATTTATTTCAAGAGATAAAGTTATCCAAGATCTATCACAAGGTGATGGATCTAAGAAAAATCCTAAACCTTAAAAATACAAGATTTAATACCTACCAAAAATTAAATATCAAAAATATGAAAAATGATTTTTATAGGGCAAACGATGCAAGCAAAGTCAATTCTTTTTGGGCACAATGTCAAACAAACTAAATCTACAATTCATGATTTTTTGGCAATTTTGAAAGCAACGGTTAATTAGTTATGAATTACAAAGCACACAGTGGGCAAAATATGCAATTTTCCAAAAATAATTATTTATTAATTAACAACTGATCACAAAAATGTTAAGCATATGCCAAGATGTGGAAAATTAGTTGTAGAATAAAATGCCTATTTTTGATGAATAAAATAATGCAATGTAGCCTTCCAAATGGAGGAGGAACACATCGGTAATTATGCAATATTAAATAAATATGAAAATGTAGTAGAAGGGATGTAAATACCGATAAGTAGGGGGGTATGTCTGCAAAATTGCCTAGAGGTCACGTGCCAAGCACACGACCCTTGGTTACTAGACTTCTCTGCAAATACATGAACCACTGGGGGTTTCTTCGCAATTTACCTAGCGGGTCACGTGCGATACACGTGACCCATGAGGATGGCTGACGTTCCCCCTAGGTGCTCGTGCCTCACACATGCATGGAGGGCCTCGGGCCTCCCGACCGGTGGCAAGGCCGAGTGGTTGGAGAGGGGAGGAGAAGCTTGCATGGCGTGGTGCCCCTCCGGCGGTGAAGCAGCTTGTGGGATGCTTCTGGAAGTTGTGTGACGGTTGCCAACGGTGCTCTCGGTGGTGCGCGATGTTGGCGGAGGAGCGTTGTAGGCCGACGAAGGTTATGTGTTGGTAGAGGTCTGGCTGCGTTGTCGGAAAGCGGGCGGTAGAGTCGAAGACGATGATCGGAGTTGCTGATGAATCTGGGAGCATTGTTGAAGTTGAACGACGGAGGACGTCATTGGAGAAGTAGTCGTGAAGGTAATGGTTGCCGATGGGGATATGTACGTTGTTGGTCTCGATGACGGAGGTCGGAGAAGAGCAGCGAGGTTCATCGGAGATCTCTGTTGCAACGAGGGAGGCTTCCCTCGGATCTCGCCGGCTGGAGATGGTGACATTGTCACCGTTGACCTTGTCGCAGTGGTGAATCGGCGGATGGATACGATGAGGGGAGGCGGTGGTGGATTTATAGGTCTTCGGGCCTGCCAAAGATAGAAGTTCCGATAGGGGTTGAATTGATTGAGGGGGTGATTGGTGATTGATTGCAGGGCGAAGATTTGATTGGAGCAAGGCGGACGTCGCGTGATTCGCGGACAGAGGGAAATGAGGCGGAGATTTCGTAGTGGCCGACGAGATTGGGGGAAGGTGGTAGCGTAGATTGGGAAAATTGGGGAGGTTGACGGAGGAGGGAGGTGGCTTCTGGGCCGTCCGATCGGCCGAAGATCGGAGGGCCCAGGTGGAGCCATGTGGAGGCTGGAGGAAGTCTTTGGCGAAGCTCATGCCGGGCACGTGCTTTGGAGGCACGTGTGCCGCACGTGCATGCCTTTTTTATTTTTTATTTTTTTTATAAAATGAATATTAAAACCCTTAAAAATGGGTGACACGTGACGGCTCCAGGAGCTGCCACTTGTCAGCCCCACAAAAATCAAAGAGTAAATACCTTAATAAATATGTAAAAAATAGTAAATGAACTCGGATCGAAAAAGTTTCTTCACAAAAATTACTCTTCTCAATGAGATATACAACTTTTATGAAGGTACCAAAACCACAATCGATCATTTGTGAAAAGTGATATTTTGGGGTATCCCATGTACATAGAATACATTGATTTTTGAGTTTTTATTTTTTTTATCATTTTTAAACCAGATAAAAATTCTAAAAAAATATGATAAAATCAAATATAAATATTTACACATTAATATATTTTTTGTATTTTTATTAGTTAGGAAAAAGAAGAAATAAAATAAAACATGAAAAAGATCAATTTTGGACAGACAATTAGTGAAGACTCAGACTCAGTTAGTTTCTTTGATTTCGAACTCAGTTTGGATTTAGATTTTTATGCATTTTAATAAAACCTCCATGAAAGAAGATAAATGAAAAAGAAATAAAATAAAATAGGTTAATTATGTACATAAAATAATAGGTCAAAAACCGCTAAAATACGAAATGTACAAAAGTGGCCCAAAACCCAATTTACACATATGAGCTCTGATTCACTTGAACTTGGTCTTGTTTTGAAGGTGATTGAATGCACATTAGTTGAAAAGTAAGTAGGATCAAAACAGACACTAGATGGGGAAGATATGAAGGTTTTAGTCCGGGAATTCTAGAACTAGGGTTTGGGTTTTTGATCCACTTATTTAAGTTAATGATTTTTTTGTATTTTTCATTTATTCTTTATAGTGATATATATATACAGTGGAGTGATTTTGGGACAATTGGAGTTAACATCAATGAGTTAAAACTCCAGAAATTTAGGCTATTTACAGGTCAATTTTGGCTGGGATTTTTGGCTTCTTATTTTGTGCAAAAATAAGTGTTAAAATGCAATTCTTATCAAAACATGCATGAATGATAATTATGCAGAATAAATGAAGAAATGCTAATAATTTTGAGGTATTAGTTATTAATTAACCAATTTTAGAGTGATGAATCTGAGATTCATCAAAGAGCTACATGAGGGTGGTGGTCTCGAGGCAGCTATAGGCGTGTAGGATGGAGTAAAGGACAAGAGAGGGGGCTCACATGTTCTGACAAGGAAGGAGGCAGAGGCCGGATAATTGATTGGGCGGTCAACAGTCTGCGCCTCGTGGTTGGTCCACATGGACGAACCAGGAAAAGATAGGGAAAATTCCCTTATTAATTATATTATAATAAAAAATTATTTATTTAATTTTAGTTAAAACATAAAAATTATTTATATGGTATTTTATTCTAATTTTTATTTATTTATACAAATTAATTTATTATAGGTTAATATTTACATGTATAGTTAAATGTATAAATACATGTATTTTATTTTCATCTTTTAATTCTATTTTGTATTTTGTATTTTATTATTTTGTAGACATAATTTATATATTTATAACTTATTTAAATACATATTTAGACATTTTTATTGTGTTTTTCTGACTTTATTTATGTACTTAATTAAATATGCATACATATTATATAGGTATATTAAAAGTATGATTAGTTATCTATTAAAGTACATTATTTACTGTAAAGTATTTTTAATTGTTTTATCAATTTATTATTCACATGTATTTTAAATAATATTTATTAATTTATAAAAATATAAAGAATAAATATAATGAATATTTGATATATGTATACTACACAATGATGGCCCAAAAGCTAACTTTTGCATTTTAATTCCACAATGAATGAAACTAACTTCATTAAATAGATAATTTTATTTTATGAACGTTAAAGGTAAGTTTGGCGAATTTTGACTCAGTATGTGGAAGATACAGGTCTGCAAAGTTATCTTTGTGCCTTTTTATTTTGTATGTCCGGGCACATTGTGCATTATTTTTGAATGAAATAAATTTATATTTTTCTTTGTATTTTTATGTAAAAGATTCATGTTGAGGGTTTATATATTTGAGGTATAAAAATAAAAAACAAAGCAGATCCCAAAATGTAATTATTGGGCTACAAAATTAGGGTTTTTGTGACGTGTATTCTATGTAATTGATCGTCCTATCTCCCCCAACTTTATTCCTTGTTGACCAAGTCATCATGATGACTGGGTCTTGGGGTTTAGAGTCATTCAGTATATTTGATACTTTATTTTTTTCTTTTCTTCTTTTATTCTTTTATTTTAGAATTAAATACAGTATTCTCTACATTAGTTGATACAATATTTTGTGTGAATTATTGAGTGTTATTTTTCACAAATTAATGCTATATACATATATTTAGCGAGGGATTTAAGGTCAAAATGAGAGAATAAAGGTGATGAAATGAAGAATCATCATCAACAATAGTTGTATCGGCTCTGTCTCGACTCTCGACGCTTCATCAATCAAACTAAGACAACAATCAACTCACGATATATTTTAAACAATGAAAACTAGTATGGGGTGAAATTGATTATACCCTACAATTAAATGTGTACAACAAGGAAGTGTAGGGGTCAGTGGATGAAAACTATGGATATGTATTATTATTATTTAATAATCAATAATAATTATTTTTGTACTTTTATATTTTTCTATTTTTTGTGGGTTTTAATTATATATATATATTTTATTATTTTTATATTTATTTTTTTATTATTTTTATATTTTTTATTTTATTTTTATTTTTTAAAATTTTTAGTTTTCTTTTATTTTATAATACAATATATATATATATATATTGTAATAATAGCATTACACATATTATAAATAATAGGAAAAATAGGGCTACCCCCTAGGGACAACCAACATGGCTGCCCCCATCTCATTTTCTGTATTTTTTTTGAAAAATATCACCCCATGTATATTCATCTATATATCCCTCCTACATGTCATTCAAACTTCGTCAGAACATAGACTCTTATGCCTTCCATCTAGACCATGTAATTTTAACAGTCTTAAAATTGCTGTAATCGTACATGTTCTAGATGGAGGGCATATGAGTTTCCATTTCTGACAAAATATGAATGACATATAGGAGGGATATATATATATGAATATATATGGTGATATTTTTGAAAAAAATAAAAAAAGCCACAAAATGGTAGTGGGCGCAACCCCATATAACCCTAAATAATATATAATATATATATTATATATGTAAATATATACAAGAATAATCCTTTTTATTATTTTAAGGTTTTAAGTAGATATTATTGATTTATAAGTAATAATAATACGTAATATATAAGCATTATTCGGTATATATGGTGATTTTTTATATAGTTTTTGCCAATTTTTATGTATTTTTAATGTAATAAATAATTCAAAACAGTGAGTTATATAAATAGGTTAAATTACTTTAGGTGTTAAAAATAGATAATAATGTTAAAATATACCAAAACTATTTTTAATGTATACTATGTAATACGACTAAAAATAGAGAACAAAAAACTATTTTTGGATTTTTAAATCATTATGTTGATTTTTATAGTCTTTTTTGTGTTTAATGATTTTCACTGCTTTCTTTTGTAATTTTTGTGATTTTTTTAGTAGATAATATAAGCAATACTATATATTATATATTTTTGGAATTTTTAAAGATAGTTTTATACTTTTTTGGATTTTTATATCTAAATAGGGAACAAAGAACTTCTAAATGATTTTTAGTAACGGGGAAAATACAAATTAAATGTGGGCATGCATTGGTATGATTTAAATCATCTACAATATTTTCCCAGCATTCAGTAAGCACATGAGCTATTTAATAAAAATAAAGAAACAAAAAATATATACAACACGATAGGGGTATTTTTGCAATAAAAATAAAATCCAAGGCTCATCATGGAAATGTGCCCAAAATATAACAATATATTAACAATTTTTAGCACGAAATATATATAACAAAAGCCTACAAGACTTTGTGCAAAATGCCCATGCACTTCACGTGGGGGGGGCATGTGAGACCTAGCAAAGGACCTATTTGCAAATGTTACCAAGTTGGAGGTCCTACTAGAAAATATTACAACAATTAAACAACTATAAGTGAATAACTAAATTCTAAACAAAAAAGACAAAGGGGTTGGGGGTTAGATATACAACTACGCCCAACCTGTCATTGTTCAATGGTAGAGATCTCTTCACTTAAGTGCATTCGACGATCCACATTGCATCATACATGTTCGCTAGTCCAAGGCCAAGATTAAATCTCGGATCTCATCCGACGACTGAATCTATCCTTGATTCGACGGTGGTCTTCAAAACTGGAGTAGACCTAAGATCTGATGGTTGGGAAGGTGGTTGGATGAACTCGGAAGAACAACAGGGAGTTGCTTCATCGATCGTCAAAATCTTGAGCCTCCAACTGTCTTCTTCACTGCTGAGATACTCAGTCGCTTCCTGCAGGCAATCTACAGCTAGTGGTTGTGTTAAATATGTCCAATAACAGTCGATGGGATCCAAGAAGCTCGATGATGTTCATGCTCCATGAACTGTTATTCTTGGATGCCATACCCGTAGATGGGGTCTTCCAACAACGATACCAACATAAAAATATCGAGAGTCTCTTGTAGAGCTAACTAGGCTTTTATTTGGTGGAATGGAGTCGAGATGCGGTGGAGTGGATGCTCTCCCACAAAAGGTGGAGGAGGGAGAGCGATAGACTCAATCCAAGGCAGATTGAGGTGATCTGGGCGACTACAAAGTTGGAGAAAATGCATGTGAAGGTGGTGAAGCTAGAAATGGAGTCAGAACATGGAAGAACAAGGGAAGATGAAGACTGAAGCTCAAGATTTCCAGCGAACTTAAATAACAACTTATGCTATAGTTGACAATAAAATGCGAGAAACGAAAGGCGATAAATAACTCTACCTAGGAAAGCTGTAAAGTCAACTTGAACCTCCTTAAGAAAGGTAGCAAAGGCCATGGTTAGAGCAATATCTAGATATAGGGATCAACTCTGATGACACCTCACGTACATTGTGAATATCATGAGGACATTGTTGTCTCTAACCTAAACTCAATCATGCAATGATCTGAGGGTTCCAGTGTGCAAAAGAAGGATCAAAAAGCAAAAAAAGACAGAGAGGTGAGATTTATATGGGTGAATTCGATCATGGATTTACACATGAACCGATACGTGTAGAAGGAAATGGGATGGTCGATGTGATGGAGTGATGTGCTGATGAGATTTTTCATGAAGGAGTCGAAGGGCATTGGGCAGTGTATCATGGATGAAAATTTGGTGAAAGGAGGGTGTCAACGGAGAGCAGACCTAGGAAGGTAAGATAGTTGACCTGATGAATATCCATTTCATCACCTTTATTCTATCATTTTGGCCTTAAAAACCCTAGCTAATGCCTGTAAATAGCTTTAACTTGCACAAAATAGCATTCATCATTTATTGTATTTATTGTGTAAATAACAATGTTTTTAAAGCCAAAATTATATAATAAAGAGAAGAAAAGAAAAAATAAAACACAAAGGTCATTTATGATCATAAACCTCGAGACCAAGTCAAGAATTGAATTGGTCGACAAGGAATAAAGTTGGGGGAGATAAGGGCCAAAAATACAATAAAAACCCATTTATTTTATTCCCTAATAAAGCATTTTTGACACCTATTTTACTCTTTATTATTTATTCATCAAATGAAGAAACTTTGTACATAAAAGTTTTATATAATAATGTAAATAAAAATATAAAATTGAGTGTTTACAAAAATAATGCACTATGTACTTTTTATACACAAAATAAAAAGCTAAAATCCCAACTTCACTGAACGATATCTTCCAAACAAAAATCAAAATATATCAAAATCACCTCTAATTATATATAACTTTTCATAAGCTATTTAATGGAGGTAGTTTCAAATTTTTTGGAGTTAAGGTGTGAAAGTTAGGTTTTGGACCCTCATTGTATAGACTACCCGAATAAAATATTCATTTTATTCATCCTTTATTATTTCTATAATATTATATTTTATAATTTTGTAAATATTATTTATAAATTGTGTACATATTGAAACCAAAATAAAACCACAAAAATAATATTAAAATAAAATAAACCTACAAAACATAGGTAAAAATACATATACTAATACATGTATATAAATAAAATAAATTTATTCTTTATTTTTTTATACTTTTATACTCTTGTACATATTATTTATATTCTACTAAAAATATAAAGAGGAATTAAAACCCAACAAAATACATTAAAATAAAATAATGTGTATAATGCATTGATAAAATACCTATAAGAACACCAATATAGTTTATATACCTATTTATTTAAGTATACAAATAACATCACAAAAATATGAAAAAATATACTTATGTATATAAAAATAAGTTGTAAATATAAATATAAAATAATAAAATAATAAAAAAAATACAAAATGAAAATAAAATAGCGAAAATATAGATGAATATACCTATAAATATACAATTAAAAATTAACTTGTAGTAAATAACATCAGAAAATAAATAAAAATCATATTAAAATACTACATTAAATAATAAACATATTTTATTTTATAAGAAAAAAATTAATAAAATCATTTATTAGTTTTGATTAATAAATTTATAATGAGACGTGTTGTTTTGTCATTTAGTGTCGGGTTTGGACCAATCACATCGCTTCCAGAGTTGACCTCCAGTCAACTCAACCTCCAGGAACTTCTGACTCGTCCAGAATGTCAAGTCCCCTCTTTTCTGCCATTTTCCCACTTGATCCCTCAATCAAACATCTGCGATCCCTTCATGGGATTTCATCTTTAACCTTCCATAATCCACGCTGGCCACTTTGATTCTATGTACATAATCTCTATCGTCGTTGATCTGTCCTTAAATGAGGGTGCTCGTCCATATCTATAAATAAAACCTCCTTCTCCATCTTCAATTTTTGGTCATCTCCAAACCCTAGAGTCCCTCCATCTCAGCCAAGCGCACATCCCTGTGATAGGGAGAGGTCTTCTGAGGTGCTAGCATGCTCGCGAAAGAGGAGGTGCGCCCAAGGTGGCCATCGTCGGTCACCTCCGCTCCCTGGTCTAGCCAGCTAAGGGCTACACATTTCTTTTTCTTTAGATATATTTCAATGCATGCCTTTTATTTCCGCAATTAGATTAGCTTTTAAACCCTAGTTTTATCCTAATCACCCCGATTTGTAGTTCGCCGGAGCGTGTCCTTGCCATTTTGCAACCCACCTACACTCTCACTCTCATTCCCACTCTGCTTCTCCACCTAGCTGCACCATTTTACCCCTTCGATCTACTATAGATTGAAGCCGTCGTGCTTCTTCCACCACCTTCGTCTTAGTACATTCCCGCTCATCCCATTTCCCACACATTCCACGCCAAATCGTGTCGAGGCATTTTGCCCTCGACCCATGAGCTTATTGATGCAGGTCCCACGCCAGCTAAACCCCGTCTGGGGTGTCTTTGAGGAAAAAAGGAGCTCCAGCAACATTAGATCTCCATGGCTCGATCAACAAGCCCTAGACACTTTCGAGCCATCCCCCCGACATGGAAGGACGTGACAAGCATGGAAAGCATCTCAGAGGGCTGGGAGGAGGTCGAGCAGGGATAGGGGAACTATCGAGCGAGCTCCAAGGAAATCCTCTTCCATGTTCTTCCTAACGCATCCTGAGTCGTTCGATCATCTCCCATTCTTCCAGGATAGCAGCGTACATTGGATCAACCCGAGCCCTGACCGTTGGATCGCCTCATGCGATTTAATCCCAGAAGTTCGGATCTGAAGGGGTATCGTGCAATAATAGAGTGCCATGTGGACAAGTGAGACAACCTCTATTGTTCGATCGTGCGCGTTATGGAGTAATTTCCACTTTAGCCCCGTAGTTTTTGTATATTTATTATTTAGTTATGTAAAAATATTTTAACGATTAAAATAAAGTGAAAATTTTACAATAAGGCCCCTGTACTTATTTTAATTACATCTAGGTCCATTCCACATAATCTCACGTGTCGCCCCACTTGAGGTGGTGAAATTGCATGTATGCCCTTGATAATTTTTGTAATTGTTAAATAGTTTAATAAAATTGAATATATATGGTAAAATTGCATTTAGGCCCCTATTTTTTATTTCTATTGCAAATATACCCTTGCAAGGACTTGTATTTTTTGCGTATTTCACTTATTTATTATAAATAGCTATTGTACTCCTAAAATCTAGCGAAAATAGGGATAAAAGCCTCTTCCCATATACTTTTATGCCATGTATTTGTTTAGCATTTTTGGGATTTTTACCAATTTATTAAAAATCAAGAGGAGCCTAATTTTGTATAGTTTGGATTAGAAAATAACAAAAAATATCAAAACATCTTGAGAAATTCCAAAAAAATATATGTAGTCTATTTTATCATATTTTAACTCCAGTATAAAAATCACTAAAAATGGAAAAAGAAAAAGCTTTAAAAATGGAACCTCCAAAATTTTATAAAAATCTAAAAAATCATTTAAAAATAAAGAACATGTTTTTCTATTTATAATTTTCTTTATATAAATATTTATATATTAAAACTGATTTCAATAATTTTGGAGTTCATTAACTTTTCTTATTATTCAAATCAATTTATCCCTATTTATTTAGTCCCTGATTTGGGATATTTTTAAATTTAAAAAACATAAAAATTAACAGGAAATTTAGAAAAATTGCAAAAACATTAGAAAAATATACAAAAACCAAATTTTATTTTATATTTTATTGATATTTATCGGTATTTATAAATACACTATTCTATATTGTGTATATATATAACTTTATATATTATATACATAAATATTTAGAAGAAAAAGGAATATAAAAATCTGAAAATGCAAAAAAAGTATAAAATCCGAAAATGCAAAAACAAAATACAAAAATATGAAATAAAAAGGAAATAAACGATATAAAATTAAAAACTCACAAAAATAATAAAAATGGACAGGAGATGAAAGACAAGTTTTGAGGGCATTACTTTTCCCCCATTCTACCATTTGCTCCCTAAGTTCGACTTCTACACATGCTTACACCTATACACATTTGTTGTAGAGTTATAATAAATTTTAACTCCACATTTTTTATATTTATTGTTTGATTCTTTTTGTGAGTTAATTGTTGATCAATTAGGGTTTTTGTTGAGGGTCACATCAATGACATTGTGGTCTCGCCTTGTGTAGACACTCTAGGCACTCGCGAAAACCCTAGTTACCATGACCCGAGGTCAACTCTCTTCGCTCCCATTGGTCCACGTCTGCCACTAAAAAGGTAAAGAATAACTAAAAGAATAAATAATTTGAAATCAAATAATAATGAATTAATTAAATTATCGTTAAAATATAAGGAATGTTTATTATTTTATGTAGTATTATATTATGATTTTTATTTATTTTTACATAGGAATTTATTAGGTAGTAATTTTTACACGTATATATATAGTTATATCTACTTGTATTTACATGATTTTATTTTTAGTTTGTAATTTTATTTTATTAGTATATATACATATTTTAAATATATATAACTTATTTAATTACATATTTACGTATTTTCATTTATTTTTTCTGATTTTTTATTTACATCAATAGATATGTGTATATAGAGTATATTATAGTTTACATACATACATATATATTACATTATTTATTTAATATATTTTCATGGTTATGTTTATTATTTAAATGTATATTAAAAAATATTTACAAGTATACAGAAATATAAAAATGTTCAAAATACAAAGAATAAATATATTGAGTAAAATATACATGTATGCAATACAATTGGTACCCAAAAACCAACTTTTCCATCTTAAATATATTTTTAATGAAAACATCTTAATTAAATATATAATTAAATTTTATGAACGATAAGGGTGAGTTTGGTCAATTTTGAATATGCATAGATGAGATACAGGTTAGTGTTTTATTTGCGCTATGTGTCCCGGATGTACTGTGCATTGTTTTTATGTGAAATAAATTTTGTATTGTTTTTTGTATTTTTATTTACGACTTTCATGGTTAGGGACTTATTATTTGAGGTATAAAAATTAGAAAATAAAATAGGTCCCAAAAGGCTATTTATTGGTAAATAGATAAGGTTTTTAGTGTACTTATGTACATTTATTCCGGCATATCTCCCTCTAATTTATTCCATGTCAATCGAGTCATCATGACGGCCCTGTCTCGAGGTCTAAGGTCATTCAATGTCTTTGACACTTCATTTCTTTTTCTTTTCTTTCCTTTATTTCTTTATTTTGTAATTAAATACATATATCTATACAATATTTACCAATCAATTTATGATTTTTATCTGTATAAATTAATGTTATTTACATGCATTTAGCTATTGATTTAAGGTCAAAATGAAAGAACAAAGGTGATGAAATGGATATTCACCAGGTATGCATCTTCTATCTCTGCATGCATTCATGGTTTTTGTGCATTGCATTATCATCTTCCCCCTATTTTCCTTCATTTAGGATCAAAGGAAAAACACAAAAAAATTGTTAGACAATGTTTGTTCTCAAATAAAAAAGATTGAAAAAAAGAGATAACAAAAAAATAGGTCTCCTTAATACCACTTGACTTTAAAATCAAACGTAACAGACATCATTCCTTTATTTGGGAAAGCAATCTCCTCATTGCTGCAGATACTCTCTAGACTGAGCGATGCACATACACATAAGAGCTCAAAACCATGGACTTGTGCCCTAAGAACTTGAACTTTGACTCTTGGGTCCTATTATTGCTGCAAGCACTTGCCTCAGATGTTAGCAGAAGTAGTATTGTGTTTAAGTAGGTGTTTCTCTTTAGGACGCGATCCAAGCTATTTCGGGGATAGTCCTTTGTTTGAGGGATTCATCGACATGGACATGAGCTACTCTAGGAGACTACACCTGTGAGAATGTGATAAATAGTTGATTAACCAACTAAATCTAAAATTGAAAAGATTAACAACCAATTTTTATCGTTTTCATTGAGTTGAGTAGGTGAATTGGGGGTTTTCTTAGTCTATTGTTTATGCTTGGTGTGATCCACATGCTTATCTTTCTAAGTTTCTAGAAGTCGAGTCACTCATCGTCTGAGTCCTGTCAGTACTTTTCAGTTCATTTCTTCTTCATTTTTATACTTTCTTGAGTCACAATGATGGGTAGGTGGTCACTTCAACTAGACCTTTCAATTCCTCTTCCTTCGACCCCTACTCATCTATCGAGTTCGGTCTGAGATGCTTCTCTTCTTGACTCATAGTCCCATTCTATCTCCCCTTCCAGGTGCGACTCCAATGTTTGAGAGTTCTCTTCCCCTTCACATTCTTATTTTCCACCTAATTTGTCGGTTCTGCATCTACATGTGGAGTTTTCACAGTCTCAAACTAGTTCAGCAGGCATGAATAAATTCCAGCTTGCTTGCTTCCTTAGAGGCAGTACATAGACATATTCAGGAGGAAGGATAATTGATGATCAGTGTGAGAGCATAGGTGACTCAGTTGAGAGAGAGGCAAAATGTTTTAGATGATTCAGAGGCTGATTTACAGAGAGAACATTGTGTATCTGTTCGCACCATGCAACATCTCCACAACCATGGAGTGATGATTATTATCTCTTGTATACGTCTTCCTCCTATTACATGTCATTTGACTTCATGCCTTAGACGATTCAGTTGTTGCCCACGTTTCATGGGAAGATCACTGAGGAACTACACTTACACCTGCAAGAGTTCGGTTTGATATGCATCACAGTTCATGACTCTTGAGTTGACAAGGATACTATTCAAATGATAACTTTTCCTTTCTCCCCGACCGATAAGGAAACTTTCTAGTTGCGAAATTTAGGGAGAGTTGTTACCACATGGGATTAGTTTCGTACTATGTTTCTGAACATATATTATTCTGTTGGACGTATAAATGCTTCGAGGTATCTCATCGACAACTTTACCATGCTTGGGAATGAGCACTTCCATGAGGCGTTGGACCATTTTCGAGACCTTTTAGAGAGGTGTCCTCACCACAACATTCAGAAGCATGTTTGGTTTAGGGTTTCTTTTATGAGTTGACCCCACATTTTCAGAGGTTGGTACATGTATCTTGTAGTGGTTCGTATTTTTTGAAGCATGGGGATGTTGTCGGGAGTATTTTTGAGGAGATGTTAGGGCATCATACCACATTGTCCCAGACTTATTCTCATACTCAGATGGAGCTACCAACACATCCCCACCATTCTCCAGTGGCACAAGTTGAGCATGCTCCTTCGTTTTTTCTTCCCCCAAGACCTTGTCAGATGCGATGGGGATCCTTAGCCAGAAATTGGTTTATATTGGAAGTATCAAGAAGATGTGCTAGAGTGTGGACAAGCTCGATAAGATCGACAACCTTGAGAAGAGTATTAGTGACCCGAAGAACCATATCATGCAGTTGACTTCCATTCCATCTTCAATATCACCAGATGATTTCATGAGCTAAGAGAGAGATTCATTCTCATTTGAGACACAATCTTTAGTATAACAACAACCTCCTCAGTTTAGAGGTGACCCATTCAATTCTCTAGGACCTTTCTATGAGAACTTGGTTTTAAACGATCTTTCCCGCATGATTATCAATAAGCATGAGATGTTTAGGCAAGATATGTATAAGTTTAAGCATTACATTCTTGAGATAGTGAAGGAACAAACCACCACGCTAAGATGATGATTGGTTCTGCCCCTAGTCACATATGTCACAAGAGATAGTTGATGGTGTTGATTTTATATCTCTTAGGAGTGGTAGAATTCCAACCGATGATAAAATCAACTAGGCATGATACAAATGCACCATATGGTAATACTCATGAGCCATTTGATGATGATGATGGCCATGGTACTGATATCTCACTACGACGTGATGATAATGATGGTGGTGTTGATGTCACCAAGTTTGAGGATATTGAGGATGATGGAGCTATTCTTCCTACTTTCATACCGAGTGATGAAGAGAGAAAATCACAAAAATGGAAAAAAGAGAAAAGCGTAAAGAGAAATAAGGTCTAGACTCTTCATGCTAGTTCTTTCCTCGTTCGATGATGATTCACATGTTGTTCGTCCTAATTTTGCAAAAAAAGATCTTCTTCTTCTTCTGATCCTCCTATTGTACATACAACTGAGGAGGATGTACAGATTCCCTTCCCTCAAGCACTCTACTTAATAAAGGATGAGAAAAAAGAAAACCCCAAAAAGAAACATGAACTAGACTTCCATGAACATATGATGGATTGTTTCATAGTAAAATTCACATTATCAGAGGCCTTGGCACACTTCCCTCTTTTCCAAAGATTTCTTAAGGATAAGACTAAAATACGTAGGAAGGAGATGCAACACAATCACTATTCTGACATACATGTGTTGACCAAGAAGACTTGCCATGCTATCCAGAACAGACTCCCAACCAAGAAATCAGATAAGGGAGCTCCATATGCCAGATAAGAGATTTCGGGGCACACATTTGATCGTACTCTATTAGATAGAAGTTCTTCAATCAATCTCATTCCTTCTTCCTTACTTGACAAGTTCAAGTTTGAACCTCTTCGACCAAGCATGATGGTCATGTAGTTTTCCGACAGATCGGTCATGAGGTAGAAAGGAGTGATTGAGAACGGTATCGTCACCATTCAGGGTTTGCAATTACCTGTGGATTTTATCGTGTTGTACACAGAGGTCCCTGAATGTGTGATCGATACCCCGATCATATTAGGATGACCTTTTCTTGTGACAACAAAGGTCATATCTGGTTATGGTACCAAGAAGGTGTACTTCTATGTCGAGGGAGAGAGTATACATATATAGATGATAAAGAATGTGATTTTGTGCATATAGATGATGAGGCAGTTTGGGCTGATCCAGTTATATGATTTCTCATCATTCATTCAGAAGAGTGGGATGATGGTATTCATTCTCTTAATGATGAGAGGTTGGATAGCACAGTTTTGGAGCAGACATACACTAAGACTAATGTAGCAAATTATGAGTTCCATCTTGTTATGATAATGATTCCTTTGAGTTAGATGTTGATTTTGATGGTAAAGTTTTTAAGATTATATCCCACATCTGATTTTTGTAGAGCTTACAAACAACTTAGAGATCGAGCAGTTCAGTATAGTTAGTTATCAGATGCATAGTATTCAGATCAGTTAGATTTATAGAAGGATGAACTTTCATACATTGATATGGTAGCCTACACCCAAGCCCTCACCAAACCAGCTCTCCTTGCACCTACTCCCCCTGAGCTTAAGCTGTAACCTTAAAATATGAAGTATCGATTTCTTGTAGGAGAGCCCAAAATGTTTTCAGTTATAATCACGTTCAATTTGACCGAAGAAAAAGAGTCTCGTTTGCTGGAGATATTGGAGAGAAACTGCAAGACAACTGGGTGGTCAGTAGCAGATCTCCATGGGATTAGTCTGGCCTTATGCTCCCACCACATTTTTCAAGAGGATGATGACAAACCATCTTGTGAGATTCAATGTAGGCTTATCTGGGATCTTCAATTGGTGGTTATGCAGAAAATATCCAATTATTGGAGCATCGATTTTATCTATCCCATCTTTGATTTAAAGTGGGTTAGTCCATTGCATGTGGTACTCAATAAGACGGGTATCACCACAATGATTACTGAGTACAGAGAGGAGATGGCTAATCGAGCACTAACTTCTTGGTGAGTCTGCGTTTACCACAAATGATTAAATCATACGACTAAGAAGGATCACTTTCCACTACCATTCATTGATCAGTTTATTGAGAGACTAGCTGGGAAGAGTCATTACTTTTTTCTTGACGGGTACTCTGGGTAAAGTCAAGTGGTCATTTTTCCAGAAGACCACGACAAGACCACGTTTACATGTCCATTTGGAATTTATTCTTTTAGGCAGATTCCCTTTGGATTGTGTAATGATCCGGCTACATTCCAAAGGTGCATGTTTTCCATCTTTTCAGATATGGTGGGAGATTTTTTATAGGTCTTCATGGATGACTCCTTGATATATGGTGATGATTTTGATTCATGCCTTTCTAGCCCAGACCACATTCTTCAGAGATGTGATGAGATCACCTCGTCTTTCTTGGAAGAATAATCATTTCATGATGACTCTGGTGATGGTCTTTGGTCATATCATATCCAATAGGGGAATGGATGTGGACCCGACCAAGTTATACATCATCAAGAAGCTCAATCCACCATTTAATTTGAAGCGGTTACGATTTTTTAGGGCATATTGGTTTCTACCGACGTTTCATTAGAGATTTCAGTAATAGTGCCTGGCCGTTATCTGATCTTCTTACAAAAGACACTGACTTTATTATTAATGATAAGTGTCTTTCATGATTTGAGGCTCTCAAGAACATGGTTGTAGAGGGTCTTGTCCTTCAACCATCTGATTTGTCTCTCCCATTCGATATCATGACTGATGCTTTCGATTTTGCTGTTGGGGTTGTTTTAGGATAGAGAAGGGAAATCTTACCAAACATCATAAACTACTCTAGCAAGACTTTGGATTCCACCCAGCAGAATTACATTATTACAAATAAAGAAATGCTAGCCATAGTATTTGCCTTAGATAAGTTCAGATCCCACATCTTAGGATCTAAGGTTACCATCTTCATTGACCATACCGCCTTCGTGTACCTTATGGACAAGAAGGATTCCAAGCCACGTCTTACTAGATGGATCTGTCTACTCCAGGAGTTTGACATAGAGATTAGAGATAAGCATGGAGTCAAGAATGTGGTAGTGGATCACATTTCCAAATCATATCTCCTTAAGACTTTTTTAATTCAATGCACCTATCACTGAGACCTTTCTAGATGAGGTGCTTCTTGCAGTCACCTCACTATCATGGTATGCTTACATTGTGAACTTTCTTATTGCCAAGAAAGTCCCACAAGGTTGGTCTGGACAGAGACTTGAGACTTTCTTTTTGAAGCCAAGTCTTACCATTAGAATGATATGATCCTTTACCATGAAGGAGCGAAGGTGTTTGGCATAGGTGTATTCCTCAGGAGGAATACCATAGTGTTCGTATGTATTGTCATAAAGTTAGAGTCTAGAGGACACCATTGTAGGAAGAGGACATCACAGAAGGTGCTTCAATCCGATCTTTGGTGGCCTACTCTCATTGCATATGCAATTGCATTCATAAAGAGATGTACTGATTATCAGAGGATGAGCACTTGTGAACATATAGATATGATGCCGATGTAGTCGATTCACTTCTATGATGTTTTCGACGCATGGGGCATTGATTTTATGGACCTAATCCCTAAGAGTCAGGGATTTGAGTACATTATTCTTGTTGTTGATTATGTGAGTAGTTGGGTTAAGGTTATTCCAGCCTGTTCCTTTGATGCAAACACAATTCGCAAGTTCCTAAGGAAGCATATTATTCAGTGGTTCAAGGTTCATCGAGTCCTTATATCGGACGGGGATAGCCACTTCATTAATGATAAGGTAAGAGAACATTCTAATGTGTTCAATGTCGACCATCGGGTTGCTACTCCTTATCACCCATAGATGAATGGCCTAGCCAAAGTTTCGAGCAAGAATATTAAGACGATCTTACAGAAGGTTGTTAGCCTAGATCGAAAGGATTGGTTATATCTTATGGACTCAACTCTTTGGGCCTATAGGACTTCATTTAAGACAACATTGGGTACATCTCTCTTTTGGCTTGTTTATGGAAAGCATGCCACTTATCAATTGAGACAAACATAGTTCATGCTGGGCAGTGAAAGAAGTGATCTTCGATTTAGAGAGTGCAAGAGATCAGAAGCAATAAGCATTGGTAGCCTAAAAGAGTTAAGAGATGAGGATTTCATGAGTAGCCTACATTATAAGGAGCGGATGAAATTTTGGCATGATGCATACATCGACCATAAGCAATTTAAATCTGATTAGAAGATTTGGCTATTCGATGCGAGACTGAAGTTATTTTCATGGGAACATTAGAGCAAGTGGAAAGGCCCACATATAGTGAGAAAGATTTATGACAATGGTAGTATTGCTATATATGAGTTGTCTTCTGACTCCACCTTTCGAGTCAATGATCATCATTTGAAGTCATTTCTTAACCATGAGTTGCAACCATTGATGTTGCTCTCATTCATTTCGTATGAGATGTATTCTTGATTCTTCACATTCTGCATCTCATACCCAAGTTTCATTCTGATTTATTCATTTTTTTCACTTGTATATACGTGTTTTCTATTTTATTTATTCATTCTTTCGTTGTTTTACACCCTAGGTCTTGTTTAGGATTTTTGTTATACTTAGGATGTACTTTATCCTAAGTATATGAGGGTGTAGACATTATGATGCTCATATTCATTTTGTTCTATTACCAATGATTTTTGCTTAGAACCCACTTAATGGTCCAGTGGTAGTATAGTGTGCCTACCACACAAAAGACCAGGGTTCAAATCCCACTCTTGTAGTGGTTGTGTTAGGTAGTCGACGGCCAGCGTAAAAAATAGTCGAATCTTTCAACATGGATTTGAGCAAGAATCCATGTAGCCGACCCTACTTGTAGAGAGAGAAGGCTTAGTACATTTTAGTACCAATGATTTTTGCTTATACTTACGTTGTGCTTTACCCTAAGTATGGTGGGGGTTAATATCCTTCATTTCATATTTTGATCGTTGTCTTTTTGTGCATCTTCTTTCTCTTGCTTGTCCCTGAACTGTTGATATGCTTCTCTATACTTATGGATATTTTACCCTTGTTGGACTAGTAAGTCCTCACCAACTCATTAAATGCAATAAAAGTTATTGTTTTTATCATGTCCATCTGAAACAAAATGAGTAATTAAATGAATGTACTTTATTGTTAAGGTCCCCTTGTACAATTAGGGTTATGTACCATGGACATATTGAGTATCATGTAGCTGTGAGGTCACAACTGACTTCAAACATGTGATATTCAATAAAGATATCCAATCTAAGAAAGATAAGTCAATCTTTCTCTAAAGACTGATTTCCAACCTACTTCTTGATGCATGTCCTCTGCATAAGAATGGATATTTGGAAGTATTGGAATAATAAAGTTAAAGAGCTGACTTGATGAGGTCAAGATAAACTAAGACTTGAATAGTAACTGTCACGATCGGGCACACATCCTTTGGCCTAAGACAGATATGCATCTATATACCTGAATATAGACATTTAACAGACCAATAGGTTGGTGACCTAACCAAGGTGAATATACCGTCTTATTGGTGTGCACATGAAGTCGTATGAGATGTATGATCTCTCGAAGGAATCATGCATGTTCATAGTTGATGAATCGGACGATAGAGCTCACTCATGAGATATTGGGGTCAAAATGAGTTCCATGCATGGTTATCTTGTTTATGAAGTAGGACATGGATTCGAGTTATTAATATATGCTTTTGGAAAGTATATTATTAATATTGTCACCCAATAATCAAATGAGAAATCAACTGATACATGCCGAAGAAGACAGTCAAATCGGGGTTTGAATTTTGGATTTATCAAATTCTTCTAGTGTGAATAATGGATGAGTACTTGAAATACTCAAGGTTACTTTTGTTGTTCTAATGGATCATCTACCACGACACTTCCATATCGAAGAAGTGATGAAACATGACGGATTTTAGTGGCTCCATTTAACTGGATGATTTGTGATTTAATTGGATTTAATCATAATTCATTTGAATCCAATTTCCAATTCCAATTCAAATTTCAATATCTAAATGTTGGAACTAGAAATGATCATGGAAGTGGAATTATACAAGTTCCTTGAGCTCATTTTTTAGATCCAAATGGTTTGGACTATGATTAGAAGTAGTCAAGGAAGTTGGATTCAACTCACCGACACTTTGTCCAACTCATGGAGATTGTGATGCATTTCGTCGAGCTCATTAAGAGTGTAAAGTGTTACAACTCGAGCTCAACATTTGTAGGTGACATATTTTTGCAAAAATAGTATAAATGCTGAAATTGGATAATTATCTACATTTCAAGTCACTATACATGGATATTATGATCTTCCTGACATTTCCTCAAGTATCTGCATTACTATCTCATGAGTCCTAATTGGATTTGGACTCATACCTATTATTGACAATACTGTAATAATTATGATTATTACATTTTATTGATAAGAGAAATTTTGTTAATATGATTCACAAGCATAACTCATCAATTAACGTGAATAGTGATTCCCAATAATTAATATTTATATGGAAGTGATTCATAAAAATATTTTTGTAAATATGATTTACATAATTTTTCCAATACATGTTATTTTTAAAATTTGATTCACATTAATTTTGTAAATATAAATTGTATTTACATTTAATTTTAACCTCATGAGTATGATTCATAATATTTAAGGATTAACTCCATAATTTATCCAATATTGATTATATGATCATCAAGTGAATTAATTAATTAATTAATTAAAATTTGAAACAACAACTTCCATTTATGGAAGATGGTGGGCGTGTATACCAAGTTCGCCATAAAGTTGAGTTCTAATTAATATTAAGACTCTAAAGTTGTTGCTTATTTTATTTTTATTATATAATATTGATCGGAGATAATAAGGATATAATCATTATTAAATTAGGACTTGGTCTTGGCCCTTGATTTGAAATCCAAGGGCTACTAAGGCACATATTGGATGTGTGTTTTAAGTATAAACAGAGGGCAATGCCTTCTCCTTTTTAGATACACAACAATCAAGAGATCATGTCCTTCTCTAAAATTCACGCCTCCTTTGAAAGAGAAAGATAGAGAGAGTCTTGCGAGTCCACAACTCTTACAACTCTCTTCTTGTTTCCCTAGTCGACTTCGGGGTTCGTAGGAAGCAGCACAACTCATCTCCGCGCCCACAAGAGAGAAGTCTACAGATCAGACTTCTCACGTATCAAAGGTAATCATGATTTAAATCTTTTATTCATCATGAATATTAGAGATCATAAAGGAGATTGTTTCCTTATATATATATATATTTGATTTCTATATGCACAAATCATTGTGCTACATTTTCTAGTTCACACAATGAATTAACATTATTTTGTCAAATTCTTTGCTAAATATTCCACAATTTCCGTGATGCATAGTATTTTTTTATTTACTTCTTCAGTCGGTATTTGAGATACATTTAGAGGATTTGCATTGCATCCAAGTCCATGAACATTTAGGTAGATCATCTAGATTATCGGGTACATTATCTTACGACAGTTTAACGATTCGAATGATTCAACGACTTTTGAAGTGGCTTCTATTCTAATTTATTTTTAAATGTAATATATATATATATATATATATATATATATATATATATATGAGGTCTAGAAGATTCGGATGCATACCCAAAAGATGCACCAATTTTTGGTGACATTCGGGTTATAAGCAATCACAAACTCCAATTCGTCCAAAGAACATAGCATTAAAGTTATGATTTTTAGCTATGGGTCAATAAAATAATAAAATACTGATTAATAAGTCATAAATCAAGTCCTCAATTAGTGTAAAAATGTTTTGTGCAATTCTAATCGTGCACCCTCGAGAAATTGGATTTCTCCCTAAACGGAGTTGGAAGAGGACTAGATCGTCTTATTGACTTGTTTCTCATATTTTGGGACTCAAAATTGATGGATGTATATTTTAAATATTTACATATATAGTTGGAATTAATATTTGGAAATATCAAGGTTGCAACAAATTTTAAGTCTAAGTTATATTATGCTTCCTAATTTGAAGTGCATTGGCCGCAACTTGCAAAATTAGAATCTGAAATCATTATTTGTTTATTTTGAAAATATGAAATAAAATAGAATGTATTTTTATTTAATATTTTTCTTTATTAATTATGAACTTGAATGTTTAAAATATAAATAGAAATTATGGAATAAATTAATGTCACGAATCGTCTAGATTGTTGCACTAGATATCTTTCGTATTTGAAATTTATTTTGACTCAAAGAATTGTCTAGATTGTTGCACTAGAACTTTTGAAATTAAAAAAGAAGTTTTTTAATTCAAAAAGTATCTTTATTATTGTACTAGATCTTTTAGTAAATTAAAGAGTTTAAAATTCTTAAAATATCTGAGAGTTACTATATAGTATCATACACAGTCAAAATATTGACAAACCCCCCTTATTAAAATATGCACTTATTCTGCTGTCTCAAATTGATTCGAAGAAGGTGTCTAAGTCGTGGAAATGCTACTGGGTTACTTATTTGGCTCCGTATACTGCATTTGCAGTGGAAGTGCTACATGTTAGCATCGTCTGTCTGACCTAACTGGATCCATTTCGATGAAAGGTGGCGTGAGGAGTCATGTCGTATTTTAACAACTAAAATTGGAATATTAAGTTGTACTAAGTGAGAGTATATTACTATATGATAACATCAAGTGTATAAAAGTTCAAACCGTAGTTGGGATTGCTTAAGTGTCATTGTTTTAATTGGATTAAAACTAAGACAATAAGCATATGTCATGACTCTATCCCTTAGATTAATCATGAGAATATGATCCAAATTGATTAATCATTAATTTAAATATGATATGGATTAAGTTATACGATGACATCTATGGTCTCTTGCCATTGCTAAGAACTTCATCACCATAGGTTGTATTTTTGGAGACACTCATGCATAGTCATGACTTCGGAATGCAAATAACCATGGAATCAGGTTCTTCATTTCTCAAAAAATGGGCTATATGCGTAATGACCCCAATGTTGTTCACCATATTATTGAGACGGCATAGTATTGTGCATAGCAAAAATTGTTATTCGCTAATTGACGGTTGGTTTAATCGATAACATGCTAACTCTATATATGTGGGATCATGGGTGTAGAAGATCGAACTTAGAATACAAGTTGGACTTATAATGTGGAAAGAGTTCTCTCTTATTTCATTGTAGTTACATTTTCTCATATTATTGGGGTGCAATGTAAATGAAAAGGAGACTCAGATCTCATAGTGAGGCCTTTGGTTCGCCTGCCTCATGCTATGAAAGCTTATAAGGGAAAGCATTTCATAGTACAAAAATACAAGACCTCTCGATTTAAAAATATTAAATAATTTAATTTCCTTAATCAAAATTTTAAAATTCATTCTATTTTTCTTTTTATTTCAAATGAAATCTCTCCATTCACTTAACAAACTGCTTGATGTTAATCAGTTGACCGACCCCGATTATTCGGATTGGATCAGAAATTTAGTTAGTATTTACGACTGAGCGCATCGGGTATCTTCTCTCTAGAAACAAGTACAGGGAGCCTCAGACCGAAGATGCTCAAGACTTCAACAATAAGTAGGACGAGGACCACACGTTGATCCGTTGCTACATTCTTGGTTCCTTATTTAATGTGCTTTAGAAGCAACACATAGATATGGAATCAGCTTAGGACATCTTTGCGAATCTGGAGATGTTTGACGATGTGAACCACACTCAATGGTATAATGTTATGAAAGAGATGCTTTACTGCAAGATGCAAGAAGGTACTCCAGTCAGGGAATACATACTCAAAATTTTGGGTATATCTATGAGCTGGAGAATTTAGGAGCTGATACAGATGCATATATGCATATTGTAGTCTCTTCCTAAATCTTTCAATAACTATATTGTTTTTACCATATGAATAAGTTGAAACATACAAATTATGAGTTACTTGTTTCATTGAGATCCATTGAGTAAATCATGAAGGAAGAGAATCTGTCCAGCAGTGCAATGGTTGCACATGTCAAAGGGAAGTGCTACATGAAGCAAGGATCCAAGAAGGGTCCATATTAAAAGAAGAAAAAGAAGAGCCAAGCCATTGACACCTCTTCAAAAGCTTCTACACATATGACATCCAATAAAGGGGATGTATGCCATCACTGCAAAAATCCGGAACACTGGAAGCGTAACTGTCTAGAGTATCTGAAGATCCCTGAGAAGGGAAAATATGTTGCTGTAGTATGTAAGTCATCTAATTTCATCATTGAAACCAACTTACTCGTAGAATGAGAAGATAATTGGATTGGTAATTCTAATGTTTCTGTTCATGTATGCAATTTATTGTATATGTTTCAGGAAATTAGAAATCTTGATGATGGGGAGATAGTCATCCAGATGGGATATGACGCAACCGTTGCAGTAGTCTCCATTGAGACATGTCGACTATCATTATCTAGTGGAAGAGGCCTAATTATTGGAGAATGTCTCTATGTTATTGATGTTAGAAGG
The DNA here is from genome assembly GCA_037367405.1 of Ottelia alismoides. Classification (NCBI taxonomy): domain Eukaryota; kingdom Viridiplantae; phylum Streptophyta; class Magnoliopsida; order Alismatales; family Hydrocharitaceae; genus Ottelia; species Ottelia alismoides. The sequence continues at coordinate 43,791 of JAZKJV010010106.1, forward strand.
AACCTTTTATCTGTATCTAAATTAGTTGGACATGGATATTCGTTCCTATTCTGTAATAAACTTATCGTAGGTCGTTATGGTAATTTTGTGGTAGATGGTTTATTAATAGCAGGTAGACTCTATGAATTGAAATGCATGATTGTGTTATAAATATCAATACCACTGATAACATTAATAATATTATTATTAAAACCCATAAACGATCAAGGGAGAATGGAGATCATTTAACTATAATCTAACATCAAAGACTTGGACATGTGTCTGTTGATAGGATCAATATACTTGTAAAAGAAAGACCTTGGATTTTCTGTAAGTCTATGATTTACCAATTTGTGAACATTGTATTCGTGGAAGCACCCTTCTCTAAGAAAGGTGAACGATGCGAAGGTATATTGGAACTAATACATACCGATTTATGTGGTCCCTTTCGTACCGCAACTCGAAATGGACATGGTATGGTTTTGTCTTCTTATTATGTCACAAATATGAAACCTTTGAAAATTTCAAAGAATTTATGGCTTTCGTTGAGAAACAAACATGAAAGAACATAAAACAGATTTGATCTGATCGAGGTGGCGAATACCTCTCAGATGGATTCAAAGAATGACTTAAGGAGAGAGGAATAATTTCCAATCTCACTTCTCCAGGTACTCCTCAACTCAACAGAGTTGCAGAGAGACGCATCAAAACCATGTTGGACATGGTGAGATCAATGCTAAGTAAAGCAAACTTACCTCTCAATTTTTGGGGACATGCAGTAAAGACTGCAGTTTTTTCCTAAACAAGATTTCATCTAAATATATAATTAAAATCCCTCGTGAGATTTGTTATGACACTGAGCCAAGTGTATGCCACTTAAGGGTTTAGGGTTGTCGAGTTCATGCTAGAAACGTGGATGCAAACAAGCTGGAATCTCACACTAGAGAGTGCTACTTCATTGGATGCATAAAAAATGGTGTTGGATACCAACTTTATGATCCTAAGAGTCAAAAGGTATTGTTTTAGAGACATCAATTTTTTGGAAGATGAATTCATTAGAAGTCAAGAAAATAAGGAACTAATCAAATCTAGCGAGACTGATGAAGTTCATACACCAAAAGCTAAAGAGATAGTTGAAAATGACACGACCGTACCCCCTAGAAGGAGTTATAGGGTTGTAAGACAACCCGAATGGTACAGATTCCATGTATCAGAAGAATCTGATGATGATCCAACTTCATTTGATGAAGCTTAGGGTGATTGTGAAATGGATAGTTGCATGCAAGAAATGAAATTAGAGATAGACTCCATGCACAAGAATGGTGTATGGACCCTCGAAGATCCACCAAAAGGGGTCAAATCCATTGGCTGTAAATGGTCCTTCAAAAGAAAGAGGGGACTCTATGAGAAGGTAGATACCTTCGAAGTACAGCTCGTAGACAAGGGTTACACGCAGAGAGGTCATCGATTACGATGAGACAATCTCTTCTATGGCCATTCTCAAATCCATCAGGTTCTGGCTATAGTTGCATACCTGGACTATGACATCTGGCAGATGGATGTCAAGACCTCTTTTCTTAATAGATACCTCAAAGAGGATATCTATATGAAGCCCTCCCAAGGCTTCATAGTTGAGGAAAGAAAATATGCAAGCTGAAGAAATCCATCTATGGGCTCAAACGTGGTTCTCATAGTTAGAACATACGATTCGATAAAACCATAAAGAGCTATGATTTCGTGTAGAATCCAGATGAGCCATGTGTGTACAAGAAGCTTAGTGGGAGCATCATTGTGTTCATTGTGCTTTATGTAGGTGACATCTTTATCATTGGGAATGAGACAATGATTATGACTAGTGTTAAGATATGGTTGTCCAATACCTTTGAGATGAAAGATCTCGGAGAATCCTCTTATATCTTGTGTCTGAAACTGTTGAAAAACAAACAAAAGATGATATTGGGACTATCACAATAAGGACACATCAAGAAGATCTTGGAAAGATTTAGCACGGATAATTCCAAGAAAGACTTCCTTCCCTTAAGATATGGTATTCACATATCTAAAGGGATGGCTCCTCAAAATGTTGAGAAAAAGAAAGCCATGGTCGGATGCCCTTATGCATCAATTGTAGGAAGTTTGATGTATGCCATGATGTCTACTAGACTAGATATATCTACCATGTAGTGGGAGTAGTAAGTCATTACCAATCATACAATGGAAAGAAATTCTACACTGTAATCAAAATTATCTTCAAGTACCTAAGAAGAACTCAAGACTATGCCTTGGTTTATGGAGATAACGATCTCCAAGTCTTAGGGTACATTGATTCAGACTTCCAACATATATTGATGATAAGAAGTCAACCTCAGGGTTCTTATTCATATTTAATGGTGGTGATGTGATCAGGAGAAGCAATAAAAAGGACACCATGACTGATTCGACAATTTAAGTAGAATACATAGTCGTATCAGATGTTGCTAAAGATGTTGTGTGATTGTGCAAGTTTGTTCTGGAACTTGACATAGTTTCCTCAAGGGAATCTCCCATCCCATTGCTCTGTGATAACATGGGTGCCATAGCGCAAGCAAAGAAACCCCCAATGGCATCAAAGAAGTAAGCATGTGGAGAGGAAATATCACATCATCTGGGAGATCTAGAAGCATGGTGATATCATGATCACCAAGGTTGCCTCTGCTGACAATATTGATGATCCGCTAACCAGGCCATTAACCCAAAAGGTCTTTGACCAACATGTAATGAATATGGAGTTGAGAGTTGTACATGAATGGCTCCGAGGGCTAGTGGGAGACTGTTGATCCGGTAAGCCCTCGGTGACCCATTAAATGCAAAAAAATATTATTTTATAATGTCCATCTGAAATGAAATGAATAATTGAATGAGTGCACTTTTGTATTAAGGTCCCTTTGTATAATTAGGTTTATGTACCATGGTCATATTTAATACCATGCAGTTAGGAGGACACAACTGACTTCAAATATGTGATATTCAATAAAGATCTCCAGTCCAAAAAAGAGATGACAATCTTTATCTAAAGATTAAATTCCAACTGACTTCTTGAGGCATGTCCTCTGCATAAGAATGTAGATTCAGAAGTTTTGGAACAATCAAGTAAAAGAGTTGACTTGATGATGTCGAGATAAACTAAGACATGAATCGTAGCTATAACGATCAGGCACACATCCTTTGACCTGAGATAGATATGCATCTATATGATGAGTATGCACATTCGATAGACCAATAGATTGGTGACCTAGCCAAGGTCCATATACTAGCGTGTTGGTGATCATATGAAGTCGTATAAGATGTATGATCTCTCGAAGGAATCATACAGGTTCATAGTTGATGAACCGGAAAACATCTCACTCATGAGATATTTTGGGGTCAAAATGAATTCCATGCATGGTCATCTTATTTATGAAATAAAACACGAATTTGATATATATACACACAGAAACACACACGGAAAGTATATAATTAATACTGTCACCCAATTATCAAATGAGAAATCTATTGATACGTTCCGAAGAAGATAATCAAATCAGGGTTTGAACTTCGGATTTATCAAAGTCTTCTAGTGTCAAGGATAGATGAGTATTTGAAATACTCAAGGTTACTTTTATTGTCGTAATGGATCATCTACCATGACACTTCAATATCAAAGAAGTAATGAAATATGATAGATTTTAGTGGCTCCATTTAACTAGATGGTTTGTGATTTAATTAGATTAAATCACAATTCATTTGATTTCAATTTCCAATTCCAATTTCAGTATATAGATGTTGGAAACAGAAATGGTCATGGAAATGGAAGTATACAAGCTCCTTGAGATCATTTCTTAGCTCCAAATGATTTGCAATATAATTAGAAATGGTCAAAGAACTAGATTCAACTCAGCAACACTTTGTCCAGCTCATGGAGAGTATGATGCATCAAGCTCACTAAGAGTTTAAAGTATTACAGCTCGAGCTCAATATTCGTAGGTGACAGATTTGTGCAAAAATGTATAAACCATGAAATTGGATAGTTATCCACATTTCATGTCAGTATACATGGATAGTATGATCTTCCCGACATTATCTCCAAGTATCTGCATTCCAATCTCATGAGTTCTAATTGAATTAGGACTTATACTTGTTTATGATAATATACTAATAATTATGATGATTACATGTTATTTATAAAGATAATTTCGTGAATATGACTCACAAGCATAACTCATTAATTAATGTGTATAGTGATTAACAATAATTATTATTTATATCGATGTCATAAGTATAAATATTTATGTAAATATGATTTACATAATTTTTCTAAGGCATGCAATTTTTTGAATTTGATTCACGTTAATTTGGTAGATGTAAATTATATTTACATTTAAATTTGGACTCATGAATATGATTCATAAGCTTTAAGAAATAACTCCATAGTTTCTTCAATATTGATAATATGATTATCAAGTGAATTAATTAATTAAAATTTACAACAAGAACTTCCATTTATAGAAGGTGGTGGGAATGTATACTAAGTCCTCCATGTTGTTGAATTCTAATTAATATTAGGACTCTAAAGTTTTTGCTAATTTTATGTTAATTATTTAATGTTAATTAAAGATAATAATGAGATAATCCTTATTGAATTAAGACTTGTCTTAGCCCTGGATTTAAAATCTAAGGGCACCACGGTGCATGTTGGATGTGTGTTTTAAGTACAAAAGGAGGGCAATGCCTTCTCCTTTTTAGATACACAACAATCAAGAGAGTAAGTCCTCAAAATTTGTGCTCCCTTTGAGAGGGAGAGAGAGAGAGATAGAGATTCTTGAGAGTCTACAACAATCACAACTCTCTTCTTGTTTCCCTAGTCGACGTTCAGGTTTGTGGGAAGCAATGTTACTCATCTCCATGTCCACGAGAGAGAAGTCTGCAGACCAGATTGAAGGATATGATTTAGATCCTCAAGCGCATCATGGAAGCGTGAGCGTCGTATCGAATACGACGAAGAACGACTAGTCGCACTAGTTGTTCTATGCAGCGGAAATTAAAATTTTTCCATGTGACGAAACCACATGATCCAAGAACACTTCTCGGATCGTTTCGTCTAAACCACAAACAAGTATTAGGTTTACCTCTTGAAGCGTGGTTGCAATCGAGTCTCTAAACGAAGAGACCTCCTGTCTCAAGTCCGATCCGACGGAGGAGACGCTTGCGAGCGCGGGGATGAATCGTGTGCTTCTCGCAATCCATGTTGATGATCCAAGCGGAGGATCTCCTAATCTCAACACACGAGATCCGACGTCTTCTTCACGAGCAAGACACGCTGAAGTAGACGGAGTTCCACGAGCAAACCATCGGGCATCATAACGATGACGCTGCGGCGATGGAGAACCTCTCTAGGGCATCCATGGTGGACGGCCATGAGAGGGAGAGAGAGAGCGTGTAGAGAGAATAGAGAGAGAGAGAGACTTGTTGTCTCTTGTTGTGTAAAGAAGAGCAATGGGGTGCATCTCCTTTTATAGAGTTTTGGGATCCATGGATCTCAATCCATGTGACACCATAAATCCAATGGCTCTCATTGATTGTATTTCTTTTAATGGCTAAGATTTGTGTCGGTAAAACCAACAACAATTAATTTAATTTAAATTAAATATATGTTGATAAATCAACACAATTTAATTACAAAATTAAATCATCAATACATGGAGATAATGAAATGAGAGAAAGCCTCCTTCCATGTGGAGAGGGGGGGCGGCCTCCCTTTCCTAATGGGAGTGGTGGCCGTCGACCCTCCTCCATTAGGAAGGTGGTTATTTCATCTTTTATGTAATCTCCATTATTTGCAACAACTTTTGTTGCAAATTATTCTATAAAAATAATTCACAATTATTTTGTAGACATTGCAATCTTGCCATTGAAAAATTTGTGAATCATATTCACAATCCAAAACAAAATGTAAATTACATTTTCATTTCAATGTCCAATGTGAATCCAATTCACATTAACATTTAATTAACAAATGTAAATTACAAATATCTCTCTCTTATATATTATAAATCACATTTATAATATATATGACTAATTTATGAATATTGCTATCCACATTATTCATATCCATAATAATTAAATCACATTTAATCATCTTGGATCTTTATTCTCTTGTTCTCAAATAATATGAATCACATTCACATTATTTACATCTTTGATAATTAAATCACATTTAATTATCTTTGATAACTCTCTTTATAATATGAATCAAATTCATATTACTCATGATAATTAAATCACATTTAATTATCCATTTTCTCAATGCTCGGATGTATATATCAACAATAGAATTATCCATGAACTCCTTCAAGGATAATGCGCTTTCTCCGCAGATACTTGGAGATAAGGACAGGGCGATTGTATTGTTCCACGTATAGTGACATGGATATTGAGATCATATCTCAAATCCAGATCGCGGGCCTCCCATAGATGCTTGATTAAATCAAGACCGTAAATCTAATCTTCTTATTGTATCTGAATCACATTCAGATCAATGTCCAACACTTGGACCAAGATCAGATCACTTCTCTACTGAGAGGAGTCACTAAAATCCAGACCCGTTTCATCACTCCCTAGGAATGGAAGCGTCATGGTTATACAATCGTTTATGATCACATCACCCTCAGGTATTCCCAATACCTGTACATCCTGCATACTGGAAGACTCAGATTAAACCCGAAGTATTAGATCAACTTTACACTGTCTACTACATGGTTTTATCAGTAAGTTTCTCATTCGATCATTGGGAGTCGGTATCGATCATATACTTTCCAAGAGCATATATCATACCTAGGTCTTGATCATATACTTTCTAAAAGTATATATCAAACCTACAAATTCAGTCAAGTTTCCAAAGCAAGACGACCGTGTGCACGGAATTTGATTCTTCCCAATATCTCATGAGTGAGCTCATGTCTTCCTGTTCAGTAAATGAACCTGTATGATCCCTTTGAGAGATCGTATTAATCATATGCCCTTACATGCACACCAACGCGTCGATGTATAGACCTTGGTTAGGTCATCAACCTATTGGTCTGCCAAATGTACATACTCAGACATATAGTAACACATTTGTCTCTGGTCAGAGGATGCGTGCCTATATCATGACAGCATACAATATAGGACTTTGGTTATCTCGATCTCGTTAAGTCAACTCTTTGACCTAACTAATCTTACACCTCTAAATCTCTATTCCTATGCAGAGGACCTGCATCAAGAGGTCGGTCAGATATCAGCCTAACTGAGATAGGATTGCCATCTCCTACTCAGGCTAGAGATCATCTCTTAACAATTATTTGATGGTGCTTGATGAGTCCTCAATCTAACTCATTAGATATTCATCTAAGCACCAGCCTCTATGATTCAATAATTGAATCAACAGTTGTATGATCATTAAGATGGCCATGGTACATAACCCTAATTGTACTAAGGGACCTATTATGCAAATTATGTATTCTTCATTTCAGATTAAGGAGTGAATTGCAATAACATTTATTTCATAATGGCTCGTCGTGGGCTCGCATTTCCAACAATCTCCCACTAGCCCAAAGAGCCATTAATGGGCTAATCATTTAAACCCACACTCATGTGACAATCATAGGCTATTTAGAAAATAGCTAGGTAAGCTGATCAACCAGTCTGTTCCCAAGAGACTATGCCAAGTACTTTTACGGTACATGCATATCTCCTAGTGACAGTGCTTGCATCCAATGCAAATGTTGCATCTTATGCAACCAATACTCAATTTTATTAGATATAGTGTCCTTGACAGTACATCTTATTAATTATCATAACCAGTATTCCCATAATCCTTATCAGAATACCTTCATTCCCGGAGATCTCTATCTCCTAAGGTATCTAAAGTTAAGACCCTCATAGATCACTATCTACAAGGTCTTAAACATTTGAAGATAAGACTTTGAGATCACTATCTCTAAGTTTCATCTTCTTTTGAAGATATTGTTATTACTGCAATTAAGTGTTTTATTTCCAGAGTAGGATTAGTAACAGTTTACTACTCCCATTGCATGGCAGACATATAGCTTTTGTACACCTCCAGCATACACTTCAGCTTTTCATAACCAATGCACAAGTGCAAGCAGTTCTAACATTCACTTCCTCAACTCTTTGAGGTGCTATCCCTTTAGAAGGTGACTACCACATCTTAAGGGAAGGAAGCTTTTCTTGGATTTTTCCAGAAAATTAGAATAAGTCCAAGGTGTACTACTAATGCGACAGTTCCAATACCCTCTTCGCTTTGCTTCTGAACGACTTCAGAATTAAGATCTAAGAGGTATCCTTGAGATCATATCTCAAGGTATGGAACAACCAAATTATAAAACACTTATTATTATCCTTATATCATTTTTAAATGATTAGGATATTATCTACATTTAGCACGATGAACGCAAAGGCACTCCCACTAAGCTTCACATGGCTCATCCAGATTCAATCTGAAATCATAACATTTATAATTCCATCAAATCTTATGTTCCAACTACAAGAAGCTTGTTTGAGTCCATAGATGGATTTCTTTAGCTTACACAACTTGCTTTCCTCAACCATGAAGCCCTGGGGCTACTTCATGTAAATATCCTTAGAGAGGTATTCATAGAGGAATGCAATCTTGACTTACATCTTGAAGATGCAATAGTAAAGTTGTGTAGCTAAGGTTAGCAATATTCTGATGGTTTTAAGCATGGTCACCGAAGAGCAAGTCTCATCGCAAGCAATGTCTTCTCTTCTGGTGTGTAGCTCATGGCTACGAACCGTGCTTTGAAGGTCTCCACCTTCTCATCAGATTCCCTTTCTCTTGAAGATCCATTTACACCTTTACAGGTATTACCCATATAGGTGGATCCTCGAGGGTCCATATACAACACTTGTATATGAAGTCTACGTTAGCACTTTTATTGCTAAAATCCATCTTTCCATGTCATGATCCTTAGGAGCATCATCACATGAAGTCCGATCATTGTCAGACTTAACTGACACATGGAATACATCCTCAAACTCATTTGAAGAGGTATTAATGTTTCATCATTAATTGTCCTTTTTAGTTTCCAATTTCAAGAGCCTCATTATCTTCTCAAGATTAAATGATTTCCTATACTTCATTTTCATCTTGATTCTCAAGAGTCTCAACCTCTAAGAATAACATTCTCAGAGATGAGATACTTTAAGAATCTCAAGGTCATAAAGTAGGTATCCAATACCATCCTTTATTTTCCTAATGAAGGAGCACTCTCAAGTGCTAGATTCCAACATACATGGAACCTTATTAAGGATATACATTGTAGTCTCTACTACACATATATATATACCTGGAAACTAAGGGATAATTATGCTAAAATTCATCATTGATAAGATCATGTCACACATTATCCAATTGTATCTACCTATAACTCTATTGAGTTAAGGTGTGTTAGGAGGATTGAGATAGAAATGATATTCATATCTCTATAAGGTATTCTTTGAATTTATCTAGCAGGTACTTGCTACCTAGATTAGATTAAATTCATTTTATCTTCCTTCAAACTTTGGTTCTAAACCAAAAATAATGAAATCTTTGAACATTTCAAAGGTTTCTTAGGTGAAGAGAAGAAATCTCATATCATACATAATCATCAACAGATATCACATATCCATAATGTTTGCTATGATATAGATGATACGCATACATCAATATGTATGAGATCCTGAATACCTTGACATCTTACACCTTTCTCTAAGAAGGGTGTATTGGATATTTTACTTTGAATACAATATTCATAAGTATGTAAGTTTTGAAATTTTAGACATTCTAAAGTTTCATCTCTTACTAGTCTATTGATCAAATCTATAAACAAATGTCCAAGGCTTGATGCTAGATCATTGTCAAATGATCTTCATCCTCATATTGATATTAAGGTTTAAATTCAGCATTTAGAAATGTTAATGAACCATTCATCTATTTTCTAATTTAGTGGAGTCCACTAGATTTTATACTACTATCTGAAATATTTCCATCATAACTCTTTATGATAGTTCTATCTCAGAATTCATGTTTATTTCCAACATTTAGAAACAAACAATGAGTGTATTCTTATATCTAGGTCATAGAGACATTCTCTAAGACTAAGGGCTTTCCCACTGAAACTAACAAGTCTATCAATCCAACAGAGATTGTAGCAACAATTGCATCAATATCCATGTGGATAACTATAAACCTTTAAGATCCAATTTTCCAGTCTTCTAAAACATATGGAACCTATTGCAAATGTCATCAGAAGATTGAGATACAATTATTTGACTTTATCTTATTTAATAAGCAAGTCAATATCAATGATTTATGTAGATTAATCCGATGCTCCATCCGAGTCATTCTCTAAGAATTCTTAACAGATTTGATAGTCATACTATCAACACATCAACTTATTGCAGTAGTGGCATTCATCCAACTCTTCGGATGACATATGGAAGTCATAGATGTACAGTCAACTCTTTGACCATACTTCTTACTCGGGTCCAACCCATGCTTCCACCGCGCTCCCTTTATCTATAAGAAATAATTGCATAAGACTAAGGATCTCTTATGTAAGGGCATTTCAACATTTATACATGCTTCATTAAATTCATACAATATGAATATTATGAAGCTTCATGAATGACCAGAGTATAGATAGTATAATGATGACACTCATCATCTACATCCATCTAAACTCTTAAAACATAGGTTCAGGTAGGTACTCAAACAATTTGAATACATCATCTCTTATAGAGCTACCATTCTACATGATGTAGAGAACCATGTCACTCATGATTAAATATCAAGAGCACATATGTATGCCAGAATATCTTCATTGATTTTATAAGGATTATTTGACAATTGCAATCATCGTCGACATGTTACTTCCAAAGTACATCCAATGAGATCAAGACTATAGAGACATACAAACCCTAGGGTTGTAGTCCTATTATCTATTAAATTGTCATTTCTCATTATTATAAGGAAACTTGCACATTGCAACCACATACATTATGTGTTCAACTGCAAGTACAATATCTGGATCATGAGTCCAATCCATGATATTTTACTGGTTATTATTGAGTATAACATTGAGTGGGTTTTAATGAAGGATTATCTGAAATAAGAAATTTGCATAAATATATATATATATATATATATTTTACTTTGATTTAGGAATTTTTATATCAAAGTTGTCTTGTCTTGTCAACACTGAAAGTTCATTCCCTTAATCACTTTCAATGTAAGAGATATACTTACCATTATATCTCAACAAGATCTGGGATCTCCTTCCTTGTCTTTGTTACATCCCAATAATATGAGAATCAGCAACTCAGATAAAAAGAAGCGGGAACACAATCCGCCTTGCAAGTCCAACTTGCATTCCCAATTCGGTCTTTAACGCCCGGGCCCACCATCCCTAAGGCGATGTTGACCAATCGTTAATTGGACCAACCGTCAACAGGAATAGTACTCGCTATACGCAATCCAATATCGCCCCAATAATATGAGGATCCGATATTGGGGTCACTACGTATACGGCCTTACTCTTTCGAGAAGCAAAGGGCCCGATCCAGATGCGCTTGCATACAAGAGCTGTCACTTCGGACAGGCGTCTCCTACATACAATCCCTAGCGACGGAACCCTTCGCCTTGACGGGAGACCATGGATGTCACTTATGTGATCCTCCATATCATATTCAAATTCTAATTAATCATTATAAATCATATTCATTATGATTAATTCTTCCAAGGGAAACAACATCTCAATTCATAATAGAGTGTTTTAATTTTAATTGGATTTCAATTAATCTAATCATATTAAATTAATGATCCAATTAATATGCAACAAACATTTTAATAGTTACTTGAATTATGGTATTATCTCAAATACGTATTATTTCGAATTTTAATAATTAGAAATACATCATGATTTCTTAAGCATTATACTAACCCTACCTGCTGTCATGGCCAGTACCGACGAGAGTGGGACGGACCACATACGTTGCAACCCGCAACCCCAATGCTCTCCGACTAGACACCATATCTACCTCGGGAAAGGATAATGCAAAATAGATCATTTTGTACTTGAGATGATCATCGGTTCTTCAACCGAAATTATACCATATAATAATAATCAAAACAATTTTGATTAACATTATAATGAGATTTGCTAAACAAATCCCAAGTCCTATTCAAGCAACATGTTTGTTGGAATGTTGATCATGTAGATCATGTAACCAATCTTGATCTAGATCACATCTGATCATTTATTGGTTAGGACAAAGTCATTTCAGGAAATAATTATCATAAAATATTTCTAAAATATTTATGCACAATTATTCCAGGAAATTAAATAATTTAATTTCACTAATTAATTAAATGACAATCACTAGGTTCTTGATTAGGAAAGTATTTTCAGCAGTGACCCTCACTTACTAAAAATACCATATCTCAATTAATTTAAATCCAAATTAAGCAAAGTAAATTTCTAAAGTTTGCTAACTTGATTTACAACAGAACCCAAGTGATTTGCATGCATTTCAAGGCGTTTCAAATCCGTAATTAACATCTTAATTACGTCATGATCCGCAGTCCCCGAAACAGTGGATACATGTTCACTAAAATGAGCATATCTAGAGAAAACGGAATCGAAATCACGCAAACTCAGATCCTACGGTTTCCTTATTTAATGGGGAAAAAAATCAAATTATTATTTTCATGTTTAAATAATCTAAACAGTGACGAAAATAATATCAAAACAGAGATGCGAAAATGAAATGCAAGAAAACTTTCGCAAACCCTAATGAACCCAAGTCGTCCTCGGTTCATGGATCGTATCCAAAACCACCAACCTGTATCTGATACCACTTTAAAGATATGATTTAGATCCTCAAGTGCATCACGGAAGCGTGAGCGTCGTATCGAATACGATGAAGAACGACTAGTCGCACTAGTTGTTTTATGCAGCGGAAATTAAAATTTTTCCACGTGACTAAACCACATGATCCAAGAACACTTCTCGGATCGTTTCGTTTAAACCACAAACAAGTATTAGGTTTACCTCTTGAATCGTGGTTGCAATCGAGTCTCTAAACGGAGAGACCTCCTGTCTAAAGTCCGATCCGACGGAGGAGACGCTTGCGAGCGCGGGGATGAACCGTGTGCTTCTCGCAATCCATGTTGATGATCCAAGCGGTGGATCTCCTGATCTCAACACACGAGATCCGACGTCTTATTCACGAGCAAGACACGCTGAAGTAGACGGAGTTCCACGAGCAAACCATCGGGCAGCATAACGACGACGCTGCGGCGATGGAGAACCTCTCTAGGGCATCCATGGTGGACGGCCATGAGAGGGAGAGAGAGCGTGTAGAGAGAATAGAGAGAGAGAGAGAGAGACTTGTTGTCTCTTGTTGTGTAAAGAAGAGCAATGGGGTGCCTCTCCTTTTATAGGGTTTTGGGATCCATGGATCTCAATCCATGTGACAACATAAATCCAATGGCTCTCATTGATTGCGTTTCTTTTAATGGCTAAGATTTGTGTTGGTAAAACCAACAACAATTAATTTAATTTAAATTACATATATGTTGATAAATCAACACAATTTAATTACAAAATTAAATCATCAATACATGGAGATAATGAAAGGAGAGAAAGCCTCCTTCCATGTGGAGAGGGGGGACGGCCTCCCTTTCCTAATGGGAGTGGTGGCCGTCCACCCTCCTCCATTAGGAAGGTGGCTATTTCATCTTTTATGTAATCTCCATTATTTGCAATAACTTTTGTTGCAAATTATTCTACAAAAATAATTCACAATTATTTTGTTGACATTGCAATCTTGCCATTGAAAAAATTTGTGAATCATATTCACAACCCAAAACAAAATGTAAATTACATTTTCAATTCAATGTCCAATGTGAATCCAATTCACATTAACATTTAATTAACAAATGTAAATTACAAATATCTCTCTCTTATATATTATAAATCACATTTATAATATATATGACTAATATGGATATTGCTATCCACCTTATTTATATCCATGATAATTAAATCACATTTAATCATCTTGGATATTTATTCTCTTGTTCTCAAATAATATGAATCACATTTACATTATTTACATCTTTGATAATTAAATCACATTTAATTATCTCATATAACTCTCTTTATAATATGAATCAAATTCATATTACTCTTGATAATTAAATCACATTTAATTATCCATTTTCTCAATGCTCAGATATATATATATATATATATTATCAATAGAATTATCCATGAACTCCTTCAAGGATAATGCGCTTTCTCCGCAGATACTTAGAGATAAGGACAGGGCGATTGTATTGTTCTACGTATAGTGACATGGATATTGAGATCATATCTCAAATCCAGATCGCGGGCCTCCCATAGATGCTTGATTAAATCAAGACGGTAAATCTAATCTTCTCATTGTATCTGAATAACATTCAGATCAATGTCCAACACTTGGACAGGGATCAGATCACTTCTCTACTGAGAGGAGTCACTAAAATCCAAACCCGTTTCATCACTCCCTAGGAATGGAAGCGTCATGGTTATACAATCGTTTATGATCACATCACCCTCAGGTATTCCCAATACCTGTACATCCTGCATACTGGAAGACTCAGATTAAACCCGAAGTATTAGATCAACTTTACACTGTCTACTTCATGGTTTTATCAGTAAGTTTCTCATTCGATCATTGGGAGTCGGTATATCGATCATATACTTTCCAAAAGCATATATCATACCTAGATCTTGATCATATACTTTCCAAAAGTATATATCAAACCTACAAATTCAGTCAAGTTTCCAAAGCAAGACGACCGTGCGCACGGAATTTGATTCTTCCCAATATCTCATGAGTGAGCTCATGTCTTCCGGTTCAGTAAATGAACCTGTATGATCCCTTTGAGAGATCGTACTACTCATATGCCCTTACATGCATACCAACGCGCCGGTATATAGACCTTGGTTAGGTCATCAATCTATTGGTCTGCCAAATGTACATACTCAGACATATAGTAACACATCTGTCTCTGGTCAGAGGATGCGTGCCTATATCATGACAGCATTCGATATAGGACTTTGGTTATCTCGATCTCGTTAAATCAACTCTTTGACCTAACTAATCTTATCTCATTAAGTCAACTCTTTGACCTAACTAATCTTACACCTCTAAATCTCTATTCCTATGCAGAGGACATGCATCAAGAGGTCGGTCAGATATCTGCCTAACTGAGATAGGATTGCCATCTCCTACTCAGGCTAGAGATCATCTCTTAACAATCATTTGATGGTGCTTGATGAGTCCTCAATCTAACTCATTAGATATTCATCTAAGCACCAGCCTCTATGATTCAATAATTGAATCAACAGTTGTATGATCATTAAGATGGCCATGGTACATAACCCTAAATGTACTAAGGGACCTATTATGCAAAATATGTATTCTTCATTTCAGATTAAGGAGTGAATTGCAATAACATTTATTGCATAATGACTCGTCGTGGGCTCGCATTTCCAATAATCTCCCACTAGCCCAAAGAGCCATTAATGGGCTAATCATTTAAACCCACACTCATGTGACAATCATAGGCTATTTAGAAAATAGCTAGGTAAGCCGATCAGTCAGTCTGTTCCCAAGAGACTATGCCAAGTCCTTTTACGGTACTTGCATATCTCCTAGTGACAGTGCTCGCATCCAATGAAAATGTTGCATCTTATGCAACCAATACTCAATTTTATTAGATATAGTGTCCTTGACAGTACATCTTATTAATTATCATAACCAGTATTCCCATAATCCTTATCAGAATACCTTCATTCCCGGAGATCTCTATCTCCTAAGGTATCTAAAGTTAAGACCCTCATAGATCGCTATCTACAAGGTCTTAAACATTTGAAGATAAGACTTTGAGATAACTATCTCTAAGTTTCATCTTCTTTTGAAGATATTGTTATTACTGCAATTAAGTGTTTTATTTCCAGAGTAGGATTAGTAACAGTTTACTACTCCCATTGCATGGCAGTCATATGGCTTTTGTACACATCCAGCATACATTCAGATTTTCGTAACCAATGCACAAGTGCAAGCAGTTCTAACATTCACTTCCTCAACTCTTTGAGGTGCTATCCCTTTAGACAGGTCACTACCACATCTTAAGGGAAGGAAGCTTTTCTTGGATTTTTCCAGAAAATTAGAATAAGTCCAAGGTGTACTACTAATGCGACAGTTCCAATACCCTCTTCTCTTTGCTTCTGAACGACTTCAGAATTAAGATCTAAGAGGTATCCTTGAGATCATATCTCAAGGTATGGAACAAACAAATTATAAAACACTTATTATTATCCTTATATCATTTTTAAATGATTAGGATATTATCTACATTTAGCATGATGAACGCAAAGGCACTCCGACTAAGCTTCACATGGCTCATCCAGATTATATCTGAAATCATAACATTTATAATTTCATCTAATCTTATGATCCAACTTCAAGAAGCTTATTTGAGTTCATAGATGGATCCTTAGCTTTCACATCTTGCTTTTCTCAACCATGAAGCCCTGGGGCTACTTCATGTGAATATCCTCAGAGAGATATTCATAGAGGAATGCAATCTTGACTTACATCTTGAAGATGCAATAGTAAAGTTGTGTAGCTAAGGTTAGCAATATTCTGATGGTTTTAAGCATTGTCACCGAAGAGCAAGTCTCATCGCAAGCAATGTCTTCTCTTCCGGTGTGTAGCTCATGGCTACGAACCGTGCTTTGAAGGTCTCCACCTTCTCATCAGGTTCCCTTTCTCTTGAAGATCCTTTTACACCTTTACAGGTATTACCCATATAGGTGGATCCTGGAGGGTCCATATACAACACTTGTATATGAAGTCTACGTTAGCACTTTTATTGCTAAAATCCATCTTTCCATGTCATGATCCTTAGGAGCATCATCACATGAAGTCCGATCATTGCCAGATTTAACTGACACATGGAATACATCCTCAAACTCATTTGAAGAGGTATTAATGTTTCATCATTAATTGTCCTTTTTAGTTTCCAATTTCAGGAGCCTCATTATCTTCTCAAGATTAAATGATTTCCTATACTTCATTTTCATCTTGATTCTCAAGAGTCTCAATCTCTCAGAATAACATTCTCAGAGATGAAATACTTTAAGAATCTCAAGGTCATAAAGTAGGTATCCAATACCATCCTTTATTTTCCTAATGAAGCAGCACTCTCAAGTGCTAGATTCCAACATACATGGAACCTTATTAAGGATATACATTGTAGTCTCTACTACACATATATACCTAGAAACTAAGGGATAATTATGCTAAAATTCATCATTGATAAGATCATGTCACACATTATCCAATTGTATCTACCTATAACTCTATTGAGTTAAGGTGTGTTAGGAGGATTGAGATAGAAATGATATTCATATCTCTATAAGGTATTCTTTGAATTTATCTAGCAGGTACTTGCTACCTAGATTAGATCAAATTCATTTTATCTTCCATCAAACTTTGGTTCTAAACCAAAAATAATGAAATCTTTGAACATTTCAAAGGTTTCTTAGGTGAAGAGAAGAAATCTCATATCATACATAATCATCAACAGATATCACATATCCATAATGTTTACTATGATATAGATGATCCGCATACATCAATATGTATGAGATCCTAAATACCTTGACATCTTACACCTTTCTCTAAGAAGGGTGTATTGGACATTTTACTTTGAATACAATATTCACAAGTATGTAAGTTTTGAAATTTTAGACATTCTAAAGTTTCATCTCTTACTAGTCTATTGATCAAATCAATAAACAAATGTCCAAGGCTTGATGCTAGATCATTGTCAAATGATCTTCATCCTCATATTGATATTAAGGTTTAATTTCAGCATTTAGAAATGTTAATGAACCATTCATCAATTTTCTAATTTAGTGGAGTCCACTAGATTTTATACTACTATCTGAAATATTTCCATCATAACTCTTTATGATAGTTCTATCTCAGAATTCATGTTTATTTCCAACATTTAGAAACAAACAATGAGTGTATTCTTATATCTAGGTCATAGAGACATTCTCTAAGACTAAGGGCTCTCCCACTGAAACTAACAAGTCTATCAATCCAACAGAGATTGTAGCAACAATTGCATCAATATCCATGTGGATAACTATAAACCTTTAAGATCAAATTTTCCAGTCTTCTAAAACATATGCAATCTATTGCAAATGTCATCAGAAGATTGAGATACAATTATTTGACTTTATCTTATTTAATAAGCAAGTCAATATCAATGATTTATGTAGATTAATCCGATGCTCCATCCGAGTCCTTCTCTAAGGATTCTAGACAGATTTGATCGTCATACTATCAACACATCAACTTATTGCAGTAGTGGCATTCGTCCAACTCTTCGGATGACATATGGAAGTCATAGATGTACAGTCAACTCTTTGACCATACTTCTTACTCGGGTCCAACCCATGCTTCCACTGCGCTCCCTTTATCTATAAGCAACCATTGCTTAAGACTAAGGATCTCTTATGTAAGAGCATTTCAACATTTATACATGCTTCATTAAATTCATACAATATGAATATTATGAAGCTTCATGAATGACCAGAGTATAAATAGTAGAATGATGACACTCATCATCTACATCCATCTAAACTCTTAAAACATAGGTTCAGGTAGGTACTCAAACAATTTGAATACATCATCTCATATAGAGCTACCATTCTGCATGATGCAGAGAACCATGTCACTCATGATTAAATGTCAAGAGCACATATGTATGCCAGAATATCTTCATTGATTTTATAAGGATTATTTGACAATTGCAATCATCATCGACATGTTACTTCCAAAGTACATCCAAGGATATCAAGACTATAGAAAAATACAAACCCTAGGGTTGTAGTCCTATTATCTATTAAATTGTCATTTCTCATTATTATAAGGAAACTTGCACATTGCAACCACATACATTATGTGTTCAACTGCAAGTACAATATCTGGATCATGAGTCCAATCCATTATATTTTACTGGTTATTATTGAGTATAACATTGATTGGGTTTTAATGAAGGATTATCTGAAATAAGAAATTTGCATAAAATATATATATATATTTTACTTTGATTTAGAAATTTTTATATCAAAGTTGTATTGTCTTGTCAACACGGAAAGTTCATTCCCTTAATCACTTTCAATGTAAGAGATATACTTACCATTATATCTCAACAAGATCTGGGATCTCCTTCCTTATCTTTGTTACATCTCAATAATATGAGAATCTGCAACTCGGATAAAAAGAAGCGGGAACACATTCCGCCTTGCAAGTCCAACTTGCATTCCCAATTCGGTCTTTAACACCCGGGCCCACCACCCCTAAGGCGATGTTGACCCATCGTTAATTGAACCAACCATCAACAGGAATAGTACTCACTATACGCAATCCAATATCATCCCAATAATATGAGGATCCGATATTGGGGTCACTACGTATACGGCCTTACTCTTTCGAGAAGCAAAGAGCCCGATCCAGATGCGCTTGCATACAGGAGCTGTCACTTCGGACATGCGTCTCCTACATACAATCCCTGGCGACGAAACCATTCGCCTTGACGGGAGACCATGGATGTCACTTATATGATCCTCCATATCTTATTCAAATTCTAATTAATCATTATGCATCATATTCATTATGACTAATTCTTCCAAGGGAAATACCATCTCTATTCATAATAGAGTGTTTTAATTTTAATTGGATTTAAATTAATCTAATCATATTAAATTAATGATCTAATTAATATCCAACAAATATTTTAATAGTTACTTGAATTATGGTATTATCTCAAATACGTATTATTTCGAATTTTAATAATTAGAAATACATCATGATTTCTTAAGCATTATACTAACCCTACCCGCTGTCATGGCCAGTACCGATGAGAGTGGGACGGACCATATACGTTGCAACCCGCAACCCCAATGCTCTCCGACTAGACACCATATCCACCTCGAGAAAGGATAATGCAAAATAGATCATTTTGTACTTGAGATGATCATTGGTTCTTCAACCGAAATTATACCATATAATAATAATCAAAACAATTTTGATTAACATTATAATGATATTTGCTAAACAAATCCCAAGTCCTATTCAAGCAACATGTTTGTTGGAATGTTGATCATGTAGATCATGTAACCAATCTTGATCTAGATCACATCTAATCATTTATTGGTTAGAACCAAGTCATTTAAGGAAATAATTGTCATAAAATATTTCCCAAATATTTATGCACAATTATTTCAGGAAATTAAATAATTTAATTTCACTAATTAATTAAATGACAATCACTAGGTTCTTGATTAGGAAAGTATTTTCAGCAGTGACCCTCACTTACTAAAAATACCATATCTCAATCAATTTAAATCCAAATTAAGCAAAGTAAATTTCTAAAGTTTGCTAACTTGATTTAAAACAGAACCCAATTGATTTGCACGCATTTCAAGGCGTTTCAAATCCGTAATTAACATCTTAATTACGTCATTATCCGCAGTCCCCGAAACAGTGGATACATGTTCACTAAAATGAGCATATCTAGAGCAAACGGAATCGAAATCACGCAAACTCAGATCCTACGATTTCCTTATTTAATGGGAAACAAAATCAAATTATTATTTTTGTATTTAAATAATCTAAACAGTGCCGAAAATAATATCAAAAAAGAGATGCGAAAATGAAATGCAAGAAAACTTTCGCAAACCCTAATGAACCCAAGTCGTCCTCGGTTCATGGATCGTATCCAAAACCACCAACCTGGATCTGATACCACTTGAAGGATATGATTTAAATCCTCAAGCGCATCATGGAAGCGTGAGCGTCGTATCGAATACGACGAAGAACGACTAGTCGCACTAGTTGTTCTATGCAGTGGAAATTAAAATTTTTCCATGTGACGAAACCACATAATCCCAGAACACTTCTCGGATCGTTTCGTCTAAACCACAAACAAGTATTAGGTTTACCTCTTGAATCGTGGTTGCAATCGAGTCTCTAAACGAAGAGACCTCCTGTCTCAAGTCCGATCCGACGGAGGAGACGCTTGCGAGCGCGGGGAGGAACCGTGTGCTTCTCGCAATCCATGTTGATGATCCAAGCGGCGGATCTCCTGATCTCTACACACGAGATCCGACGTCTTCTTCACGAGCAAGACACGCTGAAGTAGACGGAGTTCCACGAGCAAACCATTGGGCAACATAACGACGACGCTGCGGCGATGGAGAACCTCTCTAGGGCATCCATGGTGGACGGCCTGAGAGGAAGAGAGAGAGAGCGTGCAGAGAGAATAGAGAGAGAGAGAGACTTGTTGTCTCTTGTTGTGTAAAGAAGAGCAATGGGGTGCCTCTCCTTTTATAGGGTTTTGGGATCCATGGATCTCAATCCATGTGACAACATAAATCCAATGGCTCTCATTGATTGTGTTTCTTTTAATGGTAAGATTTGTGTTGGTAAAAACAACAACAATTTATTTAATTTAAATTAAATATATGTTTATAAATCAACACAATTTAATTACAAACTTAAATCATTAATACATGGAGATAATGAAAGGAGAGAAAGCCTCCTTCCCTGTGGAGAGGGGGGACGGCTTCCCTTTCCTAATGGGAGTGGCGGCCATCCACCCTCCTCCATTAGGAAGGTGGCTATTTCATCTTTTATGTAATCTCCATTATTTGCAACAACTTTTGTTGCAAATTATTCTACAAAAATAATTTATAATTATTTTGTAGACATTGCAATCTTGCCATTGAAAAATTTGTGAATCATATTCACAACCCAAAACAAAATGTAAATTACATTTTCAATTCAATTTCCAATGTGAATCCAATTCACATTAACATTTAATTAACAAATGTAAATTACAAATATCTCTCTCTTATATATCATAAATCATATTTATAATATATATGACTAATATGGATATTGCTATCCACGTTATTCATATCCATGATAATTAAATCACATTTAATCATCTTGGATCTTTATTCTCTTGTTCTCAAATAATATGAATCACATTCACATTATTTACATCTTTGATAATTAAATCACATTTAATTATCTCAGATAACTCTCTTTATAATATGAATCAAATTCATATTACTCATGATAATTAAATCACATTTAATTATCTATTTTCTCAATGCTCGGATGTATATATCAACAATAGAATTATCCATGAACTCCTTCAAGGATAATGCGCTTTCTCCGCAGATACTTGGAGATAAGGACAGGACGATTGTATTGTTCCACGTATAGTGACATGGATATTGAGATCATATCTCAAATCCAGATCGCGGGCCTCCCATAGATGCTTGATTAAATCAAGACCGTAAATCTAATCTTCTCATTGTATCTGAATCACATTCAGATCAATGTCCAACACTTGGAACAAGATCAGATCACTTCTCTACTGAGAGGAGTCAGTAAAATCCAGACCCGTTTCATCACTCCCTAGGAATGGAAGCATCATTGTTATACAATCGTTTATAATCACATCACCCTCAGGTATTCCCAATACCTCTACATCCTGCATACTGGAAGACTCGGATTAAACCCGAAGTATTAGATCAACTTTACATTGTCTACTTCATGGTTTTATCAGTAAGTTTCTCATTCGATCATTGGGAGTCGGTATCTATCATATACTTTCCAAAAGCATATATCATACCTAGGTCTTGATCATATACTTTCCAAAAGCATATATCAAACCTACAAATTCAGTCAAGTTTCCAAAGCAAGACGATCGTGCGCACGGAATTTGATTCTTCCCAATATTTCATGAGTGAGCTCATGTCTTCCGGTTCAGCAAATGAACCTGTATGATCCCTTTGAGAGATCGTATTACTCATATGCCCTTACATGCACACCAACGTGCCGGTGTATAGACCTTGGTTAGGTCATCAACCTATTGGTCTGCCAAATGTACATACTCAGACATATAGTAACACATCTGTCTCTGGTCAGAGGATGCGTGCCTATATCATGACAGCATACGATATAGGACTTTGGTTATCTCGATCTCGTTAAGTCAATTCTTTGACCTAACTAATCTGACACCTCCGAATCTCTATTCCTATGCAGAGGACCTGCATCAAGAGGTCGCTCGGATATCAGCCTAACTGAGATAGGATTGTCATCTCCTACTCAGGCTAGAGATCATCTCTTAACAATCATTTGATGGTGCTTGATGAGTCCTCAATCTAACTCATTAGATATTCATCTAAGCACCAGCCTCTATGATTCAATAATAGAATCAACAGCTATATGATCATTAAGATGGCCATGGTACATAACCCTAATTGTACTAAGGGACCTATTATGCAAATTAAGTATTCTTCATTTCAGATTAAGGAGTGAATTGCAATAACATTTATTGCATAATGGCTCGTCGAGGGCTCGCATTTCCTACACAGACTTCAATTCAGGATGTTTCTTTCATAGAAACTCATGCATCAAAGGGAATTTTGATTCACCTCTTTTATTCATCATGAATATTAGGAAGCATAAAGGAAATCATTTCCTTATATATATATATATATTTGATTTCCAGATGCACAAGTCGTTGTGCTACATTATCTAGTTTATATGATGAACTAACATTATTTTGGCCAATTATTTGCTAAATATTCCACGTTTTTTACAATACATAATAAATAATTTTTTATTTACTTCCTTCAACCCTAAGTATAGTGGGGTAACAAGCCGAGTCATTGATTGTGTACATTCTCTTGATTTCGATCATCCTTGTTTTATGAGTCTTCTATACTTAGGATTAGTTGATCTTAAGTACAAAGGGGATGGTCGACTTCTACTCGTTATTCATTTATTATTTCTTTGAGTTGTTATAGTATAGTATTATTTTCACTAGTCTACACTTAGGTTGAGTTATGTCTTCCTTTATCGCTTCTTGATTACTATGAGAACATATTTCACATTAAGTATAGGGGGTGTCGTATACATATTCTATATATAATTCAGAAGACATAACTTGTACTTTATTATGTTTTTAATAATATTACTCTAAAATTATGGGTTAATAATTTTTATTTTGGATTTCTAAAAGCTGCAAGAAAATTGTAAATATGAGTTATAAAAAAGAGATTTCAAAAGTTGCATATAAAATATGTTGTAAAATACTTGTATATAAAATTCTTAATTTTTTAAAATTTTTAAATAAAATTATTTTATAGATCTTGTATAAAACTTGTATAAAGTTGTATATACTCATGTATAAAATTCTTGATAAAAATGTACATAATTCTTATTAATTCTTGTAATTAATTGAATTCACTAACTCTTTCAAAATACCAAAAATTTAGAAGTTTTGAAACCGTTAAAAATTAGAAAATTCTTAAAAACTTGTATAAAAAGTTTAAATTGAAAAAATTCACTCCATAAAAAATGTTGCATTCATTAACATTTTTCAAAACAAGATTGATTCTTGAACTGAATGGAACTAAGTCTGAAGAATGGAACTTGGTTTAAGCCTTAATCCTCTTAATTCTAAAGAGACTTTGTTAGGAACACGAATTGAGATTCTTAAGATCTTTGACTTTATTTTTTGAGGTCTATAAGACCGTGTTCAGAATTCAACTTAAGCTTGCCTAAGTAGGACACCTAGTGTCGTAAGCATAACTCCTCAACAATGAACCAATTTTGGACTCATGCACACTGCACTTAGCCCGACTTGCATGGATTACGAGGGCAGTTCATTTTTATGGTGCATTATCGTTCTAGTCGAGTAACTTTGACGTGTAAAGATAGGAGTTGTGGGGTTGAAATATAGCTTCAGATAAGGAATGGTCTGCTAGCATAATTTTTCTAAGACCCGATAATAAGGACGGAAAAAAGATTCTATATCCATCAGGGCATGAAAGATCAATGTAGTGCAACAACATTTCATACCAAATGAAGCCAAATTCCAAGTACATTCACAGTTACAATGGTCCAAGCTTCAGATAGCCTGCATATCTTGGTGGAGACTTAGCTAAACTTATCAAGCTTCATAGGAGATGTGACTATACTGATCACACTCCACTTCTTTACTCATTCTTCTAGCTTTTTCCCCTCATTCTTTGTGAACTAGTGTGCACCTAAACCAATAAGGAAATACCCCCTCCTCGAGGATCGAGTAGCTAGATGAGGAACTAATAGAAGTGTATTATTAGACTGGTCAGCTTTTCACCTCCTCAAGCAAGAAGAGCTAACACCTTTCACACACAATATAATTTGACTTCAATGTTGAATAGTTATGTGATGGATGGGTGGATCTGAGTTGGTTGAGGTGAACCAAAATACGGTTTTGTGGAACTTGAGAATTATTGAGACTTAAATCCTAATTCTAATTAGATCCTAATGAATCCCCATTCATCACTCTTTATTCTTTTATTTTAGCTAGATATCTTGGCAAAATACCATGTATAGGCTTGTAAATATAATAAGTTATCAAAATGCATGCTTTGTGTAAATAGCAATATTTAGCATGTTTTTGTGCAAAAATAAAAGAATAAAGAAATAAAGAAAAATAGGAAAATATTTAGAATAAATATTGAGTGACCTGAACCCAAGAGAGGGCCCAATATGGGCCTGATCGCCAAATAAAATGAGTAGAGAGAGATAGGGCCATTCATCATTTTACACACTTCCTTCTTGGTGTATATATTTTATTTGCATAAAATAAAAATAAAATTGTGGTTCTCATAATCTGTATATATTTCTAAAAATAAAATAAAAATAAGAAAAATTAAATAAAACTCAAAATAAAATACTTTCTCTCTCCTCTTGTGCATATACCATGTATATACCAATGAAAGAACTATTTATTTTACCCTTGTAAATAAACAATAACAATTAAATAAAAATTATGTTATATTCCAATTTTTATGTTGTAAATACATAAAATATAAAATTGGGGTAATTGTACAAGAATAAAATAATAAAAAATACAAAATACATAGGTATTTTATACATGTATATAAAATAATACAATGTATATAACATAAATTATTTTTTAAAAATAAAAATAAAAATCACAAAAAAATAATTTGAAAAATAATAAACATTTTTCATGTTGTAAATATTTTTAAATATTATATTTTCCTATTTTATTTATAATTTACAAATAATTCCAGCCTTGGAATTTTGTGATTGGTCCACGGGGGATTGTTGACCCCCGGTCAACTCCCCCTGGACCACACTCTTCGCGGATCCTTATGCCGACCCGATCTTCTCTGAATTTTTCCACAGCGATCCGTCTACCATCCGCTTTGATCAAGGGCTCTGATTGCCGAGGAGTTACACATGATTCACGCCCGACATTCCTCTTAGGGGTCCGCTCCTCGATCCGTGCGCTCCACTCCCATCTTCTCGGACCCTTCACCGTATAAAGCTTCACTCCAGCCGCCTTTTCACTTATCTCTGGCCATTGCCTTCGGCTCCAGGGACGTCCATTCCCTCTCCTTGAGTGACAACTAGGTCTTGGGGTTGTTGCAGTGAGGATCGAGGAGCACTAGCCTCAGATCCGGTGACCCATCTCGCCGTGCTCCGCCATCGGCGAGCCTGAGCCTCTAGCGATGTCGCTCCATCAAGGCGAAGATCCCAAGAGGACTAGCACCTCCAGCATAGACGCTTCCATCCATCAGGTAGATCCGATAGCCTCTAGTTTTGTCTAACTCCCGATTCTTCGATTTCCGACCGCCGGGCTTTCATCGGATATCCCGCACCCTCCGATCATCTATTCGCCATTCTAATCAGCGCTTCACCTTCACGAATCTCCTCTCCACGTTCTCCACCCATCCGTTCCCCCTAGCTCACCTAGGAACAAGACCCCGACTCTCCTCTGTCGTCGCTCGCTGGAGAGCTACGCTCCACCTCACCCATCTACCTATTTCGCTCGTAACCAGGTCGAGGCATTTTGCCCTCGACCCAGTGTTCATTCTATGCATGATTAAAGGCAAATGAGCCTCATCTGGAGGTTCAAACTTTGAAGAACAGGTGTTCCAGGTCTTCCTCGTCGCTGGGGTCCTTTAGGACCTCCCGGCCTCATCGGAGCAGCCCATCAGCTGCGGAATGCCATAATATATCTTTTCCCTCTCAGAGCAGCATCGTAGGACGCCCCCACCATGCGTATTGGCCGAATGAAGTTCGCCGGCGACCTGTTCTTCCAGGGAGCGTCTCCATCGTCCGATCGAGCCTTGTTGCCAGTTCTGATCTCCACCGTACATCATCCAAGAGGCTCGACCGTCCAATCCATCTAAGTATCTTATCCGAGATGTTGATCATCAAAGTGGTATCCGCTAATCGTAGCCGTCAAATCTTAAGTGGACCTCCTTCAGCCGTCAGATCCTTGATAATAAGGGTTAATTTTACTTAGGCCCTTTCTGTTTTAGCATTTACGTTTCAGTCCTGTAATTATGTGTTGTAGTTGTTTTTAATTTGGATAATTTGCACTTTGGACCTCAGACTTTTATATTTTGCATTTTAGTCCCTCTTTTTGGAGCACGTGCTTCGTCACGTGATTTTCTGGGATATTTGCATGTATGGTCTCGGGTTTAATGAATGTTATGGTTTGAAATTTTAGTTTTAATATTTGCATTTATATCCCTGTGCGTGTTGGATTAGAACATGTGCCGAATTTAAAGTGAAAATTGCATTGAACCCCCTACGTTTTTGGCGCATGTTATATTTAAGCCCCTAAAACTTACTTTCTTTACATTTAGGTCCTTACATGCTGTGCATATTTTGTTGGTTGAATAAAATAGAAAATTAACTCCAATTTTTGTGAAATTTGGAAACGTGACCCCTGCCACTGTGTAAAAATTTCATTGATTTTTTGGAACATTTTTGCTTTGATTTGATATTTTTAAAATTCAAAAACCCTCATTTTTGCTACTGTCTAAATTCAAAAATCAACTAAAAATATTAAAACTCTCCAAAAGTTCTAAAAAAATTGTGACTTGCTTGTTTTTGTGTTTTCTTGCTTTATCCAATATTTGTCTGATTTGAATAGATAAAAACCTTACAAATTGAAAAACCCTAAAAACTCATAAAAAATCATTAAAAATTTGAAAAAAAATCTAAAAAATGCAATTTATCTTCCAGTAGTTAGATTTTTATCTTTTATTTATCATAAAATTGTCTGTGGAATTTTATAGGCTATTTAGTTATTTTTAAATAGCCTTTAGATTCTGGCTGCACATTAATTTCAACTTTTTGTCTTGTTTCATTTTTATAAAATCAAGTAAAAATTATAAAAATCTGAGAAAATTACCAAAAACATATGAAAATTATAAAATCCAAAAATATTTTTATTTCAATTTTCTGACTTGATTTGTGTTGTTAAATAATTCCTTGATTGTGACTTTTCCCTTTGCTTTTATATTTTCTTCATAATTAAAAATCACAAAAAAATTTAAAATCCATAAAAACCACCAAAAATATTTTCTTCTTTTCATTTGATTTTCTGACTACTTCGTAGGCTTTTTAGCCAATCTGTGCTCCTTGAGTTCAACCCTAGTCGCTATACCATGTTAAATAAAATAGCGAGACCGCTATTTGGACTGATTTGTTGTTTTATCTTATTTGGTGGTCTTAGATTTTCTTGTTGAGTCTGACTCGAGGGGTTGAGGTCGCAACGACCCTTGATACCTATATCCCCTAGTCTCTCGGTTTTTTGGCTCATCAGAATGGCGTCGTTGCCGTGGAGCACGGCTTAGTAGTCATTTTCTTTTGCAGCTTTTCTGTCTATATTTGTATATATTTTTATCTCATTTCATTTTCACATTTTTATAATAATTTGGACTGACACACTCTTGTTTACTTTTCTTGCGAGGGCCTGAGGACCGAGTCGGCTTTCTTCGGGAAGCCGACACAATAGCGGGAGTCATAGGCGGCTCTTTTCTGTATAGAGCCACAGGAGAGCGCAAGGAGGAGAGCAGGAGGTCGAGAGCGTATAATAACTGTAGATAGCCGTAGATTAGCTTAGTTTGGTTTATTTTTCTGCAGACTATATTATTGTAATAATACACGACAAACATGACTAAGAGACTTTTTTGTGGTGATTGTCGGGGTCTGTTTCGCCGAGCACCGGTGTGCTCGGGGGACCTCACCGCGGTTTTCACCGATTTTGTTTTTATCGCATTTATACTGCTTATCTGATTTTCGAGGATTTAGCCTTAGCCTTAGGATTTTATTTGAGTGTGACGTAGTTAATTAAAGGCCAACCCTAATTATATGCCTGCACCTATAGATCGTTAGTTGACCTTATTAATTAAATCACAAAGAAAAAGTTGTCTTAATTAGGCTTGAGTCCACGTGACGTAAGGAGTCACATACAGCGTGTGCAGGATTCGTTGTAGCGGACATCGAGTGGCTCCCAAGATCGGACTACAGACTTAGCTTGGTTACCCGGCTACTGTTCTTCATGTGTAGAATTGCTTCATCTAAGGTTGTTTTCCTCGTGCATCATATAGGTAGTTTTATTACTGTCTTTACTTTTATGCGCGGATCACCCTGCATGTAGACTGTTGGAGTCAGGTACGCATTTCTTACTCTGCATGCATCATCGTGTTTGATTGCGCATCGGCTTTTTCGTCTTCTCCCCCCATTTTCGGACTTAAATAATCAGGAGAATCGAAAAATTTGTTAGGCGTTGTTTGCTTGAAAAATACCTAAAAAACAAAAACTATAAAATTGGGAATGCTAAATACACTTGACCTTAAAAGACATCTCATTTAAAAATCTATCTTGGGGAGAGTAACCCCCTCCTTGTTATGTTTGGATGAGCGAGAGAGTAACCCGCACACTAGGCTAGAGCCACATCCGATTTCCTATCAGACTACCGACCTTTTATACGGGACAATCTTTTGGGAATATTGGATTCCCATCAGCTCGCTTAATCGCCCTGAAAGACTGACTTGATCACCTAATAAAAATTGACAAGATAATTGATCGAACCATTACAATCTTTAACTCAGTGTTGAGTAGGTGCATCAGGGGTTTGTTTTCTCATCTTGTGTGTTTCCAGATCTCATCCGCCTTCACTCGCCAGATCAAGATGATGGGCAGGAGGTCTCTTAGGCAGCCTTTGGTTGTACCGCTTCACAACACTCCAGCTTGCTCATCTAGGTTGGTTCGTGAGAGCCGAGACCCGCTCTCCGAACTCGAGTTCGATTCTACATTGTTCCCCCTTGACCATCCTTCTACCACCAATTCTGAGATACCAGTGCCAGATCAGAGAGAGCAGCAGACAATTGATTTATTAGCACCTGAGTTTGGGTCTTTTGCCTTTCCATGGCCAGCTGCAAGGAGAGCACCGAGGGTCCCAGAGCAGAGCAAACATATGTGTTGGATCAGGGTGTGATCAACAACACCCTATTAGCTTCCCTTGAGACGATGCAATGACAAATCCGAGATCAGGGAGCTTTCATGGTGGAGATGCGCAGAGAGATGGAGAGGCTGAGAGCAGATAGCGATCAACCGAGAGCCGATGGTGAGGGAGATGACCCAGATTAGCCTGAGGAGCCGGTCCAGCCAGCACCAGCCAGACCGATGCGGGATTTGCACAACCCCGGATCGACACTTACACACCGGGATCGTGTTACCAGCGATTGTTGGGGACTTCAAGTTCCCCCCACAGATGATTCAGCTTCTTCCCTGTTTCCATGGGCTCGCGACTGAGGATCCACATCTTCATCTCCAGGAGTTTGAGATGATCTGCAGCACTGTCCACGATCGGCATGTGGACGAGGACACGATCCGGATGATTGCATTTCCATTCTCCCTCGTAGACAGAGAAGCCAACTAGCTGAAGCATCTAGGGAGATTTGTTACCACCTGGGAGCAGCTCCGAACTGAGTACTTGAACAAGTACTATCCACTCGGTCGGACGAATGCAGCGAGGCTCTTGATCAGCAACTTCTCCATGCTCCCCAATGAGCAATTCCACGAGGCATGGGAGAGGTTTCGAGAGCTCACAGACCGGTGCCCCCATCACGACATATCCAAGCCAAACCTTGTTCAGAGCTTTTTCTGCGGGCTTATGAAGGATATGGTTAGATCCTTAAGCTCATCATGGAAGCGTGAGCATTGTATCGAATATGACGAAGAACGACTAGTCGGACTAGTTGTTCTATGCAGCAGAAATTAAAATTTTTCATGCAACGAAACCACATGATCCAAGAACACTTCTCGAATCGTTTCGTCTAAACCACAAACAAGTAATAGGATTACCTCTTGAAGCGTGTTTGCAATCGAGTCTCTAAACGAAGAGACCTCTTGTCTCAACTCCAATCCGACGGAGGAGACGCTTGCGAGCGCATGGATGAGACGAGTGCTTCTCGTAATTCATGTTAATGATCCTAGCGGCGAATCTCCTGATCTCAACACACGAGATCCGATGTCTTCTTCACGAGGGAGGCGCACCGAAGGACATGGAGATCCACGAGCAAACTATCGGGCAGTATAACGGCGACGTTGCGGCGATGGAGAACCTCTCTAGGGCATCCATGGTGGACGACCACATGAGAGAGAGGGCGTGTAGAGAGAAAGAGAAAGACAAACTTATGTTCTCTTGTGTATTAAGAAGAGCAATGGGATGCCTCTCCTTTTACAATATTTTGGGAACCATGGATCTCAATCCATGGACACCACAAATCCAATGGTTCTCATTGATTTGTGTTTCTTTTAATGGATAAGATTTGTGTTGGTAAAAACCAACACCAATTAATTTAATTTAGATTAAATCCACATTGATAAATCAATATAAATCAATCCCAAATTAAATCAATCAAGCATGGAGATTATAGAATGAATATTGCCTCCTTCCATAATATTGGATTTGGTGGCAATCTCATGCAATCTCATGAGATTTCATGAGATTACATTATTCCATGGAAATCTCCAAGATTTACAACAACACTTGTTGTAAATTATTCTAAAAAAATAATTCATAATTATTTTGTGAATATTTCAATCTTGACATTGGAAAATTGTGAATCACATTGACTACACAAAATAAAATGTGAATTACATTTTCGATTAATTGTCCAATGTGAATTCAATTCACATCAACATTTAATTAACAAATGTAAATTACAAATAGCTCTCTCTTATATATTATAAATCACATTTATAATATATATGACTAATATAGATATTTCTATCCACATTATTCATATCCATGATAATTAAATCACATTTAATCATCTTGGATCTCTATTCTTGTGTGCCCAAATAATTTGAATTGCATTCACATTATTCATATCTTTGATAATCAAATCACATTTAATTATCTAAGATAGATCTCTTTATAATATGAATCGAATTCATATTAATCATGATAATTAAATCACATTTAATTATCCATTTTCGCAATGCTCGAGTACTCATATCAACAATGAAATTATCCTGAACCCTTTCAAGGATAATGCGCTTTCTCCGCGAATACTTGAAGATAAGGACATGGCAATTGTATTATTCCACGATGACTTAGATATTGAGATTATATCTCAAATCCAGATCACGGGCCTCCCATAGATGCTTTATTAAATCAAGACCGCAAATCTAATCTTCTCATTACATCTGAATTCAGATCAATGTCCAACATTTGGACCAAGATAAGATTACTTCTCTACTGAGAGGAGTTACTAAAATCCAGACCTGTTTCATCACTCCCTAGGAATGGAAGCGTCATGGTTATACAATCGTTTATGATCACATCACCCTCAGGTATTCCCAAAACCTGTACATCCTGCATACTGGAAGAATTAGAATAAACCCGAAGTACTAGATCAACTTTATATTGTCTACTTCAGGGTTTTTATCAGTAAATTTCTCATTCGATCATTGGGAGTCGGTACCGATCATATACTTTCCAAAAGCATATATCATACCTAGGTCTTGATCATATACCTTCCAAAAGTATATATCAAACCTACAAATTCAGTCAAGCTTCCAAATCGAGACGACCGTGCACGGAATTTGATTCTTCCCAATATCTCATGAGTGATCTCATGTCTTCCGGTTCAGTAATTGAACCTGTATGATACCTTTGAGAGACCGTATTACTCATATGCCCTTACATGCACACCAGCACGTCGGTGTATAGACCTTGATTAGGTCGTCAACCTATTGGTCTGCCAAATGTACATACTCAGACATATAGTAACACATCTGTCTCCGGTCAGAGGATGCGTGCCTGTATCGTGACAGCATACGATATAGGACTTTGGTTATCTCGATCTTGTTAAGTCAACTCTTTGACCTAACTAATATGACACCTCCGAATCTCTATTCTTATGCACAGGACCTGCATCAAGAGGTCGATCAGATATCGGCCTTTAGAGATAAGGATTGCCATCTCCTACTCAGGCTGGAGATCATCTCTTAACAATCATATGACGGTGCTTAATGAGTCCTCAATCTAACCCTTTAGATATTCATCCAAGCACCAGCCTCTATGATTCAATAGTTGAATCAATAGATGTATGATTATTAAGATGGCCATGGTACATAACCCTAATTGTACTAAGGGACCTATTATGCAAGTTATTCATTCTTCATTTCAGATCAGGGAATGATATTCGCAATAACATGTATTGCATAATGGCTCGCCGTGGGCTCACATGTCCAACAATCTCCCACTAGCCCAAAGAGACATTAATGGGCTCATCATTTATACCCACACTCATGTGACAATCATAGGATATTTAGAAAATAGCTAGGTAAGCTGATCAGTCACTCTGTTCCTGCGAGACTACACCAAGTCCTTTTACGACACTTACATATCCCCAGTAACAGTGCTCGCATCTAATGCGAATGTTGCATCTTATGCAACCAACACTCAATCTTGTTAGAGCAATTATAGTGTCCTTGACACTATTGATCAATAGTTATTATAACCAGCATTTCCATAATCCTTATCAGAATACCCTTATTCCTGGAGATCACTATCTCTTAAGGTATCCACAGTTAAGACCTTTCAGATCTCTATCTATAAAGTCTTAAGTTTTTGAAGATAAGACTTTGAGATCACTATCTCAAAAATCTTGTCATCTATGAAGATTTTGTTATTACTGCAATTAAGTGTTTTCTCTCCATAGTTGGATTAGAAACACTTTACTACTCCCACTGAATGGCAGATATCTGGCTTTTGTACACATCTAGCATACACTTAGCTTCTCGTAACTAATGCACAAGTGCAAGTAGTTCTAGCATTCACTTCCTCAACTCTTTGAGGTGCTATCCCTTTAGATAGCTCAATACCATATCTTAAGGGATGGAAGCCTTTCTTGGAATTTTCCAGAAGATGAAATATGTTCAAGGTGTACTACTATTGTGATAGTCCCAATACCCTCTTCTCGTTGCTTCTGAACACCTTCAGAACTAAGATCTAAGAGGTATCCTTGAAATCATAATTCAAGATATGGAACAACCATATTTTAAAACACTTATTATCATCATTATATCACTCTAAATGATTAGGATATTATCTACATTTATCATGATGAACACAAATGGCACTCCCACTAAGCTTCATATGGTTCATCAAGACTCTATCTGAAATCATAACATTTATAATTTCATCAAATCTTATGTTCCAGCTACAAGAAGCTTATTTGAGTCCGTAGATGGATTCTTTAGCTTGCATCCATTGCTTTCCTCAACCATGAAGCCCTAGGGATACTTCATGTGAATATCCTCAGAGAGGAATGCAATCTTTACTTCTTTCTCTTGAAGATCCATTTACACCTTTATAGGTCTTACCCATATAGGTGGATCCTCGAGGGTCCATATACAACACTTGTAGATGAAGTCAACTTTTAGACTTTCATTGTTGAAATCCATCTTCATGTTATGACCCTCAGGAGTTTCATCACATGAAATCCGATCATTGTCAGATTTAACTAACACATGAAATACATCCTCAAACTCATTTGAAGAGGTATTAGTGTTTCATCTTTAATTGTCCTTTTAGTTCCCTTATTTCAGGAGCCTCAATATCTGATCAAGATTAAATGAGTTCCTACACTTCATTTTCATCTTGATTCTCAAGAGAGTTATCCTTTAAGAATCATATTCTCAGATATGAGCTTAAGAATCTCAAGGTTATAAAGTAGGTATCCAATACCATCCTTTATTTTCCTAATGAAGTAGCACTCTCTAGTGCTAGATTCCAGCTTATATGCTTGGAAACTTATTAATGATATACATTGTAGTCTTTACCACACATATATACTTGGAAAATAATGGATAATTATGCTAAAATTCATCATTGATAAGATCATGTCACACATGATCCAATTGTATCTCTCTATAATTCTAATGAGTTACGGTGTGTTAGGAGGATTGAGATAGACATAACATTCATATCTCCATAAGGTGTCCTTTGAATTT
Organism: Ottelia alismoides; assembly: GCA_037367405.1. Lineage (NCBI taxonomy): Eukaryota > Viridiplantae > Streptophyta > Magnoliopsida > Alismatales > Hydrocharitaceae > Ottelia > Ottelia alismoides. The sequence goes on from JAZKJV010010106.1 coordinate 79,350, forward strand.
ATCTAACAGGTACTTGCTACCTAGATTAGATCAAATTCATTTTATCTTCCTTCAAACTTTGGTTTTAAACCAAAATTATGAAATCTTTGAACATTTCAAAGGTTTCTTAGGTGAAGAGAAGAAATCTCGTATCATACATAATCATCAATAGATATCACATATCCACAATGTTCATTATGATATAGATGATCCACAAACATCAATATGTATGAGATCCTGAATACCTTGACATCTTACACCATTCCCAAAGAAGGGTGTATTGGACATTTTACTTTGAATACAATATTAACAAGTATGTAAGATTTGCAATTTTAGACATTCTAAAGTTTCATATCTTACTAGTCTATTGATCAAATCAATAGACAAATGTCCAAGGCTTGATGCTAGATCATTTGTCAAATGATCTTCATCCTCCTATTGATCTTAAGGTTTAATTTGAGTATCTAGAAATGTTAGTGAACCATTCATTAATTTTCTAATTTAGTGGTGTCCACTAGATTTTAGATTACTATCTGAAATATCTCCATCATAACTCTTTATGATAGATTTATTACAGAATTCATGTTTATTTCCAACATTTAGAAATAAACAATGAGTGTATTCTAATATCTAGGTCATAGAGACATTCTTTAAGACTAAGGGCTCTCCCACTGGAATTATGAAGCCTTTCAATCCAATAGAGATTGTTGCAACAATTGCATCAATATACATGTGGATGACTATTAAACCTTTAAGATCAAATTTATAATCTTCTAATACATATGCAACCGCGAAATGTCATTAGAATATTGAGATACAATTATTAGACTTTATCGTATCGAATAAGCAAGTCAATATCAATGATTTATGTAGATAATTTTGATGTACTATCTGGTTCCTTCTCTAAGGATTCTAGATAGATTTTGATAGTCATACTATCAATACATCAACTTATTGCAGTATTGGCATTTATCCAACTATTTGGATGTCATATGGAAGTCATAGAAGTATGGTCAACTCTTTGACTTTCTTTCTCATCTTGGGTCTGAAAACATTGGTTCGGATAGATATTCAAACATTTTGAATACAACATCTCTTATAGAGCCACCATTCTGCATGATGCAGTGAACCATCTCATTCATGATAAATGTCAAGAGCACATATGTATGCCAGAATATCTTCATTGATTTTATAAGCATTATTTGACAATTGCGATCATCATCGACATGACACTTCCAAAGTACATCCGATGAGAGATCAAGTCTATAGAGACATACAAACCCTAGGGTTGTAGTCCTATTATCTATTTAATTGTCATTCCTCATTATTATGAGGAAACTTGCAAATTGCAACCACATACATTATGTGTCCAACTGCAAGTACAATATATGTATCATGAGTTCAATCCATGATATTTTACTGGTTATTATTGAGTATAACATTGAGTGGGTTTAATGAAGGATTATCTGAAATAAGAAATTTGCATAAATATATAAATATATATATTATTTTGATTTAGGAATTTTCATATCAAAGTTGTCTTGCCTTGTCAACACTGAAAGTTCATTTCCTTAATCACTTTCAATGTAAGAGATATACTTACCATTATATCTCATCAAGATCTGGGATCTCCTTCCTTATCTTTGTTACATCCCAATAATATGAGAATCTGCAACTCGTATAAAAAGAAGCGGGAACACATTCCACCTTGCAAGTCCAACTTGCATCTCCCAATTCGACCTTTAACACCCGGTCCCACCACCCCTAAGGCGATGTTGACCCGTCTTTAATTGAACCAACCATCAACAGGAATAGTAATTGCTATGTGCAATCCAATATCGCCCCAATAATATGAGGATCTGATATTGGGGTCACTATGCATACGACCTTACTCTTTCGAGAAGCAAAGAGCCTGATCCAGATGTGCTTGCATACAGGAGCTGTCACTTCGGACATGCATCTCCTCCATATAATCCCTGGCGACAGAACCCTTCGCCTTGACGGGAGACCATGGATGTCACTTATGTGATCCTCCATATCACGTTCAAATTCTAATTAATCATTATGAATCATATTCATTACGATTAATTCTTCCAAGGGAAATAACAACTCCATTCATAATAGAGTGTTTTAATTTTAATTGGATTCCAATTAATGTAATCATATTAAATTAATGATCCAATTAATATCCAACAAACATTCTTAATTGTTACTTGAATTATGGAATTATCTCAAATACGTATTATTTCGAATTTTAACAATTAGAAATACATCATGATTTCTTAAGCATTATACTAACCCTACCCGTTGTCATGGTCAGTACCGACGGGAGTGGGACAGACCGCATATGGTGCAACCCGCTACCCCAACGCTCCCCGACTATACACCATATCCACCTCGGGAAAGGATAACGCAAAATAGATCACTTTGTACTTGAGATGATCATCGGTTCTTCAACTGAAATTATACCATATAATAATAATCAAAACAATTTGATTATAATGAGATTTGCTAAACAAATCCCAAATCCTATTCAAGCAACATGTTTGTTGGAATGCAGATCATGTAGATCATGTAACCAATTAGTGATCTACAACACATCTAATCAAATATTTGTTAAGGCAATGTCATTTAAGGAAATAATTATCATCAAATATTTCACAAATATTTATGTACAATTATTCCAGGAAATTAAACAATTTAATTTCACTAATTGATTAAATGACAATCACTAGGTTCTTGTTTAGGAAAGTATTTCTAGCAGTGACCCTCACTTACTAAAAATACCATATCTCAATCAATTTAAATCCAAATTAAACAAAGTAAGTTCCTAAAGTTTGCTAATTTGATTTACAAAAGAATCTAAGTGATTTGCACACATTTCAAGGCATCAGATCCGCAATTAACTCTTTAATTACGTTGAGATTCGCAGTCCCCGAAACTGTGGATACATGTTCACTAAAATGAGCATAACTCGAGCATACAGAATCCAAATTACGTAAACTCAGATCCTATGATTTCCTTATTTAATAAGGATAAAAATACAATTATTATTTTCTTGTTTAAATAATTTAAACAGGGCCTAAAATAATCTCAAAATAGAGATGCGAAAATGAAATGCAAGAAAACTTTCGCAAACCTTAATGAACCCAAGTCATCCTCGGTTCATGGATTGTATCCAAAACCTTCGACCTAAGGCTCTGATACCACTTGAAGGATATGGTTAGATCCTCAAGCGCATCATGAAAGCGTGAGTATCGTATCGAATACGATGAAGAACGACTAGTCGGACTAGTTGTTCTATGCAGCGGAAATTAAAATTTTTCATGTGACGAAACCACATGATCCAAGAACACTTCTCGGATCGTTTCGTCTAAACCACAAACAAGTAATAGGATTACCTCTTGAAGCATGGTTGCAATCGAGTCTCTGAACGAAGAGACCTCCTGTCTCAAGTCTGATCCGACGGAGGAGATGCTTGCGAGCGCGTGGATGAGACGCGTGCTTCTCGCAATTCATGTTGATGATTCAAGTGGCGAATCTACTGATCTCGACACACAAGATCCGACGTCTTCTTCACGAGCGAGGCACACCGAAGGAGACGGAGATCCACGAGCAAACTATCGGGCAGCATAACGACGACGTTACGACGTTGGAGAACCTCCCTAGGGCATCCATGGTGGACGACCACATGAGAGAGAGAGAGGGTGTGTAGAGAGAGAAAGAGAAAGAGAGACTTATGTTCTCTTGTGTGTTAAGAAGAGCAATGGGGTGCCTCTCCTTTTATAATATTTTGGGATCCATGGATCTCGATCCATGGACAACACAAATCCAATGGCTCTCATTGATTTGTCTTTCTTTTAATGGCTAAGATTTGTGTTGGTAAAAACCAACAATTAAAATAATTTAGATTAAATCCACATTGATAAATCAATATAAATCAATCCCAAATTAAATCAATCAAGCATGGAGATTATGGAATGAACATTGCCTCCTTCCATAATATTGGATTTGGTGGTAATCTCATGCAATCTCATGAGATCTCATGAGATTACATTATTCCATGGAAATATCCAAGATTTACAACAATACTTGTTGTAGATTACTCTACAAAAATAATTCATAATTATTTTGTAAATATTGCAATCTTACCATTGGAAAATTGTGAATCACATTCACAACCCAAAATAAAATGTGAATTACATTTTCAATTAATTGTCCAATGTGAATCCAATTCACAAAACATTTAATTAACAAATGTAAATTACAAATAGCTCTCTCTTATATATTATAAATCAAATTTATAAAATATATGATTAATATGGATATTGATATCCACATTATTCATATCCATGATTATTAAATCACATTTAATCATCTTGGATCTCTATTCTCGTGTGCCCAAATAATATGAATCACATTCACATTATTCACATCTTTGGTAATCAAATCACAGTTAATTATCTAAGATAGCTCTCTTTATAATATAAATCGAATTCATAGTAATCATGATAATTAAATCATATTTAATTATCCATTTTCTCAATGCTCAAATAATCATATCAACAACGAAATTATCCTAAACCTTTCAAGGATAATGCACTTTCTCCGCGAATACTTGGAGATAAGGACAGGGCGATTGTATTGTTTCACGTATAGTGACTTGGATATTGAGATTATATCTCAAATCCAGATCGCGGGCCTCCCATAGATGCTTGATTAAATCAAGACCGCAAATCTAATCTTCTCATTGCATCTGAATCACATTCAGATCAATGTCCAACATTTGGACCAAGATAAGATTACTTCTCTACTGAGGGGAGTCACTAAAATCCAGACCCATTTCATCAATCCCTAGGAATGGAAGCGTCATGGTTATACAATCGTTTATGATCACATCACCCTCAGGTATTCCCAATACCTGTACATCCTGTATACTGGAAGAATCAGAATAAACCCAAAGTATTAGATCAACTTTATACTGTCTACTTTAGGGTCTTTATCACTAAATTTATCATTCGATCATTGGGAGTCGGTATCGATCATATACTTTCCAAAAACATATATTATACTTAGGTCTTGATCATATACTTTCCAATAGTATATATCAAACCTACAAATTCAGTCAAGCTTCCAAAGCGAGACGATCGTGCACGGAATTTGATTCTTTCCGATATCTCATGAGTGAGCTCATGTCTTTCGGTTCAGTAACTGAACCTGTATGATCCCTTTGAGAGATCGTATTACTCATATGCCCTTACATGCACACCATCGCGTCGGTGTATAGACCTTGATTAGGTCATTAACCTATTGGTCTGCCAGATGTACATACTCAAACATATAGTAACACATCTATCTCCAGTCAGACGATGCGTGCCTGTATCCTGACAGCATACGATATAGGACTTTGATTATCTTGATCTCGTTAAGTCAACTCTTTCACCTAACTAATATGACACCTCCGAATCTCTATTCCTATGTAGAGGACCTGCATCAAGAGGTCTGTCAGATATCAGCCTTTAGATATAAGGATTGTCATCACCTACTCAGGCTGGAGATCATCTCTTAACAATCATTTGACGGTGCTTGATGAGTCCTCAATCTAACTCTTTAGATATTCATCCAAGCACCAGCCTATATGATTCAATAGTTGAATCAACAACTGTATGACTATTAAGATGTCCATGGTACATAAACCTAATTTTACTAAGGGACCTATTATGCAAATTATTCATTTTTTATTTCAGATCAGAGAATGATATTCGGAATAACATTTATTGCATAATGGCTCGCCATGGGCTCGCATGTCCAACAGCTTACACCGGAGCTGCAGGGGTTAGTGAACGCATCCTGTGGGGGCTCGTATTTTGCCAAGGATGAGGATTAGGTCTAGGCCATCTATGAGGAGATGGTCGAGAACTATACAGTGATGTCCCAGACCCGACTCTACACTCAGAGGAGACCCCAACCACAGGCCATGTCGTATCAGAGGATAACATGGGTCGATGCCGGTCCTTCTACTTCGTCAGCGACAGGAGCACAGGTAGAGTCGACAACCGCCGACATGGGTATCATCAGTGAGAAGCTGGATCGAATCGAGTTGATAGAGAAGAAGCAGTGCCAGAGCATGACGCAGATTGATCAGATGGCACAGACGTTGAGTGACCTGAGGACACAGATCATGTGTCTCAAGGAGGCACAGATGGCTTTTCAGCCCCGTCTCAGGTTATGGGCAGACACCAACAGCAGCAACAGCAATTCGACCCAGCCCTCCGCCCAGTACCGACAGGTTCACCTTGTTCAGGTGGAGCCCTACCAGCTGCAACAGTAGCAGTACGTCCAGTCACCACCATCTCAGGACAGCCAGATGGTGGTGTATCAGTCGGACCAGCCCCTGTCAGTACTCCCCCCACCCTCTTACGAATAGGAGTCATTAATGGATGTCAACAGGATATGGTATGACCGACCCCAGTTTGGGATCCGACGGGACCATCCCAGATTCCGTTGGACGACCGGAGGTACCAGTTCCCAGCAGCAACCTCCAGTTCAGGGTGGCCAGTATGGTCAACAGCGTGAGCAGTACCGGCAGCCCCAGTTCCCAGCACACCAACAGCACGGTCCTCGTCCCTATCAGCAGGGACAACCTTGGAGGCAGCAACAGCCTCAACAGCAGTATCACTCACAGTATCCCTCTCACCCTCCTCCACAGCAGCAACCTCAGTTTCAGAGAGGCTACCCGTCAGGTTCTCATGGGTCGACCTATGAGAACCCCGCCCTGGATGACTTAGCCCGCCTCATGTCCGAGCAACAAGCCACTTTCCGATGGGAGATGGACGAGTTTTGACAGGAGATGAGGGAGATTGTGAGAGGGAAGGCTGCCATTCCTGCACAGATCGAGCCCAATCCGAACAACCTCAAGAGGAAATCTGAGCAGATAGAGTTTACTGAGATTACCACTCCTAGTGCTTCACTTGGTGATGTTACTGCATACATGTTTGATGCTGATTTTGTTACACTTAAGAGCGGTAGGATGTCAGTAGGTGGCGCCTCGTCTGAGAGACGACCCCTTGCCACATCAGGAGCGCCAGATGAGGAGGAGAGCGATGCTGATGCTGCTCATGAGCATGATGATGACGGTGGCGCTGACGCCACCACAGATGTTGATCTAGTTGACGGTACTGAGGCCATCGTTTCACCAGATGGAGGAGGTGGTACTGATGCCACCATACCGGTTGCTGAGCCAGAGCGCGGTACTGATGCCACGATTCCAATTGCTGAGGGTGGTGCTGAGGCCACCATTTTCAGTTCTACAAGTTTTGTTGTTTTCCCTTCAGTTCATGTATCTCAGGACACTTCTGTGAATAAAGGAAAGGGTTTATTATTTTCGGATCCACCTGTGTTGATTTATGATGTATGTGTGGATTCTTCTTTGCCTGAGCATTCCAGACCCGGTCCTAGTCCTTCATCTGAGAAGGACCCAGCAGTCCCCTTTCCCCAAGCACTCCACTTGGCTAAGGGGCCTATAAAAGAAAATCAGAAAAGTCCCACCAGTTAGAGTTCAGCCAGCAGATGATGGATCGATTTCATATACAACTGACTCTACAGGAGGCCTTGGAGCACATACCTCTCCTCCAGAGATCCTCAGAGACATGACTACAGTTAGGAGGAAGAGACAGAATCACCAGTCAGAGATCCATGTGCTCACTCGCACCACATGCGTTGTGATCCAGAACCGTCTGCTAGCCAAGAGGCCAGATGTAGGAGCCCCGTATATCAGATACTACATTCATGAGCAGAGGTTCGACTGCACTCTATTAGACAGTGGTTATTCGATCAACCTACTTCCGACAGCCCTACTCGATCGATTCGAGTTGGGCCCTCTACGACAGAGTAGGACGGTCCTTCAGTTTGATGACCGATCTGTCAAGAGGCCGAAGGGGTTGCTGAAGGACATTGTCGTGACGAGTCAGGGCTTGAAATTCCCCATGGACTTCATTATGTTGGACATGGAGATCCCTGAGTCCGTGATCGATACCCCCATCATTTTAGGATGCCCGTTCTTGGCCACAACCAAGGCAGTATCCGATCATGATGGTGGGAAGGTATACTTTCGTGTCAAGGGCGAGAGTATACAAATAGAGACGGTCGAGGAGACTAGAGCCAGAGATTCAACTTGCTCAGTGCCACATTCAGATTCAGAGCATATGACAGAGGCAGGGTGAGACATCCACCAGGACTATGATTTTATGATTACAGATGACGAGGCAGTTTGGGAAGACCTAGCAGCACAGGCCATCCTCTCACCTTCAGAGTTCGCTGATGCACATATGCCAGCAGAGGAGAGCTTGGAGAGCACATTCCTGGTCCAGGATACATCTCAGGCAGCAGAGTCGGTTCCCGATCGTGAGGCAGATTTTTCTTGTGATTCTGATACAGATTCCTCAGATTCAGATATAGAATGGGCAGAATTTGATGATTTGATACCGTGTCTGACTTCCACAGAGCCTACATCTAGAGAGGAGGCTGATTCCATGCAGAGCAGAGACACACCAGCAGAGCAGCCTTCGCCAGATTTAGATTGTCAGCGAGAGTTCTCGTTCTCCCATGCAGATTTGGTCGCATTCACTCAGACATTTCAGAGGCCAGATCCGCCAGCTCCATGTTGTCCAGAGCTGAAGTCGTTACCATCATCGCTGAAGTATAGGTTCCTTGCAGGGGAGCATGAGATGCACCCAGTCATTATCTCAGCAGATTTGACTGGAGAGCAAGAATCCCGTCTGATGGGGGTTCTTGAAAAGAATCACAAGGCGATAGGATGGAGCATAGCCGATCTCTAGGGGATAATTCCATCCCTATGCTCCCACCATATCTATGCTGAACCCGAACCTTCGAGATGTTGTCATGAAGGAGATCTCGAAATGGTGGAGCGTCAATTTTATCTACCCCATCTCCGACTCCAAATGGGTCAGTCTGCTACATGTGGTTCCCAAGAAGATGAGTATCACCACAGTTGTTAGTGAGTCTGGAGAGGAAATCGCTAACTGGATACCCACTTCTTAGAGGGTCTGTGTGGACTACAAATGATTGAACCAGGCCACCAAGAAGGATCATTTCCCGCTGCCTTTTATTGATCAGATTATAGAGAGGTTGGCTGGGAAGATCCACAACTGCTTTTTGGACGAGTACTCTGGATACAATCAGGTGGCCATTGCGCTAGAGGACCAAGACAAGACCACCTTCACCTGTCCCTTCGGGACGCATGCCCTTTGGATTGTGCAACTCTCTGGCGACATTCCAGAGGTGCATGTTTTCCATCTTTTCGGACATGGTGGGGGAGTGCTTGGAGGTCTTCATGGACAACTTTTCGATCTACGGCAACAGGTTTGATTCTTGTCTTGACTACCTAGACCGCATCCTTCAGCGATGCCTTGAGGTTCACCTTGTGCTTTCATGGGAGAAGAGTCACTTCATGGTGACTCAAGGTACGATGCTTAGCCATATCATCTCCAACAGGGGCATGGAAGTTGATATGGCCAAGGTGGATATCATTAGAAAACTCAATCCACCGTCCAACTTGCGGCAGTTACGACCTTTTCTGGGGCACGTCAGTTTCTACCAACGATTCATACATGATTTCAGCAGGATTGCCCGACCGTTGACTGATCTGTTGACAAAAGACACCAAGTTCGTAGTTTATGATAAGTGTCTAGCGTCATTTGAGACTCTCAAGAGTCTAGTTGTAGAGGCTCTTGTCCTCCAGCCGCCTGATTGGTCTCTCCCATTCGAGATCATGATGGATGCCTCCGATTTTGCCATGGGGGCTGTGTTGGGATAGAGGAGGGATAGAGTCCCCTTTGCTATTCACTACGCTAGCCGAACTTTGGATGCCGCTCAGCAAAACTACACCGTCACTAAGAAGGAGATGCTAGTCGTAGTATTTGCCCTAGATAAGTTCAGATCGTACATCATTGGATCTAGAGTGACCACTTACATCTATCATACTACCATCAGGTACCTCATGGCAAAGAAGGATGCCAAAGCCAAATTGACCAGATGGATCCTTCTACTCTAGGAGTTTGATATAGAGATTAAGGATAAGTCTGGAGTCAAGAATGTGGTGGCAGATCATCTCTCTCGATTGGAGTTTCTTGAGGATTCTGAGCAGATCGAGCCTATTTGTGAGACCTTCCCAGATGAGGCGATCCTTGCTATCACCTCTCTACCATGGTACGCCGATATTGTGAACTATCTTGTTGCCAAGAAAGTTCCACAAGATTGGCCCAGGCAACGACTTGAGACCTTCCTCACGAAGGCCAAGTTCTACCATTGGGAGGATACTGTCCTTTATCATGAAGGAGGGGATAGCGTCTGGCGTCGGTGCATTCCTCAGGAGGAGCACCATAGCGTCCTCACTTACTGCCACAAGCTTGAGGCTGGAGGACATCACTCTGGGAGGAGAACGACACAGAAAGTGCTCCAATCCGGCCTATGGTGGCCTACTCTCTTCAAGGACTCTGATGAGTTCGTGAAGAGGTGTACTGACTGTCAGAGGATGGGCACTTGTGGACAACGTGATATGATGCCGATGCAACCCATTCACTTCTGTGAGGTTTTTGACACATGGGGCATCGATTTCATGGGTCCATTCCCTAAGAGTCAGGGATTCGAGTACATTCTGTTGGCCGTTGATGATGTGAGTCGTTGGGTTGAGGCCATCCCACCCGAACCGCAGATTCTAGGAATGTATGGCGATTTTTGAGGAAAAATATCATTTCACGGTTCGGGGTACCTCGAGTGTTGATTTCTGACTGGGGGTCTCATTTCGACAACAACAAGGTAAAGCTCCTTGCTAGCGAGTTCAGCATAGACCATCGAGTAGCCACTCCATACCACCCTCAGACCAATGGTCTTGCTGAAGTGTCGAATAGGGAGATCAAGACTATATTGCAGAAGGTCGTCCGCCCTGAACGAAAGGATTGGTCACAGCTTTTGGACTCAGTCTTGTGGCCATATCGCACGTCCTTCAAGATGCCTTTGGTTACATCTCCCTTTCGCCTCATTTATGGCAAGCCCTGTCATTTACCTGTTGAGCTGAGACATAGGTCACTTTGGATAGTCACAGATATACTTTTGGATCCAGGGAGTGTAGGAGATTAGAGGAGGGCAGAGTTAGCAGCCCTGTAGGAGCTTCGTGATATTACCTTTTCGAGCAGCCTACAATATAAGGAGAGAGAGAAGGAGTGGCATGATTCTCATATCAGCCACAAGCAGTTTGAGCCAGGATAGAGAGTATGGTTGTTTGATGCCAAGCTTCATTTATTTCCAGGAAAGCTACATAGAAAATGGAAGGGACCCTATCTAGTCCGAATGGTACATGACAATGGGAGTATTGATATATTTGAGTTATCTTCTGATGCTACCTTTCGTGTTAATGGGCAGAGGCTCAAACCATATCTAGATCATGAGTTGTTGGTCGTTGACGTTACCCCCATTCATTTTGTGTGAGATGTAGTCTCTTGACTCATATCTATTGCATCTCACGCCAGATTATCATTGTTCTTCTGACTTTTATAGATCCAGTTGTCCATAGCACTCCATTCTTTAGTCCCACACCCCATCTTTATCTTATGATTATGCTATACTTAGGGTGTACTTTACCCTAAATATAAGGGGGTGTAGGACTCTCGGTTATTCTTTGGATTCTTTCTACCCCTGTTTTGCCTCCTATTGATGAATATGTGATTCATCACTCTTAAAGTTGAAAATAGAGCTCTGTTCCCCAGTAAATGGTAGCATATTTCCCCTTGTCTTGCATAATTAGCATTCATACATGCAAACATAATATCTGCATTTTAGCACTCATATTTACATTAAATAAGAAGCCAATTTCACTTGTAAAATATCCACCTATTATCTCCTCCAGAATAAAACAATACCTTCCATATAATATATACACCATTAGTTAATAATATAGGGAAGAAGGTCAGAGATCTCTTTGTAAAACACCCAATAAAGCCCTAGAACCCCTGGACCTTAGAAGGCCCATAGTTCTCTTGTACAAACTCCAAATTAGTTCTACTCACCTTCAGATAAATACACATCCAGAGACCTTTAAAATGAGACTAATTTCATTCAATTCGGAGCTCGTAGGAAGAAGTTGGGTTTTTGGGCCTCTTTGTATACTATATCTATGTATATTTGTATTCCTGTATTTTTGTATCATATTTGACCTCATCTCCGTTTTTGGTCAACATGAAACTTATAGATCTCATCAAGATCTACAACTTTCATGTTTGAGTTTTTCCAAATTCGGCCTCCTTCTCTCGTCAATTTCATTTCTCCTCTCAGCCACTCACAGCTGACCACGTTGCGCCCTCTGATTGAGCCAAGCGAGCCGCTCCCCTTTTCATCATCCACCCACGCCCTCGACCGTTGGATCTCCTTCTAAACCAACGGCTCCGCCTTTTCCACGTACGCCCTTATTCCTGGCCATCAGATCAGCTCCCCTCTCATCTCCGCCATTCGTTCGCGCCATGCTCTACGTGCGCCAAGTGTCACCTTCTCCGCCATTAGATCATTGTTTGACGTTGCAATCCCCACCTCACATTCCTGCAGCGTCCTCGACCTTTCGATCAGAGCCTCCTTTGCATCACTACCGTCAACCCACACCTAGATTTCATTACGACACGTGGCACGATCCTGACGCTCAGATCATACAGCCTAGATCTAATCACAGGCGTTCCCTAGCACCAACTACTCAGCCGTTGGATCACAAGATCCAACGGTCATAATGTCGTCGTGAACCTCCGAATGCCCCGCACCCACGTTCTCCACCGTGCACAACGAGCCGCCCCCTTTCTATTCTCGGCTCCACGCCAGCCACCTTCTCAGACCACTGACGCCACCACGATGGAGGCCACTCTTCCCTCATCCTCGCCAGCTCCCTCACTCTTCACGACTACCACCAGAGTCGCCCCACGACGTCCACGAACATCACCTTCCAGCTACCCCTGCCATCACCCTCGTCCTATAAATCACCCGCCTTTGGCCACTTTCACCCCCATCCGCCATTCCAGAGAGATTCCCTGAGCTCCGACCTCCAATTTGGTGACAGCAATTCATTGAGACGTTGAGCGGAGAAAGGGCTTCTTCTCAGGCGAGATCCACGGCCAACTACGTCGTGATACTGCTACCTCCGTGAGCTGCACGAGCTCAGGCTTCCTACCGACCTTCGAGCGAAGACACGGAAGCATCCCCGGAGCTTCTAATCCCAGGTAGAATCCTCCATCGATCCCCTGATCTTCTTCTTAGTTATTCCTTTGTCTTCTCCGATTTAATTCGCCATTCACGAGCATCATCTCGCTCCTCCGACCATTCCCCGAGCTCCGCAAAAGAGCTCTATTCTTTGGGCTACCATCAGCTTCTTCCGATGAAAAATTCACCCTCCACCGACGCCAGCTCCGCCACTGTGGCGGATCTCGATCACCGGTCATTCCCCGCTCCTCCATAGGCCTCGCATCTCACACCGCATCACTCCACGAACACCATGCATGCCTCGGCTATCGATATAACCCCATGCAGGTACTCTCGCGGTCACTAGCTGGAACTTCAACGGAGCTCCGTTCGAGCATCACCGCCCCCGATCTCCAGTTCACTCCTGCCTCAGCTAAGACCTCCGGTCGCTCCCTGACATTCCCACGACCATCTCCAGCTTCATAGCAACCTCAGGAAAGCCCCATCGACGACCAAAGGAAGAGGCGAAGCTCGAGACCCTCCGCCGGAGAACAGCCTCCTCCGCCACGGGAGGCGGAGGACCGTTGGGCACGAAGTCCAGCCACTGTACGATCCTTTTGATCGAACGGATAAGAGCCATCAACGTCGCCTCGCGCAGCAGCCGTAGGATCAGGCAGATCCCACGCATCTGATCACACCACGTCGCCAATCTCCAGAGCATCGGAGGACCGTTGGATTCATCTTGATCCAGCGACGATAGATCGTCCACGCAGCCATCTTCATCGAGCCTCAAGGACTGTTAGATCACCCTCGATCGAACAGCTAAGAGTCATCCATGTCTTCGTCTGATAGGAGCCTACAGCAATCGTTGATCTTCACCATTTCGTACGGTCCAGAGCACGCCACGTCGCCCGATCCGAGCCTCTTCCCCGAACGTTAGGCTCGGATCCCCCGAAGCTTCTCGGAGCCAAAGTCGAACCTCCAGACTAGCCCGAGCCTTACTCCGAGCCTGGGGCCCCCACTTGACCTACATGTATGGCCTGGGCAAATTACATCGAGGCCCTTGAAAGTTTTCAATATTGCTCTTCAGTCCCTGCTAGGCGCACCCCACGTGAGGAGCACGTGATCCATGGAGAAATTGCATCCACTACCCTGCATTATAGGTAATTTCATAAAGTTCCTTGTCAGCATGTTTTATTTTCAGCAATTTAAACTTCTGTAATTGTATTTATACCCTTGTCTTTGCACGCATAGTTAGGCATGCATATTAATTCACTTTTCAAATTGAAAAATAGCACTGTGAAGTTTATGTTGTCCTCTTCATTATGTGACATGTGGCATATTTTTGTGATATCAGTAGAATTTTATATTAATTAAGTGGCACATTTTAGCTATATTTTGCCCAATTTCACCTCTTAATTAATAATAATTTTTCTCTGACTCCAAAAATTCCCAAAAATTCACATTAGATCCAGGATAATTAATTTCATATTGTTCCCAAAAATCATCTTATTTGCACGCATCTCGAGGCCTAAATAAATCATTTATTTATTTGACTAACTGATTTTTCATTAGATCCATTTCACATGAAAATTTAGGTTCATTAATTTTTCTGGATTCTTCATTCTTCAATCTATTTAGGATAATTTTGATATCTGGAAATAGTGTGATTTGGTATTCATTAAAATTAAATTAGTCAAAATCACCATGCATTCATTTTTAATTCATAGTTAATTCATTTAGTGTCATAAAATTCCAAAAAAATAGGGGTAGCTTAATTTCATCATATTTCATCATCTGGCCAAGTTTCATAATTTTTGGAATTAATTTGACTATCTTTCTGATTTAACTTGTAATTTGGCCTGATTTTGCATGTGTCTTGCATAAAAGACCGAAAAGACCAAAAATATCTCCTCTGAAAATCAAACCTTGGAAATTTGCTTCGAATCTACCTAAGGAGACAGCTGCCTCCCTAAGTTCGACCTTCGACTTCCAACCAAGTAAAAAAAAATTGTCGCTCGAAATTAATTTGACTATAATTGAAAGTGGTTTTTGATATGCTCTCATTAGCCGACTGCAATGAACAATATCAATTAATTTGAACATTAATTTGCTCGAATTAACAAGGGTAGTGGGAGTTGTTGTCAAAATGGCACCGTTGCCGGGGAGGCACGGCTTAGGTTAAGTTGCAGTTATTTTTGAGTATTTGATTTTCTATCCCCGGGTAGTCTGACCCTTGGTTTTCTTGTGAATATTTTCTGTCTTTTAATTTTTGCATTTTTTCTGTGTCATTCTCTGATCTATAGTTATTGCATTGCGAGGAACGTGAGGAGTCGAAGACGCTTCGAGGAATCGACATTTTAATTTCTTGTGTGATTTGAGAGATTTTGTACTTTTATTCATTTCCTTATCTTTTCACATCATTTCTAGTGGTTCCCATTTGGGTTCTCGCGTGTGTAAAGATAGTGGAACCGTGTCCCCGTGTGCTGTGTGGTTTGAATTGTAAATTAGGCTTGCACTAGCGGCTCCTCGAGCCACTCTAGGGTTTGCCTGTGCTTGTAATTCTTAGGACCACACAATACACTTAAAGATGCACTTAGATCGCAAATCTAGTCAATCAACCCGTGCTTCACTCGCTAATAGAACTGCTTGTCAAGGAGCGAATTTTGTCATCTATATTTGCATGTAGTGTAAAGATTTCAAGTCTGTTCTGCATCCTGCATACAAGCGAAGGGATCACTGTAAGTCTTCTTAACTCAGCATACACATCATCGTTTTTCGTGCATCGGCTTTTCTCGATTTCCCCCTCTATTTTTCAAACTTAAATTAAACGAAAAATTGGGACTGGACGATAGGCGTGCTGTGTGGTTGGACTAACAAGTGATAATTGAACTTAAAACCGGGACTGCTAACATTATTGACCAAAAAATCAATAAAATTGGAAAATCTGTTTGTGGGAGACTAATCCCTGACCTTGTTTTCAAGCTGAGTGAGGGTACTTGAGTGTGTGTGAACACCTTAAGGCAGAGCCCAAATCCTCGCCTTCCATATCACGGGCCAACTGATCCTAGCAAATATCACGAGTTGAATATTTTTAGATTCAATGACTAGTACCAAGTAGCCTCCGCCTGTTCGCAGGTAGTCAGGGGTGAACCAGCGGTACTTTGCGACAAGTTGCTAGTAACCCTTCGAGGCGAAGTTCCAACCTTGTCAGCCTCCGCATGCTTGCAGGTAGATAGGGGCATGGTCTTTGGGTCCATCAACTTGGGATAGGAGCGAAGAAAGGAAGGATCGACGGCATCTTAGCCGACGAGTTAAACAGGGAAGACGCATCCGGTTCTGAGCCGACTTCCCTATAGGCCGCGTAAATCCTTGCTATCGTGCTTGAAAATCACACTTAAAATTAACAAGATTAATTGGACTCGATTTCGAGTCCTTCACTATGTTGAGTGTGAACCCAGGATCTTGGAATGAATTGCTTTCTTCAGGTAGGAGTAAAATCCTATCTTTACTTAGAACTCCGGATTCTTCTCGCCACTTCAAGATGAATGGCTGGGGAAATATCGACACATTATTCGCCAATCTCTCTTTGAGTCCCCCACGAAAATCATCTTCACCGGCCCAAGCGCACCTTGGACCACCCAGGACTCATGACCCTCTTGAGTTCTGGATCCCTCACACCCAGGGTGGTTACTCTCAAACCAACCCTCTCCTCTCCTCTGAGCTTACCGAGGAAGACCATCGCCTCGGTAAGAAACCCTTCCTTGAGTTATCCTCTAATCCAGATCATTTCCATTTCCCAGGACTAGAGGACAAGATGCCACCAAAGAGACCCCTAGAAGAGGAGAACCAAGATGACCCACTCCAGCAAGTATTGGCTCGCCTCGCCCAAGCCGAACAAACGAATGCGGATCTTACAGCAAGAATGGGACAAATCATTGCGGCAGGAGGAATCGACCGACCAATGGTTGATGCATATAACCCAGCAGAGAATAAAATACAAAGTTGGTTGGCACCAGCAGTTCCCGTTGAAGCATTTGAGCTCAAGCCCCACTTCCTTAGCCTGCTACCGAAGTTCAACGGAAATGCCCATGAAGAACCATACGCCTTCCTTCATGACTTCGAGCTGGTTTGCAACAACCTTAGCGATCCTATGGTTGGGCAGGATTACATTAGACTGAAGGCCACCCCTTTCGCCTTAGGAGATAAGGCAGCACATTGGCTGAAGAACTTAGGGTTGAGATGTACAACATGGATGCAGTTCAAGGACTTATTCCAGAAGAAGTTCTACCCTCTCAGTAGGACTAACCAGATGAGAACAAAGATCGCTAGTTTCTCCCAGGGACCCAGTGAACCATTCCAAGATGCCTGGGATAGGTTTAATGACCTAGTCTAGAAATGTCCCTGCCACGGCATTTCTAAGGCGATCTTAGTCCAGACCTTGTTCTATGGTCTGACCCTGAAGATGCATGGGTTAGTAAGTGCCGCCTGTGGAGGAAGCTATCTGAATAAAAATGAGAAAGCTATATGGAAGATACTAGAGCAGATGGTAGAAACCGACAGGTCGCAGGCCACCAGAGGCTATCAGTTGTCTCTCTCAATCTTATCCAATGAGACAACCCGGAGGACTGTAGTGGATCCGACAGAGGATATCATTCCCAACATGGGGATGATCGCTGATAAGTTAGCTATGGTCGAGCAGATCCACAAGAGGGTCACTGACCTTGAGTCTCTCTCACGTCTGCCGAAGCAAGTGGAGGAACTTTCTGAGAAGGTAGCTAAGATAAAGTTACCTGCCCCTTCTGCACAACCTGTACCTGTACATCGAGTCCATCTTGTACAGAAACAGGCACCGGGCCTCAGAGTGGCTGGGATCATACTTACACCCAGCAGGACCAGCATGCACCCCCACAAGCGGAGACCAGATACGAGGAGCCTCCGCAGGTGTTCAAGATCAATGGGCCGTGGTACAGCCGTGACCCCGTCAGCAGACAGCCAGGGATGGGGAATGGTCAGCCTCACCGACCTTCCCCAGCTTACCAAGAAACCAGCTCCGTCCCCGCACCGCGTTTTGTTCAGTCTAGGTCCGAACAAGGGTACCAGCCTCAGCAGCACCAGTAGCAGCAACGCACATTCCACTCGGGCCAACAGGACCAGGCATCGTCCTATCAGCCGTAGCAGTATCGGCATGGCCAGCAGGGCCAGTACAGAACCTCATCCGCAAGTCAGCATTAGCCAGTCCAGCCCACCGAATTGGAGTCCCTCACCTTGGCGATCCAGACCCTGTCTGATAGGGTCCAACAGATCCAGAATGACTATCTAGATATGAGAACCAATCTGAATTGTGTTTCTCGTACCCAAGATAAGCAGATGGCGCCAAAGACCTCGATTCCCGCCCAGGTTCAGGCCAATCCGAACAGCATATTTAAGGCCAGAACCGACCTCGTGATCAGGTATACTATTCAGATAAGTCTTTATCTGAACATGAGATCCTTTCGTATGATAATGTAAATCATATGTCCCTCAGGAGCAGAAGGACCGTGATCGTACCTGATCGGGCACGGACACCAAAGGAAGGAGCCGCCAAGTCTCTACCTGAGGAGAACTTGGAGGAAGAAGAGGAGTAGCACCACCATCACCACCACCGGCAGAAGAAGAGGACCTCTGGGTCCTCGAAGCAGCAAACCCGCATCAATAGAGATTCCGACGAAACCGATGAATAGCCCGCACCTCCATCTGAGGAGGATCGTCCAGAAGTTGCGGAAGATGCATCACCGGTTTCGCCACAGCATTTTCCTTTTAGTCCGAGTCAGATTCCGAGTCTGTTTCAGAGTCCGAGTCGTGTACAGAACTCAGTTCCAGCTTTCAATGAAAATATTTCAGTTTCATAACATGAGTCAATAATCCCTTTCCCCCGAGCTCTTACGGATGGAAGGAAGAAAATCAAAAAAATCCAAAAAGATGACCCTGAGATGGCAGAGTTCTGCAACAAATATATCAAGGTCACAATCCCCTTTGACAAGTACGTGGAAATGACTCCTGCATTTCAGAAATACCTTAAGGTGAGATGCACACCTACTAGGGTTAGCAGGAAGACCAAAAGTCGTGTTGAGAAACACGTTCTGTCAGTAGCTACGACTTGTGCAATAAAGAACTCGTTTCCAAGAAAGCGAAGAGACACGGGTGCACATTATGTGGTGAGTCATGTCGATGACATTGCGTTTGCACACACTCTCCTAGACAACGGATCTTCAATTAATTTAATGCCTACAACCCTCTCTAAGTGGCTTAATCTCGGACCTCTTAGGAAATCTAGAGCCCTCCTGCAGTTCGCTGATAAATCAACCAAGAGGTCCCAAGGAGAATTGAGGAATGTTGTAATCAAATTCGAGGGTCAAGAATACATGGTGGACTTCACTATCCTAGATATGGAAACCCCTCGTAATTGGAGAGACTCCCAGATCATCTTAGGTAGGCCCTTCCTTAGGACAGCAGGGGCCTTGTTTGATTATAAGATCGGGAAGATCCAGTTCAAAACTCCAGGCGGAGATGAGGAACTAGAGATGAAGCAAACCAGCTGGCAGAGACCGGATTCCGAGTCCATCACTGAGTACTCTTCGTCCAAAGCAGACTGCGACCATGTAGACACAGTTGGGCCATGGAGACAGAACCCAGCCAGCATCAATGAGTCCCTCCCCTCCGGAGATGATCCAGTGCATGAGTCAGTTTGCGAGATCCTCAGAGACGAGTACATCTCAGAACCTGCATCCCCCTACATCTTCGATGACTTAGAAGCCTAGCTGTGCTTGTCAGTCCTTCCCTCTTTAGGACAATCAGAAGATGAGGATGATGAGTCGGACGCGGCTTTCGCTGATTGCATGGAGACCTTTGACGATCTGACTCCAGAGCCAAATAATTTGGTGGCAGCAGTAACAGAGAAAGATTCAGGCACTTCCAACACTGAGCCAGATTCGATTGAGCCAGATTTCCTAGACGATCACACCTTACCTGAGCTCAAGCCTTTACCCACGACGCTGAAATACGCCTTCCTTGCGGGTCAAGAAAGGAAATATCCGGTCATCATCAGTTCGCGATTGACCGAGGAGCAGGAATCTCGCTTGCTAGAGATCTTGGAAAAAAACCGCAAGGCAATAGGTTGGAGCATTTCTGATCTCCACGGAATAAATCCCACTCTGTGTTCGCACCATATCTACTTAAAGAATGAAGCCAAACCCTCTCGTGAATTCCAACGCCGTTTGAATGCAAATTTGCGAGAGGTAGTGAAGGAGATAGAGAAATGGTGCAACGCGGGCTTTATTTATCCCATCTCCGACTCGAAATGGGTGGCCCTGATCCATGTGGTCCCGAAAAAATCAGGAATTCAGACGACCACCGATGAGGACGGAGAGGAGATCGTGACGCGAGTGCCCACGTCGTGGCGCGTCTGTGTGGATTACAGACGCTTGAATGCCGCGACGAAGAAGGATCATTTCCCCCTACCATTCATTGATCAGATCCTAGAGAGACTAGTGGGTAAAGAATTCTTCTGTTTCTTGGATGGGTTCTCGGGATACAATCAAGTAGCCACAGCTCCGGAGGACCAGGAAAAGACACGTTCACATGCCCTTCGGTACCTATGCTTTCAGGCGCATGCCCTTTGGGTTATGCAATGCTCCAGGTACTTTTCAAAGGTGCATGATTGTTGTATTCGCCGAAATGGTCGGTGAATTCCTGAAAGTCTTCATGGAAGACTTCTCGGTCCACGGTGATTCCTTTGATTCTTGTCATAGGAATCTGGACCAAGTCCTCAAAAGTTGTTGTGACGTTAATCCGGTGCTCTCCTAGGAGAAAAGTCACTTCATGGTTACGGAGGGCATTGTGTTGGGGCACGTCATCTCCAAGAGAGGAATGGAGGTTGACCCTACCAAGGTGGATGTGATCAGACGCCTCCAGCCACCAACCAACATCAAGCAGTTGCGGTCATTCCTCGGGCATGTCGGATTTTATCGGAGATTCATTAAGGATTTTTCTAAGATTGCCGGACCGCTAAGTGAGCTTTTAGGCAAAGACATGGAGTATGTTGTTGGTCACAAATGTCTTGAGGCCTTTAAGCTATTGCAAGGGATGATTATGGACGCACTTATCCTAGAAGCCCCAGATTGGTCTCTACCTTTTGAGATCATGACGGACGCATCAGATTTCGCTGTTGGGGCTGTGTTAGGACAGAGAAGAGATGGTGTCCCGTTTGCAATTCACTACGCAAGCAAAGTGCTTGACACCTCTCAGCGTAACTATACAGTTACGGAAAAGGAGATGCTTGCGGTAGTGTTTGCCTTGGACAAGTTCAGATCTCCTTAATTGGATCCAAGGTAATTGTGTTCACTGACACCACACGGCTCTACGATACTTGATGGGAGAAGAGGATGCGAAGGCGCGTCTTCTTCGGTGAGATTTTACTTACCAGGAATTTGATTTGGATATTCGTGATAAACTGGAAAGAAGAATGTAGTAGCTATCATCTCTCTCGTCTTGAAGATCTTAATACTTTCGAGGATTCACCAATTCGAGACTCCTTCCCTGATGAGTCGATTTTTTGTTGTCACTCACTCCCATGATATGCCAACATCGTGAACTATCTTGTCTCCAGAAGGTTCCCGAGTGGTTGGCCCAAGATCCACATCGACCGACTTAAGTCGGATGCGAGCACTACCATTGGGAGGATCCGACCCTTTCTTTGAAGGACCGGATTGTGTCTGGAGACGGTGTATTCCTCAGGAGGAATACCAAAGTGTCCTTTCTTTATGCCCACAGCTTGAAGGCAGGAGGACACCACTCCGGGAAGAGGACCGCATGGAAGGTACTTCAGTGTGGCTTTTACTGGCCGACTCTGTTTCGCGATGCCAACACCTTTGCGAAGTCGTGCCCAGTATGTCAGAGAATGGGAGGAACCGTTGGTCCCAAGGGTGAGATGCCAATGCATCCTGTCATCATTTGTGATGTCTTTGACGCCTGGGGCATCGACTTCATGGGTCCCTTCCCTGTTAGCCACGGGTTTGAATACATCTTTCTTGAAGTAGATTATCTATCCAGGTGGGTGGAGGCTATCCCAACCCGAGCCACAGACAGCAGGACTGTCAGTAAATTCATTAGAGATCATATCATCTCTAGGTTCGGGATTCCCAAAATGATGATATCAGATGGGGGTAGCCACTTTGTGAACCGGGAGGTGAAGAAACTCCTGAAGGACTACGGCATCGAACACTGTGTCGCTAGTCCTTACCACCCACAGACTAATGGGGTGTCGAATAGGGAGGTGAAGACTATATTGCAAAATCTTGTCCGTCCAGACAGGAAGGACTGGTCTCAGATATTGGATCAGGTCTTATGGACGTATAAGACAGCTTACAAGACACCGTTAGGAACCTACCCATTCCGAATGGTATTCGGAAAGCTATACCATTTGCCCGCAGAATTAGTGCATAAATCAGAACGGACAATCAAGAAGGTCAACTACAACACATACCTTGGGCAGAAGCAGAGAGAAATGGATCTGAATGAGCTTGTAGAAGTCAGAAACCGCGCATATGACAACGGTTTGGTGTACAAGGACAAGGTGAAGCGTTGGCATGATAGATATATCAGACGAAAGACCTTTGTTCCTGGACAGAAGGTATGGTTGTTTAATGCAAGGCTGAAGATCTTCCAAGGCAAGTTGAAATCCAAGTGGACGGGCACATTCATCGTCCGTACGGTGCATGATGGTGGATGTGTTGAGATCTCAGATCTCGCAGATGACGCACCGACATTCCTTGTGAATGGACAACCGTTGAAACACTTCGTCGAATCCAATGAGCAGTTAGTCCATGTTGAGAAGATTGTATTTATGCGTGAGACAGATTCAGCATATACACCTCGGACCGCGTAGGAGACCTTGCAGTAGTGAACTCTAGCCATCAGCAGCATCTTGAAAGATTCAGACCGACTCACTTGTATATACCATCATTCTTGTACATTCTGTCCTTTCCCTCCCGCGACTTTAGTAACTCACCCCAACTTCATCTATCTCTATCTTGGACTATACTTAGGATGACCAGATCCTAAGTATAGGGGGGATGAGCCACCTGAGTATGTTCTCTGAAAATCCTCCAGATCACATCGGTTCTCATACTCACTCCTGTCCTATACTTAGGCTGACCAGAGCCCAAGTATAGGGGGGACCGATGCCCACCATGTATATACTCATCCACTTCCCCTCTTGCCCTCGTCCTCCCCATTTTTGATCTTCTTCTACACTTAGGCCGCCAAAGCCGAAGTATAGGGGGGCAGAGCGACTTCGATACTTTTGTAATTTTAGCTCTCCTACGCTTAGCCCGAGCTATGTCTTTTTAGTCGCTCTTCGTGCTCTGAGGACATAACACACGCTAAGTATTGGGGGCGTGTATATATTACATATATACTTTACCCATAGCTCATACTTTCACGTATTTTCGCGTATTTTTTTATATATTATGTAATAATTACGGGTGGGTAAAAATTGGAGAAATGTTTTTGTAAAATACACTTGTATAATTTGTATAATACTCATAAAATACTTGTATCATAGGAGGTATACCAGAGTTTCAAAAAAATGTTGCAAATAAAGGCTTCTTATTTACTCTTGCACATCATCTCTGCATTTGAAAAGAAAAGGAGTCTTGCATTTCATTCATCTACATAGCATGTCATCTGCATCTCATCTGCATATCTTGCATATGCAAGGTAAAAAGCTAGTGGGTTCTGAACCAAGTTATGAGTAGATATTAAGGATGGACTAGATTTGACTTTAATCCACCTAATTTCATAGGAACCTTATAGGAACTGGAGTTAAGATTTCTCAGGTCAATTGACTTAATTCTTTGAGTCCACAAGTCTATGTTCACATGTCATCTTGATTAGTCTAAGTAGAATATCTCGTGCACACGCATGATTCTTTTAGACAGTGACCTAACTTGGACAAGCACAATGCACGTAGCTCTTCGTTGATGAGTTGGTGAGGAGGTAGAATCCTTTAGCTTGGAGTAGCACACGGGTGGAAACATCCGTCCTCCTCTAGGGAGGGTAGTGCATCTCAACCTGATCTGGTGGTGTTGAAGTCTTAGGACAGGACGTTGTGGTTGCAATAATGCTTCAAAAGAGGGATAGTCTACTGGTTCAAGAGGAAAAACTCATGATGTACATGCTGCATGTTATGTTATCAAAAAAATGCAAGAACTCCAAAAAAATAAACAGGAAAAAGTAAAAGTAAAATATTGCCTATCGGAGTATGTATATTAGCAAGAAGTCTGCAGCTGGATGACTTGGCTACACTATTCAGGCATTCCGGGATAGGTAGCAACACTGTCTACCATCCATTCTTTTCTCTACCCCCTCCTCTTGAATTGGTCGCACTTGAACTTAGAAGGGAATACCCCGCTCCTAGAGGAAAGAGTTACTGGGCCGGGTTATTGAGTTACCTTGTTAGAGGAGGTTGGTTCTGAGCCATTTCTGATGTGGAGAGCTATTTTACACTTACACAGTACAAGTAAGAATCATAGTCATCAGAAATCTGCGTTTGAGGATTTGTTCTGACCTGACAATTGAGGCGTCTTGAATAGAAGACTTGTGGAACTTGAAGTCTGTTAGGTCTTAAATTCAGATCCCAATAAGGTTCCGTCACACAATTAATCCAAAGGTCGAGTCAAGCTCCATTTTCAACTTTTATTCATGACGTTGGTATGGAACCCAAAATCATTTCACTCTTGCATTTCATTATTAGTTGCTCGGGGATGAGCAAGGTTTAAGTATAGGGCGTTGATGAATCTGTGATTCATCACTCTTAAAGTTGAAAATAGAGCTCTGTTCCCGAGTAAATGGTAGCATGTTTCCCCTTGTCTTGCATAATTAGCATTCATACATGCAAACATAATATCTGCATTTTAGCATTCATATTTGCATTAAATAAGAAGTCAATTTCACTTGTAAAATATCCACCTATTATCTCCTCCAGAAATAAAACAATACTTTCCTTATAATATATACACCATTAGTTAATAATATAGGGAAGAAGGTCAGAGATCTCTTTGTAAAACACCCAATAAAGCCTTAGAACCCCTGGACCTTAGAAGGCCCATAGTTCTCTTCTACCAACTCCAAATTAGGTTTACTCACCTTCAGATAAATACACATTCAGATACCTTTAAAATGAGACTGTTGAAATCTGAAGAAGCGGAAGCAGAATCGATAAAACAAGAATAATAATCATGAAGAATAAAGAGATTTATGTGAAACCCTACTCCCTAAGGAGCGGGATGAAACCACAGGAGAAGCCCTAAATAGGGCGGATATTCTATTCGAATTTCTCAATGAGTACAGAGGGTGTGGCGATCCTTATATAGGTGCTCAAGGGAGAATATTCTATAGGATATTCTCCATAGAATATTCTCTTAATAAATAGCCACAAAGAATATTCTCTAACACTCCCCTTCAAGCTGGAGCTGAGAAAGCTGCAGCTTGCGACAAGAAGAAAGTATAGAACACATCTTCACACGATACATTACAGGAAGAATTCAAGTCCGCTGCTGGTAGAAGACCTCGCACGAGGACGGGTCTGCGGCTTTCAGGTCATCGGAACGTATCTCTGTCGTGTCTGCAGGTCACCGGAACATATCTCTGTCGTGGCTGGAGAAGAATCGCTGCAGAAGAATAACTCCAGCGCGGAATAGTAGTCGGGTCGCAAAAGAAGTATGCGCCTCGAGGAAGAAGTTGATGCTCGGTGAAGACGGATGATCATGTAGAAATCTGGAGTGTCCGTCTGTTGTGCAGATGTCATGAAGAATATGTTATTTCTGACTCCCCCTTTCTCCCATACTTGATAAAATAAGGATCAAGTTGGGAGAAACAAAAGTTGCTCTTCTTTTTTTTTCTATTTTCTTTTGTGCTTCATCATTTTTTTTGCACAATTCAAAAAAAAAATTTTTGAAATTGTGTACGGCTTTTTCTTTTGTACGCGCCTTTTTTTTTCTTCTTTTCTTCTTTTTTTAAAAAAATCGTACGGCTTTTTGCTATATGTACGCGCCCCTTTTTTTTCGAAACACACTTTTTTTGAAACACTTTGCGTACGGCTTTTAAATTTGTACGCGCCTTTTTCTTTCTTGCTTTTTTTACATGGGCTTTCACGTAAATAGCCTTCAAATATCCTACCTTTTTTTGTTGGGCCGAAAAGCAACTGACCCAATTTTTTTAGCATACTTTCCCTCTTTTCCGAAAGGGTTTTTTTTAAATAAAGGCCATCGGGCCCCACTTAACCTTCCACGTTAGGGTTCCCAAGTGGGGACCCTTCTCATTTGAAGCCTGCCGCCACCTCTGTGCTTGAAGATGAAAAGGTGCCCCCGTTGGGGCTCGTCACCCATCGCAGGTGTCATCGGCGGAGGGTGCGCCACTACTGGAGGAGGCGGAATGTCATCGGCGACGCTGGGCCCTGGAGGATCTCGCCGCCGCTGGGCCCTGGAGGATCTGCATCACATGAGGTCGTCGTTGTAGGGCCCTGGAGGATCTCGCCGCCTTGCGCGCTCGTGGAAGGAGAGAGGTTGCGCCTCGAACTTGCCCTGAGGGCTGCAACGGGGCTTTTTCGTCGAAAGGAGGAGCCGCTTGCATCTGGGGCAGAAAAGGGATCGCTGCCCGCTAGGGCCTTGACCTGGAGGTGCGTGCGCCTTGCACGATAGGTTCCTTCGACATGGAGCTCTGCAAAAGGCTCAGATGCACCGCCTTCTCAGAACAGATCTGGAAGAGAAACCTGCTAGAATAGGAGGTCGAGAGGCCTCGGCCTGCTGCGCAATCTTCTGTGTTGAATCCGTGATGAAGAGAGAACACGTTGTCATGGAGGCTGTAGAACACGCGCCTGGGGCTTTGCGGCGCCTGGAGAAGATCGTGCGAAGCATGAAGGCGCGATCTGGAGGTCTGTGTAGAAGGGCATCTTGTGTGTGTATGCCTGGAGATACAGGCGTGGCTGAAAGAAATCTGCGGCTGATGAAGGTGCTGTGGCTGACTGCGGCAATATGCACCTATGAGATTTAGGGTTTTGCAGGAACCCTTTATTTTCTTGAGGCCGATCTTCAAAGCAGAATAACAATGCAGAAACTCTAATCTCGAATCATATGAACATGACTGATCTTCAAATATAAATGTTCCAGAACAACCGGATCTCAGGAAAAATAATGAACATAAAAATCCCGAAAAACGAACCAGCTCCGATACCATGTTGAAATCTGAAGAAGCGGGAAGCGGAATCGATAAAACAAGAATAATAATCATGAAGAACAAAGAGATTTATGTGGAACCCTACTCCCTAAGGAGCGGGATGAAACCACAGGAGAAGCCCTAAACTGGGCGGATATTCTATTCGAATTTCTCAATGAGTACAGGGGGTGTGGCGATCCTTATATAGGTGCTCAAGGGAGAATATTCTATAGGATATTCTCCATAGAATATTCTCTTAATAAATAGCCACAAAGAATATTCTCTAACAGAGACTAATTTCATTCAATTCGGAGCTCGTAGGAAGAAGTTGGGTTTTTGGGCCTCTATTTATACTATATCTGTGTATATTTGTATTCCTGTATTTTTGTATCATATTTGACCTCATCTCCATTTTTGGTCAACATGAAACTTGTAGATCTCATCAAGATCTACAATTTCATGTTTTGAGTTTTTCCAAATTCGGCCTCCTTCTCTCGTCAATTTCATTTCTCCTCTCAGTCAGTCACAGCTGGCCACATGGTGCGCTCTGATTGTGCCACGCGGCCCGCTCCCCTTTTCATCATCTGCCCACACCCCTCGGCCTTTGGATCTCCTTCTGAATCAACGACTCCGCCTTCTCCACGTACGCCCTTATTCCTGGCAATCAGATCGGTTCCCTCTCATCTCCGCCATTCGTTCGCGCCATGCTCTGCGTGCGCCAAGTGTCACCTTCTCCACCATTAGATCATTGTTTGACGCTGCAATCCCCACCTCACATTCCCGTGGCGTCCTCGACCTTTCGATCAGAGCCTCCTTCGCATCACTACCGTCAACCCGTGCCTTGATTTCATTACGACACATGGCACGATCCTGACGCTCAGATCACGCAACCTAGATCACATCACAGACGTTCCCTAGCACCAACTTCTCAGCCGTTGGATCACAAGATCCAACGGTCAAGACGTCGTCATCAACCTCCGAATGCCCCGCACCTACGTTCTCCACCGTGCGCAAGGGGCCGCCCCCTTTCTATTCTCGGCTCCACGCCAGCCACCTTCTCTGACCATTGACGCCACCACGATGGAGGCCACTCTTCCCTCATCCTCGCCAGCTCCCTCACTCTTCACGACTACCACCAGAGTCGCCCCACGACGTCCACGAACATCACCTTCCAGCTACCCCTGTCGTCACCCTCGTCCTATAAATCACCCGCCTTTGGCCACTGTCACCCCCATCCGCCATTCCAGAGAGATTCCCTGAGCTCCGACCTTCGATTTTGTGACAGCAATTCATTGAGACATTGAGCGATGAAAGGGCTTCTTCTCCGACGAGATCCACGGCCAATTCCGCCGTGCTGCAGCTACCTCCGTGAGCTGCACGAGCTCAGGCCTCCTACCGACCTTCAAGTGAAGACACGGAAGCATCCCCGGAGCTTCTAATCCTAGGTAGAATCCTCCATCGATCCCCTGATCTTCTTCTTAGTTATTCCTTTGTCTTCTCCGATTTAATTCACCATTCACGAGCATCATCTCTCTCCTCCGATCATTCCCTGATCCCTGCAAAAGAGCTCTGTTCTTCGCGCTACCATCAGCTTCTTCCGACGACACACTTCACCCTCCACCGACGCCAACTCCGCCACCATGGCGGAGCTCGATCACCGGTCATTCCCCGCTCCTCCATAGGCCTTGCATCTCACTCCGCATCACTCCACGAACACCACGCATGCCTCGGCTATCGATATAATCCCCTGCAGGTACTCTTGCGGTCACTGGCCGGAACTTCATCGGAGCTCAGTTCGAGCTTCACCACCGCCGATCTCTAGTTCACTCATGCCTCAGCTAAGACCTCCAGCCGCTCCCTGACGTACCCACAACCATCTCCAGCTTCTTAGCAACCTCAGGCGAGCCCCATCGACGACCAAAGGAAGAGGCGGAGCTCGAGACCCTCCGCCGGAGCACATCCTCCACCGCCACGGGAGGCGGAGGACCGTTGGGCATGAAGTCCAGCCACCGTACGATCCTTTTGATCGAACGGCTAAGAGCCATCCACGTCGCCTCGCGCAGCAGCCGTAGGATCAGGCGGATCCCGCGCATCTGATCACGCCACGTCGCCAATCGCCAGAGCATCGGAGGGTCGTTGGATTTATCTTGATCTAGCAGCGATAGATCGTCCACGCAGCCATCTTCATCGAGCTTCAAGGACCGTTGGATCACCCTCGATCGAACGGCTAAGAGTCATCCGCGTCTTCGTCTGATAGGAGCCTACAGCAACCGTTGATCTTCACCAGATCGCACGGTCCAGAGCACACCACGTCGCCCGATCCGAGCCTCTACCCCGAACGTTAGGCTCGGATCCCCCGAAGCTTCTCCGAGCCAAAGTCGAACCTCCAGACCAGCCCGAGCCTTACTCCGAGCCTGGGACCCCCAAGTGACTTGCACGTGTGGCCTGGGAAAATTACATCGAGGCCCCTGAAAGTTTTCAATATTGCACTTCAGTCCCTACCAGGCGCACCCCACGTGAGGAGCACATGATCCGTGGAGAAATTGTGTCCACTCCCCTGCATTATAGGTAATTGAATAAAAGTCCTTGTCAGCATGTTTTATTTTCAGCAATTTAAATTTTTGTAATTACATTTATACCCTTGTCTTTGCACGCATAGTTAGGCATGCATATTAATGCATTTTTTAAATTGGAAAATAGCATTGTGAAGTTTATGTTGTCCTCTTCATTATGTGACATGTGGCATATTTTTGTGATATCAGTAGAATTTTATATTAATTAAGTGGCTCATTTTAGATATATTTTGCCCAATTTCACCTCTTAATTAATAGTAATTTTTCTGTGACTCCAAAAATTCCCACCACATTAGATTCAGGATAATTAATATCATATTGTGCCCAAAAATCATCTTATTTGCACGCATCTCGAGGCCTAAATAGATCATTTATTGATTTGACTAACTGATTTTTCATAGGTCCATTTCTCATGAAAATTTAGGTTTATTAATTTTCCAAGATTCTTCATACTTCGATCTATCTAGGATAATTTTGATTTCTGGAAATAGTGTTATTTCGTATTCATTAAAATTATATGAGTCAAAATCACCTTGTATTTATTTTTAATTCATAGTTAATTCATTTAGTGTCAGAAAATTTTAAAAAAATTAGGGTTGCTTAATTTCATCATATTTCATCATCTGGCCAAGTTTCATAATTTTTGGAATTAATTTGATTACCTTTCTTATTTAACTTGTAATTTGGCCTGATTTTGCATGTGTCTTGCATAAAAAACCGAAAAAGACCAAAAATATATCCTCTGAAAATCAAACCTTGGAAATTTGCTTCGAATCTACCTAAGGAGACAGCTGCCTCCCTGAGTTCGACCTTGAACTTCCAACCAAGTAAAAAAAATTGCCGCTCGAAATTAATTTGACTATAATTGAAAGTGGTTTTTGATATGCTCTCATTAGCCGACTGCAACGAACAATATCAATTAATTTGAACATTAATTTGCTCGAATTAACAAGGGTAGTGGGAGCGGTTATCACATATACTTAGGGATATTTTACCCTAAGCATAGGGGAGGTAGACCCTGTACATTCTTCCACTCGGATTTCCCTTCATGTATTGCTTGCTATACTTAGGATTACTTGATCCTAAGTATAAGGGAAACACCGAGTCCTCTTTATTCTATTCTTTGATTCGTCATTGTAGTATACCATTCCTTTTCACTTCCCTATACTAAGCACGAGTTAAGTCTTCTTCATCGCTCATGATTCACTCTGAGGACATCGTTCGAGCTAAGTATAGGGGGATGTTGTATATATTTCATATATACTTTAGCCATAACTCGTACTTTGTGTGAGTGTGTTAATAAACAAAATGGCTAAAAATCCAGAAAAATTAAAAAATTTTGCCTTGTACATAAAATTCTTCTTGCTCATACATAGCTATTTATAAAAATTATTTTTGTACAAATGTTTGTAAAATGATTTCTGTAAATAGTTTGTAAATATTTTTGATATCAAAATTATGTATATAGTACAAAAGTTTTGTAAAACGTTTTGAAAAATAAAAAGTTTGCAAAAACCTTGTGTAAATGTGTGTAAATATTTCGCAAAACTTCGCATTCATGCATACATCCATGTTTTCAAACATTTTTCAAAAATTTTGCACATTTTCAAAAATTTTGTAAAAACTTGCATATTTGTAAATGTTTGTACAGTTTTTCCAAATCATAGTTGACATTTAAACTGGCCTGGAATTAAATTGGAAAATGGAGCTTGGTTAAGACATTAATCCACCTAATTCTAAGAGGAACATTATAGGGCTTAGGATTAAGACTTTTCAGGTCCATTTGGTACTTAATTCTTTGAGTCCACTAGGATATGAGCATATGTCATCTTGATGAGCCTAAGTAGAGCACTTAACAACGCACACATGACTCTCAGAGACAATGGCTTTACTTGCACCAGCACTTTACGCATAGCTCTCCATGGATGAGGTCGTGAGGAGGCAGTTTCCTTTGGCTTGGGGTAGCATATGAGGGTAGTACTTCTAGGCGGAACCTCTCTTCTTCTTATAGTGAAGGAAGTACGTCTCAACTTGGCCTGGTGGTGATGAAGTCTAAAGACAGGAATTGCAGGTTGCAATAAAGCTTCAAAAGAGGGATAGTCTACTGGCTCAAGAGGAAAAAATCCTTATGTATACATGCCGCACCAAAAAAGTGGTGGGTATGATTGAAAATAAAATACCCATCAGAGTGTATATAGCCAAATAAAGCAAAGCTTATGTTACACATGACCATCTCATGAAGCTTGCAGCGGGAGACTCAGCTACACTGTTTGGGCTCCCAAGGATACATGGCTACACTGGTCATGGTCCATTCTCTTCTTCCCCCTCTTCTTCAGCCGGTTGCACTTGAACTTAGAAGGGAATACCCAGCTACTCGAGGAAAGAGTTGCTATACTGAGGCATTAGAGTTACCTTGTTAAGGGGGGTTGTCGCTTTGTCATTTTTGAGGTGGGGAGCTACATATCACTTACACAGTACAAGAAAAGATTCATGGTCATTAGAGTTTGTGTATGTACACTTGTTCTGATCTGGTTTATTGAGGAGTCTTGACCATAGATTGGTGGAACTTAGAGGCTGTTGAGTTTTAAGCTTAAGTTCAAATAAGGTTCCGACAAATTAATAATCCAAAGGACTGACTGAGCTCCATATTTCAATTTAATGAAGAAAAGTTTAATAATCAACCTTGATTTCCCTTCTTTTTCTTTCTCTTTCTCTTTTTCGCTTCTTTTTCAAATAAGTGTTTGCTAAGGGACTAGCAAAAGTAAATATAGGGGGGTGATGAATCCCCATTCATCACTCTTTATTCTTTTATTTTAGTTAGATATCTTGGCAAACTACCATGTATATGCTTGTAAATATAATAAGTTATCAAAACGCATGCTTTGTGTAAATTGCAATATTTAGCATGTTTTTGTGCAAAAAATAAAAGAATAAAGAAATAAAGAAAAAGAGGGAAATATTTAGAATAAATATTGAGTGACCTGAACCCAAGAGAGGGCCCAATATGGGCCTGATCGCCAAATAAAATGAGTAGAGAGAGATAGGGCCATTCATCATTATACACATTTCCTTCTTGGTGTATATATTTTATTTTCATAAAATAAAAATAAAATTGTGGTTCTCATAATCTGTATATATTTCTAAAAATAAAATAAAAATAAGAAAAATTAAATAAAACTCAAAATAAAATACTTTCTCTCTCCTCTTGTACATGTACTGTGTATATACCAATAAGAGACCAATTTATTTCGCCCTTGTAAATAAACAATAAAAATGAAATAAAAATTATTTTATATTCCAAATTTTATTTTGTAAATAAATAAAATATAAAATTGGGCTAATTATACACAAATAAAATAATAAAAATAAAAATACAAAATACATAGGTATTTTATACATGTATATAAAATAATACAATGTATATAACATAATTTATTTTTCTAAAAAATAAATAAAAATCACAAAAAAATAATTTGAAAAATAATAAACATTTTTCATGTTGTAAATATTTTTAAATAAAATCTTTTTCAATTTTATTTAGAATTTACAAATAATTCCAGTCCTGGAATTTTGTGATTGGTCCACGGGGGATTGTTGACCCCTGGCCAACTCCCTCCTGGACCACACTCTTCGCTGATCCTTGTGCCAACCCGATCTTCCCCGAATTTTTCCACAGCGATCCGCCCACCATCCGCTTTGATCAAGGGCTCTGATTGCCGAGGAGTTACCCGTGATTCACGCCCGACATTCCTCTTAGGGCTCCGCTCCTCGATCCACGCGCTCCACTTCCATCTTCTCGGACCCTTCATTGTATAAAGCTTCACCTCCAGCCGCCTTTTCACTCATCTCTGGCCATTGCCTTCGGGTCCAGGGACCTCCATTCCCTCTCCTTGAGTGACAGCTAGGTCTAGGTATTGTTGCAACAAGGACTGAGGAGCTCTAGCCTCAGATCCGGCGACTCATCTTGTTGTGCTCCGCCACCGGCGAGCCGAGCCTCTGGAGACGTCGCTCCATCGAGGCGAAGATCCCAGAAGGACCAGCACCTCCAGCATAGACGCTTCCATCCATCAGGTAGATCCGATTGCCTCTAGTTTTGTCTAACTTCCGATTCTTCGATTTCCGACCGCCGAGCTTTCATCGGACATCTCACACCCTCTGATCATCTATTCGCCACTCCGATCAGCCCTTCCCCTTCGTGAGTCTCCTCTCAACGTTCTCCACCCATCCGTTCCCCTAGTTCGCCCAGGAACAAGACCCCGACTCTCCTCCGCCGTCACTCGCCGGAGAGCTACGCTCTGCCTCACCCATCCGCCTATTTCGCCCGTAACCAGGTCGAGGCATTTTACCCTCGACCCAGTGTTTGTTCTGTGCAGGATTAAAGAAAATGAGCCTCATCCGGAGGTTCAAACTTTGAAGAACAGGTGCTAAAGGTCTTCCACGTCATTGGGGTCCTCCAGGACCTCCTGACCTCATCGGAGCAACCCATCAGCTGCGGAACGCCATCAGCTATCTTTTCCCTCTCATAGCAGCATCGGAGAACGCCCCCACTACGCGTATTGGCCGGACGAAGTTCGTCGGTGACTTGTTCTTCCAGGGAGCGTCTCTACCATCCGATCGAGCCGCGTTGCCAGTTCTGATCTCCATCATCCATCATCCGAGAGGCTCGACCGTCTGATCCATCTGAGGATTTTATCCGGGACGTTGCTCATCGATGGGGTATCTGCTAATCGTAGCCGTTAGATCTTAAGTGGACTCCTTCAGCCATCGAATCCTTAATAACAAGGGTAAATTTCACTTAGGCCCTTTCTATTTTAGCATTTACGTTTCAGTCCTGTAATTATGTGTCGTAGTTGTTTTTATTTGGATAATTTGCACTTTGGACCTCAGACTTTTATATTTGCATTTTAGTCCCTCTATTTGTGGAGCATGTGCTTCGTCGCGTGATTTTCTGGATATTTGCATGTATGGGATCGGGTTTAATGAATGTTATGATTTGAAATTTTAGTTTCAATATTTACATTTATACCCCTGTACGTGCTGGATTTGAACATGTGCCGAATTTAAAGTGAAAATTGCATTGAACCCCCTACGTTTTTGGTGCGTGTTATATTTAAGACCCTAAAACTTACTTTCTTTGCATTTAGGTCCCCGTGTGCTGTGCATGTTTCGTTGGTTGAATAAAATAGCAAATTGACTCCAAATTTCGTGAAATTTGGATACGTTGCCCCTATCATTGTGTAAAAATTTTAATGATTTTTGGGACATTTTTGCTTTGATTTGATATTTTTAAAAATTCAAAACCCCCATTTTGCTACTGTCTAAATTCAAAAATCAACTAAAAATATTAAAAACTCTTCAAAAATTCTAACAAAATTGTGGCTTGCTTGTTTTTCTATGTTCTTGCTTCTATTCAATTTTTGTCTGATTTGGATAGATAAAAACTTTAAAAATTGAAAACACTAAAAAACTCATAAAAATCATTAAAAATTCTAAAAAAACCAAAAAAATGCAATTTCTCTTCTAATAGTTCAATTTTTAACTTTAGTTTATCATAAAATTATCTTCGAAATTTTATAGCTATTTAGTTATTTTTAAATAGCCTTTAGATTATGGATGCACATTGATTTCCACTTTTTGTCTTGTTTCATTTTTATAAAATCAATTAAAAATTATAAAACTCCAAGAAAATTACCAAAACATATGAAAATTATAAAATCCAAAAATATTTTTATTTCAATTTTCTGACTTGATTTGTGTTGTTAAATAATTCCTTAATTATGACTTTTCCCTTTGCTTCTATATTTTCTTCATAATTAAAAATCACAAAAAAAATTTAAATATCCACAAAACCACCAAAAATATTTTCTTCTTTTCATTTGATTTTCTGACTACTTCGTAGGCTTTTTAGCAAATCTATGTTCCTTGAGTTCGACCCTGGTCGCTATACCAGGTTAAATAAAATAGCGAGACCACTATTTGGACTGATTTGTTGTTTTATCTTATTTTGTGGTCTTTGATTTTCTTGTTGAGTCTGACTCGAGGGGTTGAGGTCGCAACGACCCTTGATACCTATCTCCCTTAGTCTCTCAGTTTTTCGGCTCATCAGGTCCCGACACATCATTAATCCTAATGCCTATTCTAAATTTTTGAATTTTACTAAGTGATGTTCGATTTAAAGAAACAAACATGTTCTATGTTCTTTCATTTTTTTCTTTTTCTTTTCTCTTTTTTTATCTTTTACTTATTCTTATAATAAGTGTTTGCTATGGGACTAGCAAAGGTAAAGTATAGGAGAATGATGAATCTATGATTCTTCGATTCATCTCCTTTATTCTTTCATTTGTCTAAAATTCTGTGTAGAATGCATGTAAATCAACTAATTCTTATTAATTAACATACTAACTCCAATTGTTAATATTACATATTTAATCCAAAATAAAATTATAAATAGAAAAATAAAAATAAAAGAAAGAATGATGTAAATATGTACAGACTGATCCTAACCCCAAGATCAGGACACTATTGACTGGTCGACAAAATAAATAAGTAGCAGAAGATAAGAATCATAATATATAAAAAAATATCAGAAAATAAATATCACCAATGTACATGTATATACATATTATTCACCTTTTACATATATTCATCTATTTTATTTATCATTTAGACAACCCCAAATTAAAATATTTTTCTTCTTTTATTTTATTTTGTTCATAAAAATGTAAGTTAATTTATAAAATATAAGAAAAATTATTTAATGTATAGATAACATGGTACAGAGAACCGAAAAGACCATAAAATCAACATTCAAATCTAAATATCTACTTCGTATGAACTCAAAATTCATCAAACTCACTTTCATTATATTTAGAATTAAATCATCTTTATGATGAAGTGGTTTCATTAAAATCTATGTTAAGATACAAAAATCGACTTTTTAGGGCACCATCATATCTGTACAACTGTATTTTATTCCTTATTATTATATTATTCTTATACTCTCATTATTTAAATTTTTATTTTTTTCCATTATATTTTATAATAATTATATAAAATTCAAAATAAAACCAATAAAAGAATAAAATAATAAAAAGTAATTAAATAGACTAATTATATAGGTATAATGTACTAATAATGTACATATATCTATTTATTTCACTAATTAAATAAAATAAAAATGTATTTATAATACATATAAGATATGTTATATTAATAAAATATAAATAAATAAATTATATATAAAATTAATTTATTTAAAATCAATAAATTAATATAGATGTAATTTATAGCTATAAACTATCATATTTATATTATTTAATTTATTAATTAAAATATTTAATTTATTAAAATTCATAATTAAATTATTTATTAAGTTATCTATAACTTTTATTTGCAGTAATCTATTATTTATTATTTATTTAATAAGGTATTGCTTATTTTTGTACATAGTATTTTGTCCTCTTCCTTATACATAGTAATTTCTCTCTCTCTGTGACATGGCAGCTTTTGATTGGAGGTGGATTCTGATGGGAGGATATGGGTTGACTATTCAACCCAACCATTTCTTCCCCATCTCATTCTTCCTTTTTCTTTTCTTCTTACTCTTCCTCCTCCTCTTTTGCCATTTCTTCCCCCATCCTCCAACCGACTAACCACCCCAACAGAATGCCATGACCACCATATTATTCATCACCACCTCTTCCCTGATGAGAATCCATCTAGGTGTGTCACACTTGGACCTTCTTTCTCCTCTTTATAAGGCCTTGCATCTCCTCCAAGCTGACCCATCCGCCATTTGGTTTTCTTCGAGATCTTGAGTTCCCATGAGAGAGATAGAGATAGAGAGAGAGTTAGAGAGGTGATAGATCTTCTCTGTCTGTCATCGAGCAAGAGATTAGGAGCGAATGATCTGCCGTGATCTCATCAGCATGAGCTCTGTTCCATCGTGATTTAGGCCCCACACAACCGCACGTTGAGGGGAAGACCTTGGAGTTCATCTGAGCTCCACCACAGGCAACTCATTCTTCTACTTTTGATCCAGGTTACATCTCCTTCTTCTCTTCCTTCTCCATTTCTCATCCCGATTCCTCTCTTCTCTCCTATTTCTATTTAAATCTCATATCACAATCTCCTCAATCTGACTTCGAAACACCATCATCTTCGAAATCCATCCACTTCACATTCTGCCTCACATAACCCCCTCATCTCCGGCTACATATGGTGGCCGGAGATCGGTGTCGAACTTCCACTTCTGATTGCACTTTTCATTCACCTCTTATGTCTCTTTTAGGATCGATCCACAACTCGAGTCAGATCTTCAATTGCATGGAAAATGAATTTCGAGGAGCATCAGGATCATCGTGCATCTGGAGGCAAACCACCCTTGCATCGATCCGAGTAGTAGTTGTCACACATAGATTCATCGCAACCTCAAATTAGATTATTTGGAATCGCATCCCGCCTGAAGACGAAGCCATAACCATTGAGAATAAATGCACAACTAATCAATGTCATTTAGTCGAGTATCATCGGAGCATCTCATCAAAGAACTCCAGTTCCATGTCAGTTTTTGAAACATTGAACAACATCTGATATGAGATGTAGACCATTGAAATCTGAGGTCTACTCCACTACTTTGATTTGAATTACCGCTTGGAGTATCCATATTTAGGGAAGAACATGTACCCCACTCCATATTGAAACAAAGCCGTCAGATCATAGTCGATCCGATGCTCCAAAGAACTCAATTTTCCACCACTTTGGGATATTTTTTGGTTAAATTACATTGAAGCCCCTCGAATTATCATTAACTATAAACAAGTCCTATTTCTGAGCAGCACGTGAATTACACATGTTTGATGGATATTTTTCACTTGTGCTCCTAGCTTCAATCTGATTTGCTAGCAGGTACAGATGTTGGGCTAAGAACATGTGAGCGATACATTGTGAATGGTATTTTTACGTACCCATGCCCTCCCTTTCTTTATGTTCCTTGTGCACCCTATAATTTCCTTGTATTAGAGAATAGTACTTATGTACAATATATCAAATAAATAGTATTAAATACGTATCTAATAATATAATCAATATAAAAATCAAATAAAAAAATATTAGACCCTCTTATAATATATTATATATTGTATAACT
Source organism: Ottelia alismoides (assembly GCA_037367405.1). NCBI lineage: Eukaryota > Viridiplantae > Streptophyta > Magnoliopsida > Alismatales > Hydrocharitaceae > Ottelia > Ottelia alismoides. The sequence goes on from JAZKJV010010106.1 coordinate 118,535, forward strand.
TTAGTTTTGAAAATTAAATACATTTTTTATTATTCGTAAACCAAAAATCAAATAAAAAATACATACAACTTCTAAATCACATAAAAAATATAAATACACACCAAAAAATTCTACAAAAAATTATATTACATATATTACTATATTCTAAATAATAAAATAGAAATCAAATAGAAATAAAATACTAAAAATCTTAAAAATCTAAAAATACATTCAAACTTCAAAAAATCATAACTACTTCATTAAAAAAATCCTAAAAAATATGTACAATACCTTGTTTCAAAGGTATTTGCATTGCCTTTACAAAAAATAAAAACCAAAAATTTTATACTATTTACTATTTTTAAAATTCGAAATGCTTCCTATTTTCTTTAAAACCTAGTTTTCATCTTTAAAAATACTTCAAAATCCACAGAAATCTAAAAAAACTTAAAAATAAATAAAAATAGTAAAGTAAATCCAATACATAAAAATCTCAAAGATAAAAACAAATAAAATTATAAAATCACGACTATATTTCTTTACAGATAGGTATATAAATAGCTAAAAAATAATACAAAAAAATAATACAAACTAAAAATCATAAAATCAATAAACATTCAGAAAATCCTATACCTTAGTTCACTCTACTATTTTACCTTAGTTTCCACAGTTTGCCTCCATGAGTTCGACACTCCCGTACTTACCATATACACAAGTTTAGGGGTATAATAAAATCTACAATTTTTTTTGGTAATCTTGCTTGATCAACACAACGACACTGGTCTATCTCTTTTAGACTAACAAATCAGGTGACTTTTTTAGTATAACAATTATAAAAGGAATAATCCTTTATAATCCTATCATGTCTTATAACATTTTCCACATAGAATATTTCACACCAAAAAATAAATCTGTTTCTAGCTAGTCAGATGATCCATAAGATATCAAACGCCTAAGTGAATGTAGAAGCCTAGCCTTCATTCATTAGGTCTAAAGACTCCCAAAACATAATAATAAATCTAGTGGACACTCCATTTGGCTTGCAACCACCTAGGTCTCCCGTGAAGAACTGCATTATAAGAACAAGTGATCCAAGTTCTCAAGCTCATTTTAGCACCGCTGGCATGAACCTCTACTTAGTGGAAAAATTCTCAAACAACGTGCCCTTTAGATAACACATTTTTGCCTCAAAAATCGTATGACCACCTTGATCCATGAGTGAACCCCATTGGCACAATGCTCAGATAAAAAAACAATCGCTTATAAGGACTTGTATGCTTTTCACAACAAAGAGTGACCATTTGCTCAAGTCCAACGATTTTGCCAGCAAAAGGTTTGCCACACACAAATAAAGTCTCAAGTAGGCTCCAAAATTGCATTAACATCCAATTTGATAGGTCCCTGTAGAACCTAAGGCACCACCCATCCCTGTACCAGGTTGCCCAAGTTGGGTGCACCTTTATCCACCATGAAGGAGAAAAGGTGGGGGATGCGATCACAAAGTAATCAATGCCCTGTCTGATCGTCAAGCCAAAAGCAAAAGCCCCTACCATCACCCACCACCGAGCAAAAAAAGTGTGACAAACCACAAAACTGCACAAACTCCCCATTAAAAGTTTACAGAGATTGCTCAACCACATTGTGCCAAGAAAAATCAAACATCACACCATAAATATTGCGCAATGGTTGGACCAAAAGGTCCGAGCCACCCCTGAGATCCACTTGGTTAGCAATGCCTTGCTCACCTCCTCGAAACTCCTCATATGCAAACCACCATTCATTCTTTTCCAATGTAACCATTTTCCAATCTTTAATGGAATCCCTTGAGTCTCCCAGGTGCCTGCAAAAAAACCTACACATCAAGGCCTCGAGACGCCTCGCATTCTCGGATCAATAGTGTCGACATGAAAACTTTAGAATACATGAGAGCATCGTTTTCACCATTACAAGGTGCCTCCCTTTGACAGAAAAGATTCCCTCCACCCTACTAACTTTCACTACATCTTCTCAATCATAAGTAACTAGTTAGCCAGCCTCAGCATCTAGCACTCCACGGGAAGTTCCCAATAATAATCAGCAATGCACCCATCTGAGTCCCTATGGCCACACTACAAGCCTCTTGTTCAACTCGAAGGGAACAAAAATGAGCTTAGCAACGTTCTTCCAAAGACTAGATATTATACCAACCATGTCCATGATAATAGCTCCACCTCCTACCTTCGTCTCACCACCCTCCAACATGAAAATCATATTAATTGTGTATTGTAAGAGATGAACATCCCATGACCGCACGAGATAACATTCTATACAATGCTCCACTGCAATTACAAAGTGCTAAGGAGTCAGGGGGTAACCTAGCCTTACTCCTCTATGAGGTTGGAAAGATCCCCCCAATCTGCTTATCATTTACTTGCACCTTTTTGTTCAAGCTATCCAAGCATCGTGAAAGCTCCCTTATGCAAGGAGGTCCAGGGAAGTGCCAATCAACACATATGGTTTGAAACATGGTGCACATGGATTGGATTTTAGTTTAATTCATGGCCAATCCATACTTAACAAAATTTTGATTTTTCCAATCAAATCCAATCCACTAAACATGCGAAACCAAGTCAATCCATCAGAGTAAGGATTGGATAAGATTGAATTTTTAATGCTCATCTAATATCACTTAATAATCTATGATTAAGTTTGTAGCACACTAGACCTCGACATTGGATTAATGACTCTAAAAGCAAGAGTATGGATAAATGTAAAAAAAATGATAGTTAATTTTTGAGAAGTATGCTTGTTATGAATTTAGTATGAACAATCATTGTATAAATAAATATAAATAACCTACATGTAATCCGTAGAAATATAGAAACATCACACTGACTTTGAATAAAATTGCAAGTTTGTGTAAATCAAATAAGAACCATCGGGGGTTGTGCGTAAGGGAGGTCTCGAGCGAGCACCATGCGCGACTGCGCAGTGCAGGGGGATGCACCTGAGGTGTCTTGCTGCATGTGCACGAGGGAGGTTTGGGAAAGCTGAGGACGTGGTCTAGTTGTGCATGCACGTCGAGGTTTGGCTGCCTGTGCATGAGAGAGATCTGGTTGCGTGCGTGTGGCTCTGAACAAGGACACCAATCGACAGAGATGTATGTGTTCGAGGGTGGACAGTTGTGCAATGTGGGTGGATGTTTCCTTTGGAAGGGCCCAAAGGGGGGTTTAGGTTTAGTTATATCTTTAAGAAGGGTATTTTGTTTGGAAAATTGGAAGGACCCAAAGGACACGGTGGGTAGATATTACTTTTTTTGAAACCAACCTGTGGAGTGGGGTAGAGGGATTTCTAGCAAGTATGGTGGGGTACAGCGTGAGTTGGAATGTGTTTAAACTATAAATATGAGTAACTTGGATATTTACACATAGATTTCAAATAGAATTTAATACGATATGCTCTAATATCAGTAAATGATTTTTTATATATTATTTATTTATTAACAAACCAATAGATTCGATTGGATCGGAACAATAATCTGACCAATCCATAAATGAACGGATTTGTAAAATTTCAATCCGATCCGATACATTAGACATAAATCCAAACCGATCAAACCCAATGACAACGGATTAGATCGTATTACGGATTTTGTTCGATCCATGTTCACCCCTAATTTCAGAAGTCCACTTTCCGCAACATTCCCTTAAGTCTACTCTTCTCCCATCAACAACAGGAGCCATCACAATGTCGTTCAACATATTCTATCTCGAGATGAAAATGGTCTCGGAGGGAGCATTGATGGAATCAAGGACATCGCTCATGTAGTTGTCTAAGACCTTCGCCATAATGAGATAGGTGGCGTTGGACAAATCATTAGACCTCAGATTCTCCACACAACGAACAACTTCCTTATTGGGCAAGAGGAACGAAAGAGATCGATTCAGTTGCTCAAAACCAGGTTCCCCTGTACCAGCTCTTTAATCACTGTGACCACATCTTGTCCCACCAATTACCAGAACTCCGTAAAGGAAAAAATCGAGAACACAACGGGTTCGTTTGGTTGCAGGGTCGGGCGGGGTTGAGTTAGGTTGGGGTACCCCTGTGAATAGTAAACTGTGAGGAGGATTGGGATGTTTGGAAGGAAGGGTACCCCGAGTTGGATCAAGCCAACCCTGCCCAACCCGGCAATCAAACGGAGCCAACCTGTCCCAACTTAATTATCTTTTTTTATTTTACCGTATCTGATTTTTATATAATTTTGATTTAGTCGGCTATTAATTTGCACTTATCACAACTCCAATCCAAAAAATAGGTCACTCTTGAGACAAAAAAATCAAATTTCTGCGATTATAGTGGCATATATGTATCAAGGAAGTTAAAGCCTAAATAGACAGTATTCAATCCAAATAAATTGATGTAAATGTGACTTTCTCTGTAGCCAATAATTGGATGAGGAGAAGTGGAGCAGTCCAAAGTTGTAGGACATTGAAAAAAATGGTGATACAATTCCAAGGGGACCAAGTCAAGTCAAATAATTATCGTCATGAATAGAGAGGGTGAGTCGTGACCCTTAGGTGGACTGTGGAAATAACGGGAATAGGATAGAATTAAGCTTCGGCCGTTTGATTTTGATCCATCGACGGGATAATAGAGGATCCACAGATCAGATTATTTTTCTTTGTTCCTGTTTTTCCTTCTTCTTATACTCTGTTTTAAGCTTCATGATCTTTCTATTCCATGTTGGTTAATTCCTATTCCATTTTGCTTGATTCCTATACAGTAGACCTACGCTCTCTTTGTCCGTGATCTGTTGCTTCCCCTTAAAATATATTTCCACTAAAATCAGAATTTCGTGGTTCGTAATTAGCATATATGTGTGTAAAAATACAATGAATTTAGTATAATATTTATACAGTGTATTATAACATGGAGTTGATGGGGTTGCCCCGTTGGGGCAGCCAACATAACTGCTCCGCTCCATTTTTGGGCAAAATTTTTTATTTTTTTTTGAAAAATATCGTCATGTATATTCATCCCTATATCCCTCCTATATGTCATTCGAATTTCGTCAGAAACAGAGACTCCTACAACCTCCATCCAGACAGGGTCGATTTAAAAAATCCTGCGATCGTTAAAAAATGACGTCTGGATGGAGGCCGTAAGAGTCTCTGTTTCTGACGAAATTCGAATGACATATAGGAGGGATACAGGGATGAATATACATGGTGATATTTTTTTCTAAAAAAATTAAAAAATTTACGAAAAATGAGGTGGGGGCAGCCATGTTGGGGGCAGCCCCATTTTCCCCTTATAATATATAATTTTAATATTTTTATTATAATGTACATTTTTATGTGCTTTTTTGTATCTATAATGTATAGTTAAAATACAAACTACATACATATTCTACTAAAGTGGTCGTGTTTTCTACAAAAAAAAGTGGACGGCCTTCCTGAGTTCCAAAAGGATGCATCATATTGGAAGGGTCCCCTATATATAGGAAAAAATGGGACTGCTCCTGCCTGTTTCCCCCTCATTTTTTTTATTTTTTTTGGAACATAAAAATATGTATTTTCACCATTGTATCTCCCTAATACGTCATTCAAATTTCGTCGAAAATGAAGACTCATATGCCCTCCATCCAGAAAAGGTCGATTACAACAATTCTAGGACCATTAAAATTACATGTTCTATATGGAGGACATATGAGTATCTGTTCGGACAAAATTTGAATGTCATATTAATGGGATATAGAGATGAAAATATATTTTTTTATTTTCAAAAAAAATAAAAATGGGGGAAGGGGGTGGTGGATGGGGCGAGATCAACCCGTTAACTGCTCCAACGGAGCAACCCCATTTTCCTCATATATATATGGGGAAAATGGAATTGATTATTTTTTCACAAATTTTTTTTGAAAAATATCACCATGTATATTCATCTATATATCCCTCCAATATGTCATTCGAATTTCGTCAGAAACAAAGACTCCTATGCCCTCTATCTAGAACATGTAATTTTAACGGTCTAAACATTGTTGTAATCGACATGTTCTAGATGGATGGCATACGAGTCTCCATTTCTGATAAAATTTGAATGGCATATTAGAGAGATATATAGATGAATATACATAGTGATATTTTAAAAAAATAAAAATATTTTGCGGAAAATGGTAGGGGGCAGCCCCATCAAACCCTATATATAAAAGAGAAAATGGGGTTGTCCACGCCCCATTTTTTGGCTAAATTTTTTGTTTTTTGAAAAATATCACCTTGTATTTTTATCATTATATCCCTCTACTATGTCATTCAAATTTTGTCAGAAACAAAGACTCCTATGCCCAACATCTAGGACAAGTAGATTACGACAAATCTAAGACTGTAAAAATTACATGTTCTAGATGGAGGGCACACGAGTCTCTGTTTCTGACGAAAATGGAATGATATATTAGAGGTATATAGTGATGAATATACATGATGATATATTTCAAAACAACAAAAAAATTTAGCTGAAAAATGAGATGGGGGCAGCCTGGGCGGCCCCATTTCTTTCTCTATATATAGGGGAAACTTCGAATGACGTGGGTCTTTCCTGGATGCATGGAAAGTTACAGGAATTTAAGTATTTTTTTCTATTTATTTTACAATTTCTAATTCTTTAAATTTAATAATAAATGTAAACATAATATGTATATCAAGAATGATTTATGAAATTACTATTATATTGGACAAAAAATGTTAGTTAAAATATGGATGCTATATTTTACAAAACAATATACAACAACAAAACCTTTTCTCACAATTAAAAAGGGTCGGTTATATGGATTCTATGCCTCCATTCAGATCTATTTTACAAAACAATATAATCATCATTATTTTATTATGTGCAGTTTATATTTTACAAAATTATTACACAATTTACAAATTTGATAGTGGCTTTTTAAATTTCAGGAAAGGCTCACTTCATCGGAAGGATCCCCCCCTGTATGTGTGTGTGTCTATCAAATAGGACGCAGTCCATCCTAAGTTCAGGAAGGCCAACCCTTTTTTTGTATAAAACATGACAACTTTAGTAGAATACATATACAGTTTTGTATTATAATTTGTAGTTTTAATGTTTGTATTATAATGCACAATTTTGTATGCGGCTTTGTATTTATAACATGCACCTATAATACAAACTATGTACGTATTCTACAAAAGTGCTCATGTTTTATACAAAAGGGCAGTCTTTCTGAACTCAGGAAGGATTGCGTCCTATTTGTAAGGCCCCCTATATATATATATATATATATATATATATATATATATAGAGAGAGAGAGAGAGAGAGAGAGAGAGAGAGCGGGGGGGATGTAGAGCTTACACCAAGACACATGTAACCGTATATGCACTTGTGCCAAATATGGCCGTTATATATATTTTTTTTAAATGAACTCATGTGGGATTTAGATCACCATATATCACCATGATGTCGTTAAAAATTCAAATTAATTCGAAGTTTCCAACCCCTCCATCAATACGACCAAATTTTAACAGTTTCAAAATTGTTGAAAGTACTGTCCAGATGAACATGTTAAGAATGTCTGTTTTATACGAAATTCGAGATGCATATTCCAATAATAATACTAAGTAAATCCTCTAAAGTTTTATTTTTAAAAAATAATATTTAATGAGTATTTTTTGGCACCTGTATATATACAGTTACATGCACCTTGGTGCAAGCTCTCCATCCATATATATAGGGATTGATGGGAATGCACCTGTGTCATTTTTTTGCAAATATATTTTCATTTTTTTGAAAAATATCACTATGTATATTCATCTATATATCCCTCCAATATGCCATTCGAAGTTCGTCAGAAACTGAGACTCTTATTTCCTCCATCTAGAACATGTCGATTACAACAATATTTAGACATTAAAATCACTTGCTCTAGATGAAGGGCATATGACTCTCTGTTTCTGATGAAATTTGAATGACATATCATAAGGATATATAGAAAAATATACATAGTGATATTTTTCAAAAAAAATGGAAAAATAGTGCGGTGGCAACACCATTTTTGCTATATGTGTGTGTGTGAGGCCGGGGAGGCAACTACATCTAGCAGCTAACGTGGTTGCTGCATGTAGCAGTTTCTCCAATTTTTTATTTTTTTAATTTCACCATGTATATTCATCTATATATCCCTCCTATATGTCATTCGAATTTCATCAGAAACAGAGACTCCCATGCCTTTCATCCAAAACAGGCCGATTACAACAAATCTGAGACCATTAACATTACCTATTCTAGATGGAGCGCATAAGAGTCTATGTTTATGACGAAATTCGAATGACATATAGGAGGGATATATAGATGAACATACATGGTAGAATTTGAAAAAAAAATAAAATTTGGGGAAACCGCTACATGTAGCAGCCACGTTGGCTGTTACATGTAGCAGCTTCCCTTTTCACATATATGTGTATTTGTGTGTGTTTGTGTGTGCGCGTGTGATATGCACGAGATTTAGAGCGGTCGTATTGATTCACAAGATGAGTCAACAGTCGGTGTATTGACCACTACAAGATCCCGTATTTGATCAACAATTAACCCACAACCAAACAATCAAACAATGATAAGCAGATGTGAAGTTAAAATTTATTTTTAACTCTACATAAAAGATGTATAGGTGCAAGTATGTAGAGAGTTCGAACACAGGGAGCAAACATGATAGATCAAGCAATAATGCACAAAAATTGTGATGTGATTAAATGTCTACAACTATGCAAATTTCTTTTGTGGGTTTTTAATTTTTCCTTTTTTTATTTGATTTTTTATTTTATATTTTTGTATTTTCTTTTTTTAATAATAGAGTATATAGCTATATAAAGAATAGATGTATACAAGAGAGAGGAGATATATATATAGGTAAAAATGCTCAAAAATCAGGGAATAAGATATTTTTGGTCTTTTTATATTCTTAAGATGTTTTTGTGATTTTCGGGGATTTTTCTAAATGTTTTTGATATTTTTAAATATTGAAATATAAGAAAACAGAGAGCAAAGGTTCTGGATGGATTTAAAATGAGGTTGCAAAATATGAAACAGTACCTAAAACTCCTCAATTTAATTTTAAAATATGGACAATGAAACAAGGAAGAACATAAACTGAGTTTGTATTTTTGTGATTTTTCTATGATTTTCTATATTTTTTTGAAGTTTTTAAGTGTTTTCTAATTTTTAAGCATTTTCTTTTGCAATTTTTAGTGGTCTTTGGACTGACACTACTAGAGAACAAGGCACACAAAATATAATTTTTCTGGACTTTTTCAAAAGGTTTTTATAATTTTTATAGATTTTCTAATGCAAACAGTATGAAAAATGCATGTTTTTGAATTTTTTAATAAATATGAAAATGCCAACAATGCAATGCAAAAATATGGTGTTAAACTACAATGCAACAGGAGTCTATGATATTTTTTTTGGTAATTTTCAGAGTTAAAGTGATGCATGAAATAAATGCAAACATCCAAACAAAAATACAATACTGGCAAGGGCATAAATGTAATTACACAGAAGTTCAGGGGTCTACTTACAATTTTTCCAAAAATATCTAACGTTAAATGCGATTTTCTATACTCAAAATAAATACCTAAACCCGGAGGAGGTTCCTTGCAAAATGTCCAACTCACGCGCACTGGGCACGTGACCTGGCAAGGGTATTTTTGCAAAATTACAAAGTTCCAGGGGCTCAGATGCAATTTCTCCAAAATATTACAACTTGATTAGAAACTTCATGGACTAGGCCGAAATAACTGAACCCCAAGGGGTCCTTGCAAAATACCCAGCCCCCTCACGCGCACGGGCACGTGAGGTGACGTGGATAGGACCTAAGTGCAAATATGAAAACTGTGGGGGTCTGGATGCAAATATTACAGAAATATTTAAACTACGACTAGAAGTCTACGGACTGAAATAAAATACAAAATTTGGCGAGGATGAAAGTGCAAAATACCCACGCCAATATTCCTCGTGCGCGATCGAACGGCGGAAGGCCGCTCACTTATCCACGTGGCGCGCGCACAACGCGCGATGATGGTTCGGCGATGATCGGCGGAGATCTGATCTGGCGAAGGAATCAACGGTCGTCGCGTGCCTCGATCGGACGGTGGCTGATCAATATGGAGAGGACCTCTGATCGGACGGTAGGAAGGCAACGAGGAAGAACGGGGAAGAACGCCAGCGAGGCGAACTTCCCCGACCTCGATCTCGGACCTCCGGGATGGCACGGGCGCAAAAATCGGTCAGAAGGCTCATGGAAGGTCGAAGAAGATGCTGGAGGGCTCAAGTTCGTCGGAGGGGCGTCGAGGTGCTGGCGAGAAGGCGGCGGAGCTCGAAGCTCCAGGTGGCTCCGGTGAAACTCGCAAAATGCCCCACAAGGGCTTTGACTATCCCTTGACCTGCAAAATGGGGTTAAAGGGTCCAGGGCAAACTTCCTGGACCCTACGGAGGTGAAGTGGAGGTCGGAGGTGGTCGGGCGAAGGCGAGGAAGGTCCGGCCCGCTCCGACGATGAGTTATGGAAGGTGGATCGATCGATGGAGTTCGGATCTTTTTGGGGATTTTTGATACTGTAGCTAAGGGAAATGAAATGAAGCGAAAAGGAGAGGGAAAAGGGCAAACCTCGAAGGTGGATGACCTGAGGTGGAGGAACCTCGACGCCGGTGGTCGGCGGGGGTGGTGGAGCCGCTACAGAGCCTCCTCGACTCGCCTGAGGGTGTGGATGCGGAGTTGTCACCTCCAGCAACACCAAGAGCGCAACAGGGAGGAGAATTTATGGCAAAGAAGGGTTCAAACTTGGGCTTGAAGGTGGCGATGCGTTTAAGTAGAAGATGAAGGCGTCTCCTTCAAGCCAGATTCACGCGCAAATGATGGAGATATGGCTGGATTTGATTACATGGCGTGGGAGAGTGGTGATCGGGGATGAAGTCCCAAGAAGGAATCGAGGCGTGAGGACGAACGGATCGAGCTCGAAAAATTGGGGAAATCGGGGAAAAATCTGGATGTCAGAAATGGCAGGCCTCGATCAGGGAGTTAACCGAGGTCAACTCTAGACTGCACCTGGTTGGTCCACGTGGACCAACCAGAGAAATCCAGGCAGAAATTATTTAAAAATTCAAAATAAAATAGTAAATGAATTTATTAATTTCAGGTTATAAAATAAAAAATATTTGTTATTTTATAAAGAATTGTATAGTGATTTTTATTTATTTTTAGGAGGTATATAATTACAAGTTACCTTTTATGTCCTCTATAGGTATAATATCTATATATTTTATTCTTTTATTATTATTTTGTGTATTTTAATTTATTATTTTGGTTTATAATTTTATAAAATCATAAAATACTTTTGTGCATGTAATTATATTTTTGTTTTATTTTTCTGATGTGTTTTGCATAATTAATAAAATAGAAGTATATTTCGTATAGGTATAAGCATATGTAGTGTACCTATGTACCTTATATTCATGTATTTTTATTTGAGTTTTATTTAAGTTTAATATAAAAATAAATTATAAATAACATTTACAAATTTATAAAAATATAAGAATATGAAAGTAATGAAGAAATAATAAATTGAATATTTTAATCTGTACAAGTACACTACTAGGGTCCAAAACTCAACTTTCAAACCGTAACTCCGAAAAATACGAAACTACCTCCATTAAATAGATTATTTTATGATATATACTATTAAAGATGAATTTGGTTTGTTTCGAGTTTTTATTTGCAAGATACAGGTCTGGGAAGTTAGAGTTCTGGAATCTTATTCAGACCATAACTTTTTATCTGTACATTAATTTTTATGTGAAATCAATTTTGTATTTTTCTTTATTTAATTATCAACAACTGTCATGTACGAAGTTTCTTTATTTGATGTACCAAAAGTGGAACCAAAAATAGGCCCCAAGATGAATAAAGAATGGATAAAATGAACAGGAACAGGTATTTAACCCTTATCTCCCCCTACTTTATTCCTTGTTGACCTATTCATCAAGATGTCTAAGTCTCGGGGTTTTGGGTCATAAAATATTTATAATATTTTATTCTTTTTCTTTTCTTTTATTTATTCTATAATTTTGGCTTTAATTACAGTATTTTACACACTAATTGGATGCACATGCATGCATGCTAAAATGATGGATTTAATGCTATTTACACGCATTTACTAGGGTTTTTGAGTCCAAAATGATAGAATAAAGTTGATGAAATGTGGCTTCATCATCCCCCTATACTTTACCTTTGCTAGACCCTAGCAAACACTTATGCAATAAGTGCAGAAAGAAAAAGAAAGAAAAGAAAAAGAAGGAAGATGAATCAAATTTAATTATGAAACTTGTCTTCACAAAATCAAAGTTTGGAGCTTAAGTTAGACCTTTGGAAGTTTAGTGCGGGCGGAACCTTAATGAGAACCGGATTTGAAATCCAACAGCCTTCGAGAATCCCAAAACTCTGCTCAAGTTCCCTTAATAGCCAGGTCAGAAATACTTCAACTCATACGCAAACCCTTACGACTATGAATCTGACTCGTACAGTGTAAGTGATAGTGGCTCTCCCCAACTGAAATGACAAAGAAACTGACTTCTCCAATATGACAAACCAATGATTCCCCAATCCACAACTCATCCCTCAAGGAGCAGGGTATTCCCTTCTAAGTTCAAGTGGCAACCAGCTCGAGAGGAGGGGGTGAAGACAAGAATGGACGGTAGCCAGTGTAGCTACCTATCCTAGGATGCAAGACCAGTGTAGTCAAGTCATCCAGCTGCAGGCTCACATAATTCGACTTTGAAGCTCAAGCTTGCTTATTTGACTATACAACATATGGACACTCCGGTAGGCATTTTTATTTTTGTACCGGCCTGTCCACTTTTTTGGAGTTTTTTTTGAATACTATATACAGCAGCATTTACATAGGGAGTTTTTCCTTTTGAGCCAGTAGACTATCCCTCTTTTGAAACTTTATCGCAACCCATGATCTCCTATCCTCGAGATTCATCATCACTGGATGGGTTGGGGCGCACTTCCCTACCTAGAGGAGGACAAATGTTTCCACCTGTGTGCGTCTCATACCGGCAAATCCAACCTCCTCACCACTCCAACTGAGTTGAGCCATGTGAAAGGTGTAGGTGTCCAAGTTAGGTCATTATCAACAAGAGTCGTGCGTGTGCTCCGAAATACTCTACTTAGGCAGTCAAGAATCCATTGAACCAAGTCTCGTGATCCTCAAAGAATTAAGTCAACTCGACCTGAAGTACCTCAATTCCAGTTCTTATAAGGTTCCTGTTAATTAGGTAGATTTAAGGTCCAACCAAGCTCCAATCTTCGGATTTTACTTAAACTCGTTCAACTATTAAACTCAATCCGAAAAATGCGAATGCCATGATATGCAGAAAATATTTTTGTAATGCAATTTTCAAAGATTTTGAACTTTTTATGGGTTTTTGAAAAGATGATGAAGATGCATATGCATTTTTGTATTTTTCAAAAAGATTTTTCGAATGTTTTTGGATTTTAATTTTGCAAATGTTTTTGGGATTTTTGAAAACAAAAGATTTTGGTCAAAAACTAGGTATAAATATTTACACGGGGGATGCTTCTTATATATACAATAAGTAGATTTTAAGAATTTACAAGGGTAAGTGGTCAATTTTATAAATATAGAGTGGATTTTGGTGAGATGTATGTATTCCTCAAACTTATTTGACACATGTTTTTCAAATAATTTTTGAAAACTATAGTCCAAAATAATTTTTACAAACAATTTTACACACATGTACACATATTTGAAAATCATTTTGCAAAGGTCTTCCAAACAGTATGTATAGATTTTTCAAATATTTTTGCAACCATTTTTCAAACCATTTGCAAATCATTTTTCAAACATTTTATTTCACAAAAAAATAAACTTTACAATCAAAATATTTTTACAAAGGTTGAAAACATGTACAAAACATTTTCAAAAATAGTTTTCAAAATATTTTTCACAAGGATTTTCAAACTATTTTTCAAACATTTTGCAAAAAAAATATTTTCACCTGATTTATTAATCAATATATACAAAAAGAATTTGAGGAATGAAACATCTTTTTATTAGGGTTTTTAATGAATGTTAAAGAATGATTATCCATAATTATTAGTAAAAATACGAAAGTACGAGTTATGGCTAAAGTATATACGCAGTATATACGACCCCCCTATACTTAGATGGAGCTATGTCCTCATAGATCGGAGAGAAAAGAGAAGACATAACTCGTACTAAATATAGGCAAGATTAAAGAATAAATAAATAAAGGAATGGATGAACAAACGAATGAGAAGTTGACCGTCCCCCCTATACTTAGGATCAAATAATCCTAAGTATAGCAGACTGTACACAACGCAGGGAGGGTCAAGGGTGGGAATGAATAGATCGTACTCAGATTGTCTCCCCCTATACTTAGGGTAAGATATCCCTAAGTATAGACAAGAAGAGGAGACAATGGAGAGGATCGCAAAGAATAGAAAACAACTCGGGGTGCACACCCCCCTATACTTAGGACAAAGTACGTACTAAGTATAGCGAAATCATAAGATGACTATGGAGTGTGAACCATAAAGAATGAGTGATTGATGTACAGATGAATATATATATATATATACAATGTCGGATCTCAGTGATAATCATGTACGAGATGCCGAAGGTGTGAGTCAAAGAATCATCTCATACCAAATGAATCGAGGCAACATCAACGGTCGGCGGATCATGATCTAGATATGGTTTTAAGCGCTGACCATTGACTCTAAAGGTGGAAGATGATGAAGGTTCGGATATATCAATGTTGCCATTATCATGCACCTTCCAGACCACATATGGTCCTTTCCATTTGCTTTGTAATTTCCCTGGGAATAATTTTAGCCTAGCATCAAATAACCACACTTGCTGTTCTGGATCAAATTGTTTTTGGCTGATCCGGGAATCGTGCCATTCTTTCACTTTCTCCTTATACTGTAGGCCACTTGAGAAGGTTGTATCTCTTAATTCTTCCAGGGCTGCCAACTCTGCTTTCCTCTGATCTCCTACACTCTTGGGAACCAATAATAGCTATGTAACTGCCCAAAGTGACTTATGCTTTATCTCTACTGGTAGATGGCACGGCTTGCCATAGACGAGACGAAAGGGGGATGTCCCTAATGGTGTCTTGAAGGATGTCCGATAAGCCCACAAGATCGAGTCCAAAAGTTGTGACCAATCCTTTCGGTCCAGACGAACTACCTTCTGCAAAATTGTCTTAATCTCCCTATTCGATACTTCAGCAAGACCATTAGTCTGAGGGTGATACGGCGTGGCAACATGATGGTCAATACCGAACTCGTCAGTAAGGGCCCTAACCTTGTCATTAATAAAGTGAGACCCCCCATCTGAAATCAAGACTCTAGGCACCCCGAACCGTGAAATAATGTTTTTTCCTCAAGAAACGACATACGGTTTTAGCATCTGCGGCTCGAGCGGGGATGGCCTCAACCCAACGACTAACATAATCCACAACAAGAAGAATATACTCAAACCCCTGACTTTTAGGAAATGGACCCATGAAATCAATTCCCCATGCATCAAAAACCTCACAAAAGTGAATGGGCTGCATGGGCATCATGTCTCTCTGTCCGCAAGTACCCATCTTCTGACAGTCAGTACACCTTCTCACGAACTCATCAGAATCCTTGAAAAGGGTAGGCCACCAAAGGCCGGATTGGAGCACCTTCTGTGATGTCTGTCTCCCAGAATGATGTCGTCCTGCCTCAAGTTTGTGACAGTAGGTGAGGACACTATGCTGCTCATCTTGAGGAATGCACCGTCTCCAGATACTGTCCCCTCCCTCATGATAAAGGACGGGATCCTCCCAATGGTACAATTTGGCCTTCGCAAGGAAGGTCTCAAGCCGCTATCTGGGCCAACCTTGTGGAATAGATTTGGCAACAAGGTAATTCACAATGTCGGCATACCATGGAAGAGAGGTGACATCAAGGATTGCCTCATCTGGAAAAGTTTCAGTGATAGGTGCTATGGGTTCAGATTCCTCAAGGTTCTCTAGGCGGGAGAGGTGATCTGCCACAACATTCTTAACTCCAGGTTTATCCGTAATCTCAATATCAAATTCCTAGAGGAGAAGGATCCATCTGGTTAATCTGGCTTTGGCATCCTTCTTCGACATCAAGTACCGAATGGCAGTATGGTCTGTAAAAATTGTCACTCTAGATCCAAGAATGTAAGATCTGTACTTATCCAAAGCAAAGACTACCGCTAGCATTTCTTTCTCAGTCACAGTGTAATTCCTTTGAGCTACATCCAAAGTCCGGCTAGCGTAGTGTATGGCATAGGGTAATCCATCCCTCCTCTGTCCAAGCACAACCCCAATGGCATAATCTGAAGCATCCGTCATGATCTCGAATGGAAGGGACCAATCGGGTGGCTGAAGGATAGGAGCCTCGATAACTAAATTCTTGAGAGTCTCGAAGGACTTAAGACACTTATCATCTACAAGAAACTCGGTGTCTTTAGTCAATAAATCCATCAGCGGTCGGGCAATTCGACTGAAGTCCTGAATGAACCGCAGGTAGAAACCGACATGCCCCAGAAAAGACCGCAACTATCTCAAATTGGAAGGTGGATTGAGTTTTCTAATGATATCCACCTTGGCTGGATCAACCACCATTCCCCTGTTGGAGATGATATGACCAAGGACCGTCCCCTGAGTCACCATAAAGTGACTCTTCTCCCAAGATAGTACAAGGTTTACCTCTATGCAGCGCTGAAGCACTCGGTCTAGGCAGTCAAGACAAGCATCAAACCCGTCGCCATAGATCGAGAAATCATCCATGAAGACCTCCAAACAGTCACCTATCATGTCCAAAAAGATGGACAACATGCACTTTGGAATGTTGCAGGGGCGTTAGACCAAAGGGCATCCTTCTGAAAGCATACGTCCCAAATGGACAGGTGAACGTCGTTTTATCCTGGTCTTCAAGCGCGATAGCCACATGGTTGTATCCGGAGTACCCGTCAAGAAAACAGTAATGACTCTTCCCGGCTAGCCTCTCGATAATCTGATCAATAAATGGTAGCAGGAAATGATCCTTCTTGGTGGCCTCATTCAATCGTCTGTAGTCCACACAGACCCTCCAAGAAGTGGGTACCCGGGTGGCAATCTCTTCTCCAGACTCATTCACAACTGTAGTGATACCCGTCTTTTTGGGCACCACATGTAACGGACTAACCCACTTGGAGTCGGAGATGGGGTAGATAAAATCGGCGCTCCACCATTTAGATATCTCCTTCATTACTACATCTCGAAGATTCGGGTTCAGCCATCGCTGGAACTCACGCGAAGGCTTAGCGTCCTCCTCGAGGTATATACGGTGAGAGCACAGGGCCGGACTTATCCCCTTGAGATCGGCCACGTTCCATCCTATTGCCTTGCGGTTTCTTTCAAGAACATCCATCAGACGAGATTCTTGTTCTCCAGTCAAATCTCTTGAGATAATGACTGGGTGCATTTCAGGCTCACCCGCAAGGAATCTGTACTTGAGCGACTGCGGCAAAGGCTTCAATTCTGGCTTGGTGGGAGCCAGCAAATCTGGCTTCTGATAGGTCTGTGTGAAAGCAACCAGGTCTGTATGTGAGAACTCTTGCTGTATGTGATCATCTGACGAAGGGAACCCTGCTGGTGTGGCTATCATCTGTGCTGGCTCGCTCTCCGTCCGATCTGTCGGCTCATCTGGAAACAGGCATGGCAAATATGTATCAAAATCCTTCCAATCAAAGTCTGCCTCCGAGGGATCTGAATCAGTACAATCATCAATGTCATCATGCAGTATGCAACTGTCAACCTGTATGGTGTCCTCTGCCAAGGGTGTGCTCTCCGAACTCTCGTCTGCCTCAAAAGGTGGATACTCTGAATCTGCAGATATGACGAGGGCTCGTGTATCTGGATCTTCCCAAACTGATTCATCATCGGTCATCACAAAATCACACTCCTGGTGGACGTCTAGCTCAGCGTCTGTCATCGGCCCTGTATCACTGTTCTGCTCTGAGCATGCTGAATCTCTCGCTTTGATCTCGTCGATCGTCTCTATTTGTATACTCTCATCCTCTACGCGAAAGTACACCTTCCCACTATCATGGTCGGATATTGCCTTGGCTGTGGCCAAGAATGGGCGTCCTAGTATGATGGGGGCATCAGTCACCGATTCAGGGATCTCCATGTCCAATACTACAAAGTCCACGGGAAATTTCAGACCCTGAATAGTAACGACCACGTCTCTCAACAACCCCTTCGGCCTCTTAATCGATCGATCAGCAAACTGAAGGACTGTCCTGCTCCGAAGAAGAGGGACAAACTCGAATCGGTCGAGTAAGGCTGCCGGAAGGAGGTTGATAGAAGAGCCGTTGTCTAATAGAGTACGGTCAAATTGCTGCTCACTGATCTTGCATCTGACATAAGGAGCTCCTGCATCTGGGTGTTTGGCTGGCATCTGGTTCTGAATGGCACAACATGTGGCACGGGTGAGCACATGGATCTCTCCTCTATTGTTCCGCCTCTTCCTGCGTGCAGTGGTCTTCTCTCTCAGATTCTTTTGGAAAAGGGGGATGTGCTCAAATGCCTCTTGAAGAGTCAGCTGGATCTGAAATCTGTCTATCATTTGTTGGCTGAACTCTAACTGCTGGGTCTTTTTGGGATTTTCTTTTTTATTCCCCTTAGTCAAGCCGAGTGCTTGAGGGAAGGGGATAAATGGGCCCTCCTCAGACAGAGGGTTAGGAGAGGGCTTCTGAGCCTGTGAAGGGCTGGCATCCATACAATCATCATCATTCATCACACATGGACTTGGAATAGATGGAGAAGCCTTTCCTTTATTCATTTTTTTGTTCTTTTTCATTGAGTCCAGAGATACAGAAAATGGTAGCACAGAAGGTTGGAATACAGATTGATTCAAAATGGGTGTATCAGCACCACCCGAAATATTCTTCTTTGCAGCCTCAGTACCGCTGTCTGGTTCACCATCAAAAATGGTGGCTTCAGCACCACCGTCTGCATCTGGTGTTACAACGGCCTTAATACCGTCGTCTGGAAGGTCATCCTTGGTGGCATCAACACCACCGTCATCATCATAGTTGTTAGCGGCACCAGCACCGCTCTCTTCCTTATCTGGGTCTCTCAAATCTCCATGGTGCTGTCCCTCAGATGAGCCGCCGCCGGCTGGTTGCCTACCGCTCCTAAGTGACACAAAGTGAGTATCAAAATATAGAAGGCTTGTTATTCATAACTGCACTAGGAGTGGTATCCTCGGTGCGCTTTACCTGCTCAGACTTCCTTTTCAAACTATTCGGGTTGGGTTCGCTCTGTGCGGGTATGGCGGCTTTGCCTTTCATGATATCCCTCATTTCTTGCCAGAACTCGCCCATTTATCGCCGAAACGATGCTTGCTGGTCAGAAAGCAGTCGGGCGAGATCATCAAGTGCTGGGTTCTCCAAGCTGGGGGTGGAAGAACCGGAGATGTTCCCCTGCTGGAACTGTGGCGGCTGGTGGAACTGAGAGTACGGCTGCTGGTATTGAGCTGTATGCTAGGGGCGTTGCTGCTGAAATGACTGCTGTCGTGGCTTCCATTGCTGCTCCTGGTAGGTGTGACGAGGATTCTGTTGGTATTGATGCTGCTGTTGTTGGAAGTATTGGGGCTGTTGGTGTTGGCCACTATGATTGCCCTGTGCAGGAGGCTGCTGTTGGGATGAGGTACCTCCGTTGGACCAACGAAACCTGGGGTGATCACGGCGAATCCCTAGCTGTTGGGGGTACCGGTCGTACCATATCCCGTTGACTTCTGTCAACGGCTCATTCTCGAAGGGTGGAGGTGGTAGTGCTGCCAATGGCTGTTCCGGTTGATAAACCACTATCTGAGTATCCTGAGATGGTTGCTGCTGTGAATAATGCGGCAACTGCTGTACTGGCACCTCCTGAACATGGTGAACTTGGCGGTATGCGGGAGGTGGTGGGGTAGAACGGCTGCCTCTGAATTCAACCAGTGACCTGGGAGGCTGATGTGAAAATGATTGTGCCTCCTGAATACTCAAAATGAGATTCTTCAGGTCACTCATGGTCTTTGCCAACTGGTCCATTTGTGCCATACCTTGTCCCTGCTTCTTCTCAAGGATTTCCATGCGGTCCAACTTTTCACTGATGATACCCATATCAGCTGCGGTGGATTCGGCTTGAGCTGCGGCTACCGACGGGGTGTTGAGACCGGCATCAATGCGGGCTATCCGCTGGTATGATCCTGCTCCTTGGGGAGGTTTTTGTTGTGTGTAGATACGCGCCTGGGCCATGACTGTAGAGTTTTCTGCCATTCCTTCATAAATGGCCCAAACATCATCTTCACCCTTTGAGAAGTACAATCCTCCACAAGAGGCATTAACAAGCCCCTGCAGCTCCGGTGTCATCCCACAAAAGAAACATTGAACCAAGTTGGGCTTTGATATGTCATGATGCGGACACCGGTCAATGAGCTCTCTAAAGTGATCCCAGGCTTCATGGAATAGTTCATTTGGGATCATGGTGAAGTTGCTGATCATAGCTCTTGCTGCATTTGTCCGGTCGAGTGGGTAATACTTATTTAAGTATGCGGTCCGGAGTTGTTCCCAAGTGTCGATGTACCTCCCCAAGTGTTTGAGCCAATAGGCGGCTCTATCAACCAAGAAGAATGGGAAGGCAATCATTTTAATTGTATCCTCAGTCACATATGTATCATGGATTGTGCTGCATATCATCTCAAATTCTTGCAGATGGAGATGAGGTTCTTCGGTGGGGAGCCCATGAAATTTAGGCAGTAACTGGATAGTGGGCGGGCGAAGCTCGAAGTCTCCATAGATGGGTAGGATTCGGATCCACCGGTGAGTAAGGGTTGCAGTTGGGTTGTGCAACTGCCTCATGGTTGTTTGTGGTGGCCTTTCCTGGTTCGGTCCTCCCCCTCCTGTGGCTGCATCGGGAATCTCTCCACTGCCTTCAGATCTGTCTTCTCTGTCTGCTCGCATCTGCTCCATTTCTCTCAGGATGTTTCCCATGAAGGCTCCCTGGTCCCTTATTTGTTGTTGTATTGTTTCTAAGGAAGCCATAAGGGAGTTGTTGATTGCGGCTTGATCATATGCGAAGGGATGCTCGACCTGCTCATGTCTGTCTCCCTCACTATTGGCCATGGGTTCCTCTTGATTTTCTGCAAAGGCAAATGTACCCATTTCAGACGTGTCCAACTGAATATCTTCTGTGGTCTCTAGATTTATTGGAGAAGGGGGGTCGAGGGGGAACAGGGTGGTTGAGAACTCAGGTTCGGAGAGTGGGTCTGAACTCTCCAGAACCCTCCTAGATGAGTGGGAAGGAGTGCTTGATAGCGGTGCCACCAGGTGTGGCCTAAGGGATCTTCTTCCCATCATTTTGATGTAGAGAAAGGCGGATGAGATCTGGAATGCAAACAAGATGATCAATCAAACCCCCAATTCACCTACACAACTCTTGAGCTGATGACCGTGAGAGTTCGGTCTGTTATCTTGTCAAATTTTATTAGGTGATCAGTCAATCTATCAGAACGTTAGAGCGAGCTGTTAGGTACCCTACTTTCTTAGCCGACTGTCCCAATCCACGTCAGATCTTTCCCAGCCAGTATGAATTGCAGACCGTAACCTGGTTGTTCCCACTAATTCAATCTGTTAAGGACATCGCGGTCCGCTTTACCGATTACCGGAGAGATCCTCACTGGAGAACGACTAACCACGATCAATAGTCAACCAAAATTTCAGATGTGGCTCTATCCTAGTGTCGAGTCACTCTCTCGCAGCAGATAAATCAATCAAGGAGGGGGTTACTCTCCCCAAGACAAAGTTTTTGGTGGGATGAGTTTTAAGGTCAAGTTCGCATTAGCAGTCCCAATTTTTATTGTTTTCACTTTTTATGTATTTTTCTGATCAATCATCGTCTACCGAATTTTCCAATTTCCTTGTTATTAAAAGTCCAATAAAACTGGGGAAGGAGAACGGAAAAGCCGATGCGCGGGCAAGATCTATGATGCATGCAGGGATAGAAATGCGTGCCTTTCCGTCAGCTCTCTACATGCAAAGTGATCCGCGCATAATTTAAAGACAGTAAATAAAACTACCTAGATGCATGCACGAGGAAATCGTCCTAAGATGAGCAACTTCTATTAACGTGAAGAACAAGTAGCTATGACAAAGAAGAGAGTCCGGAGTCTGGCCTAGGCTCACCCCTCCTCTTCTCGACACATCGAGTTCAGGAGTAGCGCTTAACAGGGCGGGCTCGCGGCACGTGGTCTCTAGTCCAAATCGAATAGCTTTTTCAATTGATTTTTAGCCAAGTCCAATTACGTTCTATAGGTACAGGCAAGATATTAGGGATTGGGCCTTAGCTTCTTAGTTCGTCACAGTCAACAAAAATTCCTATGTCTAGGGGCTAAATCCTCGTGAAACAAATAGGAATAAAAGCGAGAAAAGCCACGAAATACACAAAACCGCGGTGATCTCCCAAGTGAACAAACACTTGGAAATTAGGCCCGAGTGTTCAAGTGTCCAAGTCCTGTATTATTACAATTCAAAGGTCTCTCTCTCGCAAAAGAATAATAAACTAGCTAACTATCTATCTATCAAATCTCATGTTCTCTCCTGTCGGTTTGGAATAGAAAGCTGACTCCGCTTCCCAAGGCTGCACCGAATCACCTAAGCGATCCTCCTCGGTCCGCGGTCCCTCGCAAGAAGATAAGAAGGAAGATGGTCAGAAAGCTCACAAGGTATATCAAAAATGAGAGATAAGTCAAAGCAATAATGTAAACAAACAATCACACACAATAAAAAATGAGATCTATATGATGTTGCTCCCCGGCAACGGCGCCATTTGATATGCACGAGATTTAGAGCGGTCGTATTGATTCACAAGGCGAGTCAACAGTCAGTGTATTGACCACTACAAGATCCCGTATTTGATCAACAATTAATCCACAACCAAACAATCAAACAATGATAAGCAGATGTGAAGTTAAAATTTATTTTTAACTCTACATAAAAGATGTATAGGTGCAAGTATGTAGAGAGTTCGAACACAGGGAGCAAACAGGATAGATCAAGCAATAATGCACAAAAATTGTGATGTGATTAAATGTCTACAACTATGCACATTTCTTTTGTGGGTTTTTAATTTTTCCTTTTTTTATTTGATTTTTTATTTTATATTTTTGTATTTTTTTAATAATAGAGTATACAACTATATAAAGAATAGATGTATACAAGAGAGAGGAGATATATATAGGTAAAAATGTCTCAAAATCAGGGAATAAGATATTTTTGGTCTTTTTATATTCTTAAGATGTTTTTGTGATTTTCGGGGATTTTTCTAAATGTTTTTGATATTTTTAAATATTGAAATATAAGAAAACAGTGAGCAAAGGTTCTGGATGAATTTAAAATGAGGTTGCAAAATACGAAACAATACCTAAAACTCCTCAAATTAATTTTTAAAATATGGACAATGAAACAAGGAAGACACAGAATATGAGTTTGTATTTTGTGATTTTTCTATGATTTTCTATATTTTTTTTTGAAGTTTTTAAGTGTTTTCTAATTTTTAAGCATTTTCTTTTGCAATTTTCAGAGGTTTTTGGACTGACACTAATAGAGGACAAGACGTACAGAATATAATTTTTCTGGACTTTTTCAAAAGGTTTTTATAATTTTTATAGTTTTTCTAATGCAAACAGTATGAAAGATGCATGTTTTTGAATATTTTAATAAATATGAAAATTCCAACAATGTAATGCAAAAATATGGCGTTAAACTACAATATGACAGGAGTCTATGATATTTTTTTGGTAATTTTCAGAGTTAAAGTGATGCATGAAATAAATGCAAACATCCAAGCAAAAATACAATACTGGCAAGGGCATAAATGTAATTACACAGAAGTTCAGGGGTCTACTTGCAATTTTTCCAAAAATATATAACGTTAAATGCGATTTTCTGTACTCAAAATAAATACCTAAACCAAGAGGGGCTTCCTTGCAAAATGTCCAACTCACATGCAATGGGTACGTAACCTGGCAAGGGTATTTTTGCAAAATTACAAAGTTCCAGTGGCTCAGATGCAATTTCTCCAAAATATTACAACTTGATTAGAAAGTTCATGGACTAGGCCAAAATAACCGAACCCCAGGAGGGTCCATGCAAAATACCCAGCCCCCTCACGCGCACGGGCACGTGAGGTGACGTAGATAGGACCTAAGTGCAAATATGAAAACTATGGGGGTCTGGATGCAAATATTACAGAAATATTTAAACTACGACTTGAAGTCTACGGACTGAAATAAAATACAAAATTTGGTGAGGGTGAAAGTGCAAAATACCCACGCCAATATTCCTCGTGCGCGATCGAACGGCGGAAGGCCGCTCACTTATCCACGTGGCGCGTGCACAACGCGCGATGACGGTTTGGCGATGATCGGCGGAGATCTGATCTGGCGAAGGAATCAACGGTCGTCGTGTGCCTCGATCGGACGGTAGGAAGGCAATGAGGAAGAACGGGGAAGAACGTCGGCGAGGCGAACTACCCCGACCTCGATCTCGGATCTCCGGCGATGGCACTGGCGCAAAAATCGGTCAGAAGGCTCCTGGAAGGTCGAAGAAGATGCTGGAGGGCTCAAGTTCGTCGGAGGGGCGTCGAGGTGCTGGCGAGAATGCGGCGGAGCTCGAAGCTCCAGGTGGCTCCGGTGAAACTCGCAAAATGCCCCCCAGGGGCTTTGACTGTCCCTTGACCTGCAAAATGGGGTTAAAGGGTCCAGGGCAAACTGCCTGGACCCTACGGAGGTGAAGTGGAGGTCGGAGGTGGTCGGGCGAAGACGAGGAAGGTCCGACCGGAGGTACGCTCCGACGATGAGTTATGGGAGGTGGATCGATCGATGGAGTTCGGATCTTTTTGGGGATTTTTGATACTGTAGCTAAGGGAAATGAAATGAAGCGAAAAGGAGAGGGAAAAGGGCAAACCTCGAAGGTGGATGACCTGAGGTGGAGGAACCTCGACGCCGGTGGTCGGCGGAGGTGGTGGAGCCGCTACAGAGCCTGCTCGACTCGCCTGAGGGTGTGGATGCGGAGCTGTCACCTCCAGCAACACGAAGAGCGCAACAGGGAGGAGAATTAATGGCTAAGAAGGGTTCAAACTTGGGCTTGAAGGTGGTGGTGCGTTTAAGTAGAAGATGAAGGCGTCTCCTTCAAGCCAGATTCACGCGCGAATGATGGAGATAAGGCTGGATTTGATTACATGGTGTGGGAGAGTGGTGATCGGGGATGAAGTCCCAAGAAGGAATCGAGGCGTGAGGACGCACGGATCGAGCTCAAAAAATGGGGGAAATCGGGGAAAAATCTGGGTGTCAGAAATGGCAGGCCTCGGTCAGGGAGTTGACCGAGGTCAACTCTAGACCGCACCTGGTTGGTCCACGTGGACCAACCAGAGAAATCCAGGCAGAAATTATTTAAAAATTCAAAATTAAATAGTAAATGAATTTATTAATTTCAGATTATAAAATAAAAAATGTTTGTTATTTTATAAAGAATTTTATAGTGATTTTTATTTATTTTTAGGAGGTATATAATTACATGTTACCTTTTATGTCCTATATAGGTATAATATCTATATATTTTATTCTTTTATTTTTATTTTGTGTATTTTAATTTATTATTTTGGTTTATAATTTTATAAAATCATAAAATACTTTTGTACATGTAATTATATTTTTATTTTATTTTTCTGATGTGTTTTGCATAATTAATAAAATAGAAATATATTTCGTATAGGTATAAGCATATGTAGAGTACCTATGTACCTTATATTCATGTATTTTTATTTGAGTTTTATTTAAGTTTTTATTCTGATCTTAATATACAAATAAATTATAAATAATATTTACAAATTTATAAAAATATAAGAATACGAAAGTAATGAAGAAATAATAAATTGAATATTTTAATATGTACAAGTATACTACGAGGGTCCAAAACTCAACTTTCAAACCGTAACTCCGAAAAATACGAAACTACCTCCATTAAATAGATTATTTCATGCTATACAATTAAAGGTGATTTGGTTTGTTTCGAGTTTTTATTTGCAAGACACAGGTCTGGGAAGTTGGAGTTCTGGAATCTTATTCAGACCATAACTTTTTATCTGTACATTAATTTTTCTGTGAAATCAATTTTGTATTTTTCTTTATTTATTTATCAACAACTTTCATGTACGAAGTTTCTTTATTTGATGTACAAAAAGTGGAACCAAAAATAGGCCCCAAGATGAATAAAGAATGGATAAAATGAACAGGTATTTAACCCTTATCTCCCCCTACTTTATTCCTTGTCGACCTATTCATCAAGATGCCGAGGTCTTGGGGTTTTGGGTCATAAAATATTTACAATATTTTATTCTTTTTCTTTTCTTTTATTTATTATATAATTTTGGCTTTAATTATACTATTTTACACACTAATTGGATGCACATGCATGCATGCTAAAATGATGGATTTAATTCTATTTACACGCATTTACTAGGGTTTTTGAGGCCAAAATGATAGAATAAAGATGATGAAATGTGTCTTCATCAGCGTGCGCGTGTGCGAGTGTGACAAATGGGACTGCCCAACCATGTATTTTCATCACTATAGCCCTCTAATATGTCATTCTAATTTTGTCGGAAATAGAAAGTCATATACCTTCCATCTGCAACAAATAAGTTTAACGGTATTAGAATTGTTGTAATTGACTTGTTCTAGATGAAGACCTTAAGAGTCTTTGTTTCTGATGAAATTGGAATGACATATTAGTTGGATATGTATACACACACACACACATATGTACACACACATACATACACACATACATAGACACATACACACACATATAAGGAAAGGGAAGCTACACCATAGTGTAGCTAACCTTAGCTACACCATGGGTATTTTCATCTCTTTTTTTATTTTTTTTCGAAAATATCACGATGGATTTTCATAATTATAGCCCTCTAATATGTCATTCAAATTTAATCAGAAACAGAGAGTCCTATGCCTTCCATCCAGAACAGGTAATTTTAACGGTCTTAGATTTGCTGTAATCGATCTATTCTGGATGGAGGGCATAGAAGTCTCTGTTTCTGACGAAATTTGAATGACATATTAGAGTGATATAGTTGGTCTTTTCGAAAAAAATAAAAAAGAGACGAAAATGCCCATGGTGTAGCTAAGGTTAGCTACACCATGGTGGAGCTTCTTTTTCCACACACATGTGTGTGTGTGTATATGTGTGTGTGCAGGGGCGGAGCCAGGGAATTTTTATAGGTGGGGCCAAAACATATATGTACGATTTATGTCCAAATCATAAAATGGAATTGTCTGATTTGTGTCCGAACAATAAGGTACGTTATGAGGCTAATTATATGATTGAAAAAGTTAATTAAAAATATAAAAAAATGGCAAAGTAGACTTTGGACTAATAGTGGCGTCGAGCATCGATGTGCCAACGATGAAGCTATGATGAGTCGTTAACATGTAGGACTACTTGGACTATGAAATCGCACCAAGTCAGACGTGACGGACTACTGTAGCTTTTCTCTCAAATATATCGCGATCTTTTTCAAATCCACTTGCCTCACATAGTGGCCTGTTTCCCTGCGGTGCAATGACGTCCTGACATTGCCTGGAGAACGCGTGCTTGCTATCGTTCTAACATTGCTAGACCAGTGGTTTTCCATGTAAGTTCATGGAGAACAAGTTTTCATGAATGGTAAGGATGAGGTTGGATTAGTTTCAATACGAAATAATAGGGCAAGGGGGAGTGGAAGGCTAAAAGTAGAATCATTTCTTGAAAATTTAGATAAATAAGGGATAGGGATTAAGAATGCAAACAGATATAAATATATCTGTATCCGACCGCTATTGTATCTGTTTTATACGTATTTTGACATTTGTATCCGTTTTAAAATGTATACAGATATGGATGTCGCTTTGATATCCGTAAACCTCCCTATATGTATCTGTTTGTCCATTTTCAAACATAAATATACATGTAGACTTATTTAAATAGAGGTTAATGGGGTTGCCTCCTTGGGGCAGCCAACATGGCTGCTCTCGTGTCATTTTAGGCATTTTTTTATTTTTTTTGAAAAATATCACCATATATATTCATCCATATATCCCTCCTATATGCCATTCGAATTTCGTCAGAAACAGAGACTCCTACGACCTCCATCCAGATAGTCATTTTTTACGATAATAGGATTTGTTAAATCGACACTATCTCGATGGAGGCCATAGGAGCTTCTGTTTCTGACGAAACTGGAATGGCATATAGGATGGATATAGGGATGAATATACATGGTGATATTTTTCAAAAAAAATAAAAAAACGTCGAAAAAGTGGACAGAGCACCCATGTTGGTTGTCCCAGGGGTAGCCGCATTAAATCCATTTAATATATATAACATAATTTTATACATTGTTTCACTTATTTGGTATAACTATTATGAAACAAATTTAATACATTTAAATGGTGTGCATCTATCCAATACATGTATATTTAAGATAATATATACAATATTTCTAACATTATTCAAATGCGATATTACATATGTATCCATCTTTTAAGGATATAGTAATATAGTTTTCATATCTTTGAATATTTGTATTCGTATTTAAAAATAGACAACGGTATATTAATACCTATATCTGTTTCTTTGCATTTTTAATAGAAATGGTCGGCTTTTACACAAAATTTGAAAAATGGGGAAAGGAATTGTGGTGGTGGTATATTATAGAAATTTTAAAAAAATGGGAGAAAGGAATTGTTGTCCTTTATAGAAATTTCAAAAAATGAGGAGAAATGCTTCTAGAACTGGAAAATGGTAAGGACTATTTAATAATTTACCCATTTGGGAGGGGGGCATGGCCCCTACCGGCCCCCTCTCCCTCCGCCCATATGTGTGTGTGTGTGTGTGTGTGTGTGTGTGTGTATGTGTGTATGTGTATATGTAGATATATATGTATGGGTAAAATGTGTATGCCCCCTAGGGGGAGCTAACTTAGCTCCCCCCGCCCTTTTTTTCCCAATATTTTTTTATTTTTTTTGAAATCTAAAACCGTGTAAATTCATTATTAAATCTCTATATTATGTCATTCAAATTTCATTCGAAGCAGAGACTCGTACGACCTCCATCCAAACGGGGTCGATTTAAAAAATCCTGTTACCGTTAAAAAATGACTGTCTGGATGGAGGCCGTAGGAGTCTCTGTTTCACACGAAAGTTTTATGACATAATATAGGGATATAGTGATGAATATTCATGGAAAAAATTTTCAAAAAAATTAAAAAAAAATGAAAAAAAATAGGGCGGGGGAGCTAAGTTAGCTCTCCCTAGGAGGCAGCCCCATTTTCCTCTGTATATATAAGAGAAACTTGAAATGAGGTGAGACCTTATCATACCTCCTGTGAGACACTTTATAGCAACAGTTCGATTGTGATCTACAATGCGCAACAAAATCATCAATACATCCAAATACAAACGTTCAAACAAGTATTCTATTTTTAGAAACAAATTTTTGTATTCATGTTTTTATCCAGTCTTCCACGCTACTTACTAATCGACGTCATTTATTGCTAAAATTAGTATCCTCCATGAACGAGGTCCGTGATAATTCCTCTTTTCTGTCCATATTCTTCTTTAGGATCGATGGATTGCTCGTTTTTTTTCGTCAGATCTATGCACGCCATCTGCAACATCTCTAAAAAAAATCGTGATATTATATAGATTAGTATTGTTTTTTATTAAATCTAAAGTCATTTTCATTAATCTTATGTGCCATTATTCATACTAGTAATCACCGCAGATATCCAACAATGATGAATGTATTTTTGAAGGATTCAACTTCAAATTCCATGTTTCTATTAAGATTTTCAATTCATGATTTTTTACGACTTCACACGATTTTGTTATTTTTACATGTTATAAATCAACACATAAATTTTACAATGAAAATATGGATTTTACCAAAACCGTACAAGCTTTACAAGAGGATAACATTTTGATGGACATACCATATTGGCAAATACATTGGGTGGAAATATAAAAGTAATTTATATCTTGCTAATACGGATTTAATTTTACAAAAATCACCTACAATTTACAAATAAGATCATGAAATTTACAAAATAATATCACAGTTTACAAGCACCGCCCCCACAAAATGTTGGTTGAAAACAACATTAGATACTAGTATTTCATTTTACAAAATTTGCATTCAGTTTACAAAATAGACCACGGATTTAAAAAAAAAAGTTGCATGCATCATAAAAATAGACCGCGCAGTTTACAAATATTTCTCCTATAGAATGTTGACTGAAAAAGAAAATAGATATAACTAAATAAGGTATTATAAAAAAACTAAACTAGACCTATATTCTTTGAATATAACATGCATCATGATGTGTATTTTCCTAATTTAAAAATTGAACAAATACACAATATATTTAATATCTATTAAAATAGCAGGCATATGACATCCATCATATTTAGTTTATTCGTAATTAACTCCATCCACTTTATTAAGAAATGTAGTTGTAACAAAAATTTCTTTATTTTAGGAATGTTTCCCACATTTACATCAATTAATTAGCACATTATATAAGAACCATATATATTAGGAAACATAGGTACACGTAAAATACATGCTCAGAATTGCATATATTTTTGTAATTTGACTAAAGGATTTTGTAAAACAACAATAAATTTTTATAATATGATATCCCCTATTTCAAAATACATGATGATATTTTTCAAAAACAAAAAACAAAAAAAACTGACAAATGGAGCAGGGCAGCCCCATTTTCCTCATATATAGGGTAAAATGGGGCAACCCCCTTGAGGGAGCTAACTTGGCTCCTCCTGCCTTATTTTCTCTGTTTTTTAATAAATCCATGGAAATTCATTACTATATGTCTCTACATTATGTCATTCAAGTTTGTGTAAAACAGAGGCTCATATGACTTCCCTCTAGATAGTCATTGTTTAACGATCGCAAAATTGTTGAAATCGCCCCCATCTGGATGGAGGACATAGGAGTTTATGTTTCACACGAAACTTGAATGACATAATATGAGGATATAATGACAAATTTCCACAGATTCATTTTTCAAAAAACAAAATATGATAAAAATAAAACTGGAAGCTAAGTTAGTTCCCATGGGACGACCCATTTTACCCATATATTACTTGTTATTGTATGTTTATTAATGACTTTTTATCAGTTGTGCCCCTCCGAGATACTCCAATATCAGTTATGTCCCTCCGTTTGGGAATATCGGTTGTGCCCCCGACTTCTTTCCGTTCTATCACTTGTGCCCCTCCGTTAGTTGAACCGTCAATGAGTTGAACTAATCATGATTTTTGCAAACCATGATGCAGTTAAGAGGGGTATAATTGTCCAAAATTCATCTTCATCTTCTTCCACTATTTGTTCTTCTTTATTTCTCTTCATAATTTATCTCTCTTAATTATACCTTCATGCATCCATCAAATCGCTAATTTTTTTTTCATTTTCATGGATATATCACTCATTGCAGATCAAAACATGAATTTTATTGAATTTTCGGTGAATTTTCATGAGTCATTTAATCAAAAATTTATCTATACTAAACAAATGTTGAAAGGCCCTTGTTTCATCCCCCTTGCTCCTCCTCCACCAGCACTTCTTCATCCTCCTCCACTCCCGCTTCGTCGCCAACCGCTCATCCCTTTGCGAGTATCTGAAGCAGCAGAAAGACGGCAATGCATGACATAACATGGGAGGAGCTGGGGCGGAGAGGGAGGTGTGGGGGCCGAGGGAAGGTGCTGGGGGTGGAGGAGAGGCACGTGGGCGAAGGGGAGTGCGGGTAGAGGAGCTCGGGGGGAGGGACAAGTGCAGGAGCGACGGGAGGAACTGGGGGCGGAGGGGAGGTGCGGTGGAGGAATTGGAGGCAAAGGGGGAAGTGCAGCGGCGGCGAAAGGAGTTGGGGACAGAGGGGAGTGCATGGGCGGAGGGGAGGTGCTAGGGGCGGAGGGGGAGGTGCGTGGGCGGCAAGGGAGGTGGGGGGAGCTCGGGGCGAAGGGGGAGAAGCTGAGGTGAGGAAGGAGTTGTGGCACACGGGCAAAGGGGCAACCGTCGGGGGTGGGGGAGGAGTTGCAGCGGAGGGGCAGGAGGTTTGGGGGAGGAGCTACGTGCAGAGGGTGAGAAGATGAGGCCGGGGGAGGTGCTGCTGGCGGAGGAGGAGGTCATGAGGGGAGGAGATGCGGGCGGAGGGGCAACAACCGGGGTGGGGGAGGAGCTGCTGGTGGAGGGGGAGAAGCGGGGAGGGGGAGGTTGAGGGGAGGAGTTGCGAGTAGAGGGGGATCAACCGGGGGGTGGGGGAGGAACTGTTGGCGTAGGGGAAGGAGGAGGTCGTGGGGGGAGGAGTTGCGGGTGGAAGGCGAGCAGCCGGGGGTGGGGGAGGAGTTCCGAGCAGAGATGGGGGAGGAGGAAGAGGATGGGGGTAAGAGGAGGAAGAAGAATAGGATGAGGACGGACTTTTCTATATATTTTTAAAATTTAATTCCTATTGTATCCTCAAAGATAATGTTCGTTTGCATTAGGGATACGCTGCAACTAACTTGAGGGGTACAAGAGATAAAACGACAAGAAATTAATCGCACAGTGGATATTCCTGAAAAAAGAGGAACATAACTGACATTAGAATATATCGAAAGAGCACAACTGAAAAAAATCCTATATTAATCATTGCTTTGATGGTTCACCAAAATCCAAACACATGCATGTTTAGTTTTGCATTTACTTTTTCCAGACATGGATTGATTGATTGAGAGGATTTTGGAGTGAGTTTAAAAATGAAAGCTTTTTCTTTTTTTTTTCATCACTTTGTACACCTTAAAAACATTGTCATTACACGTGTCTTTATCTTTTTCATATTTACAACGAGTTCCATTAATGTCGTAAATGACATTTTTGTCCCTGACGGGACAACGACTTAGACGGTTTATAAGAAAGTCAACATCGATGAATTTTTTAAAACCAGTGTATAATTGATGGAATCTTTGACTTTTGGAATAAATCAGCTACAAACATAGGAATTAGATGAAGTTTGATAGACATATAAAATAATGTTCGTAGATTTAATTTAGGGATTTTTACCCGACAGATCCCGTAATCTTTTGCAATTACCGCTACGACCTTCGAAACATCGTAATTCCTCCCCCGACCCTGTAAAGTTGCTAACCCTTATCCTATAGACCCTGCGGTTAAGCCCCGTTAATTTATCCGTTAAAATTAACCAGATTCCGTCATATTCCTTTATATTATAACCATTTTGTTTATTAAATTTACGTTGAGTGCCACTATCATCTGAGACCCCCGGGACGAGGGAAGCCCCCTGCCCTCGCTGCTTGCCCCCCTCGCTGTCGCTGCTGCTTTGCCCCGCCGCCACCGCTTCGCCCCCCGCCGTCGATGCTGCTTCGCCCCCCCGGTCGTCGCTGCTGCTTCGCCCCCCCCCCCTCCCCCTGTGCGCGCGATGGAGTCCCCCTCCCACCCTGTGCGCGCGATGGAGTCTCCCTCCCACCCGTCGACGATGGAGGATCCCCCCCCCCCCCCCCCCGTCGCCGCTGCCTACGCTCCCCCCCCCCCCCCCCCCCCCCCCGCCCAGCGCGATGGAGTCCAGGTCTCCCCCCTCCCCGGTCGCCGCTGCTGGGACCCCTCCCTCCCTCCACCACCTCGGTCGCCGATGGGATCCCCCGTGCGATGGAGCCCCCCTCCCTCCCAGCGCGTGCGATGGAGCCCCCTCCCACCCGCCGACGATGGAGCCAAACCCCCCCCTCCCTGCGCGCGCGATGGACCCCCCCTCCCACCCGCCGACGATGGAGGACCCCCGGCCCCGGCCGCTGCTGCAGCCTCGCCACCCCCTCCCCGGCGCGCGCGATGGAGTCCAGGTCTCCCCCCCTCCCCGGTCCGCCGCTGCTGGGACCCTCCCCCCCCCCCCCCGGTCGCCGATGGGACCCCCCGTGCGATGGAGCCCCCCTCCCTCCCTGCGCGTGCGATGGAGCCCCCTCCCACCCGCCGACGATGGAGCCAACACCCCTCCCTGCGCGCGCGATGGACCCCCCCCCCCCCTCCCACCCGCCGGACGATGGAGGACCCCCGGCCGCTGCTGCTGCTTCGCCCCCCCCCCCCCCCCCACACACACACACACGTCGCCGCTGCCTCTTCGCCCCAGCCACCGCTGCTGCTTCGCCCCCCTGCACGATGGAGCCTCCTGTTGCACGATTTTTTTTCTATTTTGGCTAATCCTAATCCAAGCCCGTTGGATGGTAAACCTGTTAGGTTAACTCAAGACTAACTCAAGTATTTGACTCAAATATAGTTAAAATTGATGGCAGGGTTTGTTGGGTAAGACAGAGCAAGTTACGAGGTCGGGGGAGGAATTAACGATGTTTCTAATGTGCTAGCGGTAATTGCAAAAGATTATAGGATCTATCGGGTAGAAATCCCTTTAATTTATGCAGTTTGTATTTTTCCATCTAAATTAGCAAAGAAAAGGAGATAACTTGCTTTGCTATCGATAAGCTCACGTCAGAGGATCTGCTTTGAACTAACGCTAGAGGAGACAATTTTTTAATAAAGAAAACTAAAAGGATAGATTACAAAAAAATATCAACTATGCGTAAATTCTCAATTAAGAGTTTCATTTTTAAATATAACAAAGATCGGTCTAAACTTTTAATTAGGATTTAGCGTTGACATAGAAGGGCCATGGAAGCATATATACGCATGTATCTGTGACAAAAAAAAAGGTAAAATCCATCTTTGTTAAATTTGAAAAATAAGGTCCTTTAAGTGGGAATTGACGTATAGTTAGAGTCTTTTTTCGTAATTTATCTAAAAAAATAAGGAATTTTACCCGGCAGATCCTATAGTCTTTGTCAATTACCTCTACGACCTTTGAAACATCGTAATTCCCCCCTCAACCTCGTAAACTTGCTAACTTCTTACCCCACAGACCTCGTGGTTAACCCACTCCACTTATCCGTTAAAACTAACCTGATTCCATTACATTCTTTTATATCAAGTATTTTTACACCCATACCCCCGCCTGCAGCACCGCTCCGGACAGTGCTCCTCCTGGAAGCCCCTTGTCCACCGAGCCCGGCCGTCGAGGAGCTCCGCATCCAGCTTCCCCCCTGCTGTCACCCGGCACTCGAGGGCCCCCCTCCTTCCCCCGTCACTGCCATACCCCCGCAATTTCTCAGAAGAAACCCTGCACGAAGCCCCCTCCCCGCGGCTTCCCCCTTCCCAGGCCGCCTCCATTGCACCTGTGTGGGCCAAGGCCAAACCCGGCACGAAGCCCCCCTCCCCGCGGCTTCCCCCTCGAAGCCTCCCCCCTCCCAGGCTGCCTCCCCTGCACCTGCGCGGGCCAAGGCCAAACCTGGCACCCCCTTCTCCCCGCGACTTCCCACTGTTTTTTTTGTTAATTCTAGCCGGCAAATTGTGGATTGGTTAGATTAACTCGTTTTAACCCAAAGAAGTTAACTCTGAACATGTCAATTTAACGGTAGGGTTCGTATGGTAAGACGGAGCAAGTTTATGAGGTCGAGAGAGGAATTACATGTTTCAAAGATCGTTAGAGGTAATTGACAAAGATTATAGGGTCTGTCGGGTAAAAGTCCCAACAAATAATGACATGGGTAGACCTTAGAAGTAAGGAAGGAAGATGTGCATGTAGGATAAAGATTTCAAATCGTGTTCCCCTCTCCTTGGATGAGTAGCAAGGTTGCCAACTTATCAATATTATGTCTGAGCTAACCTGCCCTATGCAATAACATATAAGATCTAAATACTTGAGTGGCATCCTCAGGCTTTGGAATTGACAACCTCGAGAACATACGGTCATAACACATCCACCCCTGCCAAGATTCATGTCTCGCATTTCTTCTGATGTCTCCAAAGAAGGTCATCTCATGCAATCTTGCAACTCAGTGGCTATATGCTTAGATGCAAGAAATCGAAACACTACATCTTTTGCACCCACAAAAAAACCCTTTCTCAAGCGATGGTAGCCCCTCCCCTTGCTGCAGGCAAGGGACCACCATCTCTCTAGCTAAGCCTCTCGCCCACCATCAAAATCCATATCCCTAGACGATCAGCCCTCTCCTCAAGTTGGACATGGTAGTATCTTGATTGCATACTGATTATATCATTATTTTGATGATAATAAATCTTTGTAAGTACATATCACTTTGCAGATTTTATGTCAAGTTTACTCCAAATTTGAAGCACAAAAGTTGTGGATAAAATGAAAGTTGTTGATAAAGGAAGAAGAAGAAGAAACAAGACTTTTGTAACAGACATATATGAAAAATCTCAAATGTGTGTGTTAGTCATATTAAGTTCAAACCATTATGATTGATTAACCTTATTAACCTGATCGATCAACCTAATTGACCTTATTGACCATTGTTGATCGATCACTCTATTTGACATGATCGATCACCCTTAATCGACCATCTAACTTTCATAATCGATCATAATTTGAATTCAAGCTCCCAACTTTTATGAGATGATGGATCACCTTGATCTACATGATCGACTAACTTGATATGATCGATCACCTTCCTTGTATGATCGATCGTGTGCATCAAATTCTTTCCAGATTTATTTTTAAAGGCTATATTTTTGAGATCTCACTCCCACCACTATAAATAAGACCCTAGACAAATTGTTGAGAACACACATTCCAAGGTAAAGGCCCTCTCTTTCAAAGCTTTATACGAGGTTGTCTCTCTCATTCTATGCTTCATAATCACATCTTGAGAGCCAGTCGTCCACATGTTAGGTTTGAAATTCAATTCTAT
The DNA here is from genome assembly GCA_037367405.1 of Ottelia alismoides. Classification (NCBI taxonomy): domain Eukaryota; kingdom Viridiplantae; phylum Streptophyta; class Magnoliopsida; order Alismatales; family Hydrocharitaceae; genus Ottelia; species Ottelia alismoides. Next base: position 155,518 of record JAZKJV010010106.1, read on the forward strand.
ACTACAACGTATATTTTCTTAGCATCATTATTCTCATCGTATATTTATATTTGAGGATTCATATATTGTTGTAATCTTTACTTTACTATTGTACTGTAACAATTGGTGTTTCATCCAACGTATTCAAAGGACTTGGTGTTTGATCCAAGGTGTGGGAAAGACTTTGATATGTGATCCAAAGCATTTGTAAATGGTTGAGTTATCCGTGGAGAAATAATTCAAGGTAGTGAATAGCTGATTGACTTAGTCAATAAGGAAATCCCGAGTCAGGTGACTTAGATCATGATTTACCTAATGGGGCTTCCACCTAAAATACATATCTCTTGTGCTTGTTCTTGGGGTTGGTATCAAAGCATGATTCACACAGAGGATGTCACTGAAATATATGCAATGGACGTCGCCACCAACATCAACGAAGGACAATCCATGACAAGGTCTCCATTTTTTTGTACTAACTTATGTTATTGGAAGATCTACATGCAGATTCATTTAGAAAGTATAGGATACAAGATATGTGATGTCATCGAGAGCAAATGTCAAAGATCTAAGGGAACCACCACCACTAATAAAGATAAGAAGATGGCAACAAACAACCCAAAGGTGATGAATAGTTTATTCTGCAGATTAGGCATGGAAGAGTTTAACATAGTATTCACGTGCATATCCGTCTACAAAATTTGGAACCGACTTATCATAACTAACAAATGAACATCAAAGTTGGAAGAAAGCAAAATCAATCTATTGCAACAAAGATATGAGTCTTTCAGGATGAAGGAAGGTGAAAGTATTAGGGAGATGTATATTTGCTTCATAGAAATTGTAAACTCACTCCAAAATTTGGATATTGAGATAAAGGAAGCAGTTCCTGTCAAGAAGCTTCTTACATCGCTTACTGCTTAGTGGAGGACCACAACTACGATGATTAATGAAGCAAACAATATGGAACACTTCTTTTGGATGAGGTAATCAGAAAGCTTCTTACCTACAAAGTTGAGAAAGAACAAAAAATAGAAGCTAGTTCATATTTAAATGATCTAGCAGCTTCAACCTCAAGTGAAGATTATAAAGAGGAAGAAATAACTTTCATCACTCGTCATTTCAAGAATTATTTGAAGAGGCAATGTGAAGTAAAGAGAAAGAAGAAGGAAGTGAAGACAAATATTTGTTACCACTGCAATGAAAAAGGACACATCAAATAGGAATGCCTTCAAAAAGAGATGTTTCAAAGGAAAAGTCTCTTACAATATTTCAAGAGACTTTTGATACACACGACGACGACACCCATTTTAGAATTGTCACCAATCAGATTCTAGTGAAGAGGAAGACAAACAAAGCAACACTGAGGTAAACTTATCTTATGATGAATTATTTACTAGTTTTTCAAGAATTGCATGTCATCGTAGAAAAATTAATTAGTAACAATAAAGTTATAAAGAAATATAGTGAAGAAAAAAGAATCTCAACAAAAAGAAATTAGTTCTTTAAAAGATCAAAATAGAATGCTTGGCAATGAACAAAAAATACCGGATGATCTTGCTAAGCTTACTAATAGAAAAGAAGACTTAGATAAATTGTTAGGCACTCCCACACAAATTTTCACTAAATTTGGAATAGGAAACAATCTCACCAACCATCATCATGCATTCGATAAATCATTAAATCTCATTTAATCATCAAGTTCTTCTTTCTTGTATATGCATTTCATCAAATGAATTATTCTTGAACCCTATCAAGAATAATGTGCTTTCTCCGCAGATACTTGGAGATAAGGACATGGCAATTGTATTATTCCACGTATAGTGACTTGGATGTTGAGATTTTATCTCAAATCCAGATCTTACGGACCTCCCTGATGAATCGAAAAATCAGCCCTCTAAGAGTGCAGAATTAGCACTTGGAATTGTCGTAGCAGTCGGGCCAATTCGGGCTCATCAAAAAGACCATCTGATTGATATGTCAAAGAAGAATGTGATGGTCGTATTTATTTTATTTTACTTGGCAAGAAACCAAGGTCAAACTCAGGGACACGAGCCTTTCTCTAATTATCCGGATTTTTATCTATTTAACTAAGTGTTGTGTTGAAGCCTATAGGTCAAAGTCATGCAAAAAGGACAAGAAGACACAATAATGCATGCAATTTTTTTTACTTTATTTTATTCTGCAAGTAAATGCCATGAAATGCATCACAAATATGCCCTAGGTTAAAATGATGAGCTTCCTAAACCACCAATTAATCTAGATGTAAGTGAAGCAATAACTTACTTGACATAGATTGCAAGGTTAATCAAAAAGGCATAGAAGACACTCGAGTTAATTAAAGAAATGCATTGAGATCATAGAGTCAAAACAGGCGAACAAGTATGCCATTAAAAAGTACGTCAAACAAGCTTTGAAATGAAACTGAAATCAACTTAATAGGAGTTACGAGGCTCAAGATATGCATGAAGAAAGACAAGGGCATAACTGAAAGGAAATATGAAATGATAATTACAAACAGGTCCCTGGGAGGGACTAAAATGTAATAAAATTAAAGAGCGAGTCCTTCCCTGTAAATAATCCAAACGCGTGGGGACATTTTTGCAATTATTTAAACCCGCAAGGGTACGAGTGCAAAATGTCCCAAGCACGCAGGTGCTTCACGTGACTTAGGACCTGGTTGCAAAATTGAAGACATCCGTTGGCATCTCTGCAAATAACCCAGAGTAGCACGTGTCGTGCACGTGCTCTTCCAGGTTCGGGTCGGCTTGGAGGCTCGGTGCAGCTTCGGCTTGGTTCGGGTGTCGGGTCAGGCTCGATCCACGGCTCGGAGAAGGCTCGGTGATCCAAGCCTCTAGGGTCGGAGGGGAGGTTCGGTGCAATCTCAAAGAATGCCATGTGGCCGAATAACGGCCATTGGATCGTGATGATCCAAGGGCTACTGGTGAAGGTGCTCCCGGGCAACATGGCTGCTCAAAGGTCGTTGGATCGAGGATCCAACGACTGCTGATGTCAATGGCGTGGCCTCGTCTGGACCGTTGGATGGTCGCTGAAAGAAGACCATCCGACGGTCCTTGTGCTTTCTCCTCCACCGAAGGCTGGCGGCGGGTTCAGAGCTCCGACGAAGGAGCTCCTTCTCCGCCACTCCTTCTTGATCACGGCAGACCTCCCCGGAGCTCCTTGGATTGATGTCGGGGAAGATGGGAGCTCGGGGAGGGTCCAGGAGCCTCTGGAGCGGTGCTTTAGAGCTGAGGTGATGGCTGCAGAGTCGACGAAAAGGCTCTGCAGCGTTAATAATACAACCGAAGCACATAGACGTGTGTGTGTGAATGAGATGTGAGCTCGGTGAGCGAAGAAAGTGGGAGCTCGGATGCTCTTCCGCCGCGAGGGCGGAGGAGATGGGTCGGACATGGTCTGGGAGGCTGGAGGAAGAAGAAAATGATTTGAAGACGTCGCGTGAAGTGGGGAAGCGTGGCGGAGCTCGGAGGGGGGTTAATGGAAGGTGAAGACGGTCGGAGAGGCCTAATTAAATCGAAGAAACTGAATAAAAAGACAAAGGAGGAAGAGGAGACTTACCTGCTCAGATATGGCGGATGGGGGCTTGGGCTGGGGCTCGAATCGAGCCCTGGGTCGTCGCTGAACTCCGGCAGCAACTCGGAGCAGCTCAAGCAGGTTCAGTGGCACCGCAACATTGCCGGGATTGGCGGAGGGTCGACACCGGAGGAGCTCGTCGTCATCGCTCGATCCTCGGTCTCCCCCTGTCACAGGGAGATGGAAGAGGGCTGGGCGATCCCTCGCGTAAAGGTGGACATGGGCGAACGGAGGGGGAGGTGACTTTTTTAAAGAAAGAACATGGCGGTTCCAGTGGTGAAATCATGGATTTTGACGAAGAAATGGGGCGAGTGGAGAGGCGTTCGTGGGGTAATGGAGGACTGGCGAGGACGAGGGATGACTGACGATAGTCGTGGAGCTTCCAGATAGTGGAGGTGGTCGCTGGAGACTCGGGGATAATGGAAAGGGCGAAGAGGTCGTGCGATATGGAGAACATGGGAAGAGAGGGGGGGTCGGAGCTAAGGAGCGACACGGATTAAATCCGGGGCGAAGTGATTGGAGGGCGCACGATGCGCCACGTGTCAAGCTATGGTGAGAGCGCTGGTGGTCGGTCCAGATTATATTAGGACCTGCGATCGGATGGTGGAGAACCCGTAAGTAATGGATGGTGGAGATGACTGAACGAGAGAGGGATCGAGTGGCCCACAACGTGACAGGTGGAGGCTTCTGGCTTAGGTGCTAACAGGCGGTGAGGATCTGAGATGGAGATGATCTGACGGTCGAGGCATATGAGCGGACGTGGAGGTAGCACAACCGTTGGATCGAGAGGAAGATCCAACGGCTGTGGGCGACAACAGATGAAACAAGGGATGCGGGCCACATGGCTCACCAAGATTGGGCCACGTGGCCCAATCAAATTATTCAGAGAGTATTTTTTTTATTTTTGAGGGTTAATTTGGCCGAAATTGAGAAAACTCAAAACATGAAAGTTGTAGATCTTGACGAGATCTACAAGTTTCATGTCGACCAAAACTGGAGATGAGATCAAATGAAGACTTGAAATATTTTTGAAGGTATTTTTAAGGCTAAAAATACCACGGATTTTAATTTTGCCATTTTTTGTGGTTTTTAATTTATTAAGGACTCTAATAATTACAGGACTTTAACTGGGTTTTATGACAAAACTTTAAGCAAGGGGGTTAATAATGGAACATTAAGATGATGAAATTGAGTTTCATCACCCCCCTATACTTAAACTATGCTCGTCCTCGAGCATAAAAAAGAATGATTAAGTTGGATTAACCCCCTTGTGCATGTGAATATAGGATCCAATCCGATCAAGTTGACTCGACTTTAGAGATCCAAAATTCTAGAGTTCAACCCAGCCTTAATCAAGAGGCATCCAATTCCTCTACTTCTCCAGACTCTCTCTGATGTACATATAATCTAAAGGATATGAAAATTTAGTGTTGACTGTGATTCCGAGAGTAGAGTCAAGTCGTCACCCAAAGTCTTGGTCCGAGAAATTCTACTAAGGACCCAATCCTCAACACTAGAGAATAAATCAAATCTTGCATCCATTCCACCGTCTCTTTAGTTGTCAGTCTTAGAAAATGTAGATGACAGGCCAGTAATGGAGGGTATGGGTTTGTGTCATTTCTTCTCTCCCTCTCATTGGAACAAGGATTCTCTCTAGTGCCTTTTACGCAACACATTTTTTTGGTGTTGATCAGTGCGTCCGTCAAGAGAAGCTGGAGCCGTCTGCACTTGTTTTCCTGGGAGTACACTGGGGTGTGTCTCTTTTGAGTACCTATCATACCTTCTACACCCAGACTTGTAGCATTTACGATGCAGAGCCCTTTTTTGGTGCAAGCCCGACTCCTGGTCCTAATAGCGGTGGTCCAAGTGGACACTTAGAAAAGTTTGGGAGCGCTCGCCTTTGTTGGAAGCTCTTTGATATGTAACTTTGTGGAATGAGAGCTTTTCTTTGAAATTTCATTGACTTGTATAATTTTTTGGCTAGCTCCACTGCTTTTACCAAGAGTTGGCGCACACTGATCAACATTTTTTATTTATCACACCCTGGCACTTAGGTCAATGTCAAGAGATTAGTATAAGAACCAAGTTCTCATACTGGCTAATATTGCTGACACTCAGGTTTCATGACGCCTCCAAAGATTTTATCCCATCCTCGAGCATCATTAGATCAAATCTAAACTTGACTTCCTCATCCCAATTCCTCAAGTGAAAAATCAACTCATCTCATCAAAACCACAGTCGTGCATGTGATGTGCTGATCATATTCTTTTTGTCTGAGATTAAGCAAGGAATATAGCATGCAAATCTAGAGACCTAGGGAAATGTGGTTGATTAAGTCTATGACCCTGATGGCTAAGGCTGCTTAACCTAAAATCTCAAAGACCTCATAAAACTAAGCTTCTTTGATCATTTTAGATCCTGGGTGGAAGTCTAAGTGTAGAGGATTAATCCAACTGCTTCATTCAAAACAAGACTTTTTTTGAATTTTTCTCATTTTTATGATTTTTAACTTAAAGGTTAAAACACAGGTTAGACTCAACTTTCCTTGAAAAGTGAAAGTTTTCAAAACCACGTCACACAAAAAGTTTTCAAAACATTTTCCAAAAGATTTTTCAAAACAAGAAAATCTCATTTTTCAAATCATTTTCAAAAAAATATTTTTATAAAAATAGTGTAACATAGTATAGAAAAGCCGTGAAAAACATTTGAGTTCTCTTAGTCCAAATGATTTTACTTTAGCTAAAATGTTTTAAATTTTTCAAATTTTTCAGATTATAGCTAAAGTAAGTAAATTGTATATACGGTATACCCCCCTATCCTTAAACTTTGCTATGTTCTCATAGCACTAGATGATACAAGTCCATAGGTCCATTAAGTATAGAGAAATATAAAGGAGCTAAGAGGGGCTCCCCCTATACTTAGGTTAGAAATAACCTAAGTATAAAGGAAAGGAAAGATGAGTAGAGAAATCACAGGGACTCGGGTCCCCCCTATGTTTAGGCTGAGATTAGCCTAAGTATAAAGATGGAAATTGATGTTGGGAAGGACCCAAGGGTAACGAAGAAGAGGAATGGATTTACAAGTGAGCGGTATGAATCTACGGAGATGGATGGAGTGACTAAGGTTCTGGGGAGTGTATCGAAGCAAGCATGGCTCAATCAAGCAAGAAAGCAAGACCCTCAGGTTCACCAACACACACATGAAACCAACCGAGGTTGGTTTATTATCTTGTCGGTTTTATTGGTGATAAAACATTTGATTTTACGCGGAGAAAGAAATGTTAAGTGGAAATCCATGCGTAAACGAGGGTGTTGCTCTCCCAAAATCAAAGTTTTACTCCATTGTTGGTTGACTTGCAATTAACAATCCCAATTTTATTTAAGGTTATCACTGAATTATGGTTAGCACATAAATCAAGAAATCATCGTCTACCGTTCATTCCCTTTTTCCATTAACCTAGGTGATCAAGCTAGGAGAGAGAAATCGAGAAAAAGTTGTGCATTCGATAAAAATCATGATCTAGGCTAAGGGAGAAATAATGCAGTGAGATAAATCTATGAAAAACTTGGGCCGTTTTGAAAACCGAAATCAATATGTATGCAAGTTGATAAAAGCCACACCTAATCATGCATCTATTAGCGGTGAATGATTTTCATTAATTTTAGCTAAGTGAGGTGAGATTATGTGCATCTAAATTTAAAGTGTGTCCTACCTACGAGCAAGCACGTAAAAGATAAAAAAATGAAAAACCGCTCAAAGAGCTGCATGCCTGGTCCTAAGTCGACACTCAAGTGGGGACGATCCCCACACAACCACGATCGTTCGATTACATTCGCGAGTCTTCGATCGAAGACCGTTGTAAAAGACGAGTTTATTACAAGTATGGAAAAAATGCGACATAAATTTTTTTCTTTCTTTTTTATGTGCTCCAAGCATGCTCCTGCGGTTCCTCACAGCGGAAGACATCAGCTCCTCGCCTCCTTAATTGGTCAAGGGCCCTGCCAGAGAAACAAGGATTAGAGATCAAATAAAAAAGAAAAAGTTTATAATGCAAAATATGTGAACATTTGACCTATAAAAAGGAACACTAAATTAAACAAACAAAAATCCAAAAAATATAAGAAATGAGCCTTATCCCCAGCAACGGCGCCATTTGATGAACCGAATAATCAGCCCTTTAAGAGTGCAGAATTAGGACTTGGAATTGTCGTAGCAGTCGGGCCAATTCGGGCTCATCAAAAAGACCATCTGATTGATATGTCAAATAAGAATGAGATGGTCGTATTTATTTTATTTTACTTGGCAAGAAACCATGCTCGAACTCAGGGACACGAGCCTTTCTCTAATTATCCGGATTTTTATCTATTTAACTAAGTGTTGTGTTGAAGCCTATAGGTCAAAGTCATGCAAAAAGGACAAGAAGACACAACAATGCATGCAAAATTTTTTATTTTATTTTAATCTGCAAGTAAATGCCATGAAATGCATCACAAATATGCCCTAGGTTAAAATGATGAGCTGCCTAAACCACCAGTTAATCTCAGATGTAAGTGAAGCAATAATTCACTTGACATAGATTGCATGGTTAATCAAAAAGGCATAGAAGACACTAGAGTTAATTAAAGAAATGCATTGAGATCATAGAGTCAAAACAAGCGAACAGGTATGCCATTAAAAGGTACGTCAAACAAGCTTTAAAATGAAACTGAAATAAACTTAATAGGAGTTACGAGGCTCAAGATATGCATGAAGAAAGATAAGGGCATAACTGAAAGGAAACATGAAATGATAACTACAAACAGATCCTTGGGAGGGACTAAAATGTAATAAAATTAAAGAGCGAGTCCTTCCCTGTAAATAATCCAAACGTGGGGGGGTATTTTTGCAATTATTTAAACCCGCAAGGGTACGAGTGCAAAATGTCCCAAGCGCGCAGGTGTTTCACGTGACTTAGGACCTGGTTGCAAAATTTAAGACATATGTGGGCATCTCTGCAAATAACCTAGAGTAGCACGTGTCGCACACGTGCTCTTCCAGGTTCGGGTCGGCTTGGAGGCTCGGTGCAGCTTCGGCTTGGTTCGGGTGTCGGGTCAGGCTCGGTCCAGGGCGCGGTGAAGGCTCGGTGATCCCAGCCTCTAGGGTCGGAGGGGAGGTTCGGTGCAATCTCAAAGAATGCCACGTGGCCGAATAACGGCCATTGGATCGTGATGATCCAAGGGCTACTGGTAAAGGTGCTCCCGGGTGACGTGGCTGCTCGAAGGTCATTGGATCGAGAGGATCGAACGACTGCTGATGTCGATGGCGTGGCCTCGTCTGGACCGTTGGATGGTCACTGAGAGAAGACCATCCGACGGTCCCTGTGATTTCTCCTCCACCGAAGGCTGGCGGCGGGTTCAGAGCTCCGGCGAAGGAGCTCCTTCTCCGCCACTCCTTCTTGATCACGGCAGACCTCCCCGGAGCTCCTTGGATTGATGTCGAGGAAGATGGGAGCTCGGGGAGGGTCCAGGAGCCTCTGGAGCGGTGCTTCAGAGCTGAGGTGATGGCTGCAGAGTCGACGAAGCTGGATCCGATGAAGCTCCGACCATTGACATCTCAAGGCTCTGCAGCGTTAATACAACCGAAGCACATGGGCGTGTGTGTGTGAATGAGATGTGAGCTCGGTGAGCGAAGAACGTGGGAGCTCGGATGCTCCTCCGCCGCGAGGGCTGAGGAGATGGGTCGGACATGGTCTGGGAGGCTGGAGGAAGAAGAAAATGATCTGAAGACGTCGCGTGAAGTGGGGAAGCGTGGCGGAGCTCGGAGGGGGGTTAATGGAAGATGAAGATGGCCGGAGAGGCCTAATTAAATCGAAGAAATTGAATAAAAAGACAAAGGAGGAAGAGGAGACTTACCAGCTCAGATATGGCGGACGGGGGCTTGGACTGGGGCTCGAATCGAGCCCCGGGTCGTCGCTGAACTCTGGCAGCGACTCGGAGCAGCTCAAGCGGGTTCAGCGGCACCGCAACACTGCCGGGATTGGCGGAGGGTCGACACCGGAGGAGCTCGTCGTCATCGCTCGATCCTCGGCCTCCCCCTGTCACAGGGAGACGGAAGAGGCCGGGCGATCCCTCGCGTAAAGGTGGACATGGGCGAACGGAGGGGGAGGCGGCGTTTTTAAAGAAAGAACATGGCGGTTCCGGTGGTGAAATCGTGGATTTCGACGAAGAAATGGGGCGAGTGGAGAGGCGTTCGTGGGGTAATGGAGGACTGGCGAGGACGAGGGATGACTGGCGATGGTCGTGGAGCTTCCAGATAGTAGAGGTGGTGGCTGGAGACTCGAGGATAATGGAAATGGCAAAGAGGTCGTGCGATATGGAGAATGTAGGAAGAGAGGGGGTCGGAGGTTGACGACGACGTGCTGGCCGTTGGATCTGAAGATCCAACGGCTAGAAATAATGCGCTAAGGAGCGACACAGATTAAATCCGGGGTGACCAAGCTCCGGTGAGAGCGCTGGCGGTTGGTCCAGATTAGATTAGGACCTGCGATCGGATGGTGGAGGACCCGTAAGTAATGGATGGTGGAGATGACTGAACGAGCGCGGGATCGAATGGCCCACAACGTGACACGTGGCGGCTTCTGGCTTAGGCGCTAATGGGCGGTGAGGATCTGAGATGGAGATGATCTGACGGTCGAGGCATATGAGTGGACGTGGAGGTAGCACAAGTGTTGGATCGAGAGGAAGATCCAACGGCTGTGGGCGACAACAGATGAAACAAGGGATGCGGGTCACGTGGCTCACCAAGATTGGGCCACGTGGCCCAATCAGATTATTTAGAGAGTATTTTTAATTTTTGAGGGTTAATTTGGCCGAAATTGAGAAAACTCAAAACATGAAAGTTGTAAATCTTGACGAGATCTACAAGTTTCATGTTGAACAAAATTGGAGATGAGATCAAATGAAGACTCGAAATATTTTTTAAGGTATTTTTAAGGCTAAAAATACCACGGATTTTAGTTTTGTCATTTTTTTGTGGTTTTTAATTTATTAAGGACTCTAATAATTACAGGACTTTAACTGGGTTTTATTGACAAAACTTTAAGAAAGGGGGGTTAATAATGGAACATTAAGATGATCAAATTGAGTTTCATCACTCCCACAGATGCTTGATTAAATCAAGACCGCAAATCTAATCTTCTCATTGAATCTGAATCTCATTCAGATCAATGTCCAACACTTGGGCTAAGATTGGATTGCTTCTCTACTGAATGGAGTCAATAAAATCCAGACCTGTTTCATCACTCCCTCGGAATGGAAGCGTCATGGATATACAATCGTTTATGATCACATCACCCTCAGGTATTCCCAATACCTGTACATCCTGCATACTGGAAGACCCATGGTCAACCCGAAGATCAAGATCAATTTTACACGGTCTTCTTCAGGGTTTGATCACTAAGTTTCTCATTTGATCATTGGGATTTTGGTATCGATCATATACTTTCCAAAAGCATATATCATACTTAGATCTTGATCATATACTTTCCAAAAGTATATATCAAACCTATAAATTCAGTCAAGCTTCCAAAGCGAGACGACCGTGCACGGAATTTGATTCTTTCCAATATCTCATGAGTGAGCTGATGTCTTCCGGTTCAGTAGTGAACCTGTATGATCCCTTTGAGAGATCGTATTACTCATATGCCCTTACATGCACACCAGCGCGCCGGTGTATAGACCTTGGTTAGGTCATCAACCTATTGGTCTGCCAAATGTACACACTCAGACATATAGTAACACATTTGTCTCCGATCAGAGGATGCGTGCCTATGCTGTGACAGCATTCAACATAGGACTTAGGTTATCTCGATCTCGTTAAGTCAACCCATTGACCTAACTAATCTGACACCTCCGAATCTCTATTCCTATGCAGAGGACCTGCATCAAGAGTTCGGTCAGATATCAGCCTATGTGAGAAAGGATTGCCATCTCCTACTCAGAATGGAGATCACATCTAAACAATCATTTGATGGTGCTTGATGAGTCCTCAATCTAACTCTTTAGATATTCATCCAAGCACCAGCCTCTATGATTCAATAATTGAATCAACAGTTGTATGATCATTAAGATAGCCATGGTACATAACCCTAATTGTACAGAGGGACCTATTATGCAAATTATTTATTCTTCATTTCAGATCAGGGAATGATATTTGCAATAACATTTATTGCATAATGGCTCATCGTGGGCTCACATGTCCAACAATCTCCCACTAGCGCAAGGAGCCATTAATGGGCTAATCATTTAAACCCACATTCATGTGACAATAATAGGCTATTTAGTAATAGCTAGGTAAGCCGATCAGTTACTCTATTCCCGTGAGACTACGTCAAGTCCTTTTACGGCACTTGCATATCCCTAGGTAATAATGCTCGCATCTAATGCGAATGTTGCATCTAATGCACCAATACTCAATCTAGTCAAAGCAGTTATAGTGTCCTTGACACTATTGCTCAATAACTGTTATAACCAGTATTTCCATAATCCTTATCAGAATACCCTTATTCCGGGAGATCACTATCTCTCAAGGTATCCACAGTTAATACCTTTTTAGATCTCTATCTATAAAGTCCTAAGCCTTTGAAGATATGACTTTGAGATCACTATCTCAAAAAATCTTGTCATCTATGAAGATTTTGTTATTATTGCAATCAAGTGTTTTCTCTCTCCATAGTAGGATTAGCAACACTTTACTACTCCCACTGCATGGCAGATATCTGGCTTTTGTACACATCTAGTATATACTTAGCTTCTCGTAACTGATGCACAAGTGCAAGCAGTTCTAGCATTCACTTCTTCAACTCTTTGAGATGCTATCCCTTTAGATAGGTCAATACCAAATCTTAAGGGAAGGAAGCCTTTTCTTGGAATTTCCAAAAAAATGGAACATATCCAAGGTGTACTACAAATGTGATAGTCCCAATACCCTCTTTTCTTTGCTTCTGAACAACTTCAGATGTAAGATCTAAGAGGTATTCTTGAGATCATATCTCAAGATATGGAATAGCCAGTCTATAAAACACTTATTATCATTCCAAATGATTAGGATATTATCTACATTTAGCACGATGAACACAATGGCACTCCTACTAAGCTTCACATGGTACATCAAGATTCTATCTGAAATCACAATGCTTATGATTTCATCAAATCTGATGTTCAAACTACAAGAAGCTTATTTGAGTCCATACATGAAGTTTCTTTAGCTTGCGCACCTTGCTTTCCTCAATCATGAAGCCTTGGGGATACTTCATGTGAATATCCTCAGAGAGGTATTCCTAGAGGAATGCAATCTTGACTTACATCTTAAAGATGTAACAATCATGTTGTGTAGCTAGGGTTAGCAATATTCTGATGATTTCAAGCATGGTTTCTGAAGAGCAAGTCTCATTGCAAGTAATGTCTTCTCTTACGGTGTGTAGCTCATGGCTACGAACCGAGCTTTGAAGGTCTCTATCTTCTCATCAAGTTCCCTTTCTCTTGAAGATCCATTTACACCTTAACGGGTCTTACCCTTATAGGTGGATCCTCGAGGGTCCATATACAACACTTGTATACGAAGTCTACCTTAGACTTTATTGCTGATATCTATCTTTCCATGTCATGATCCTCAGGAGCTTGATCACATGAAGTCCGATCATTGTCACACTTAACTGACACATGGAATACATCCTCAAAATCATTTGAAGAGGTATTAGTGCTTCATCTTTAATTGTCCTTTCAGTTTCTGATTTCAGGAGCCTCATTATCTTCTAAAGATTAAATGAGATCCTACACTTCATTTTCATCTTGATTCTCAAGAGAGCCATCCTCTAAGAATCACATTCTCAGAGATGAGATCTTTTAAGAATCTCAAGGTCATAAAGTAGGTATCCAATACCATCCTTTATTTTCCTAGATTCCAGCTTACATGCATGAAGCCTTATTAAGGATATATATTGTAGTCTCTACTACACATATATATCTGGAAACTAAGAGGAAATTATGCTAAAATTCATCATTGACCAAATCATGCCACACATGATCCAATTGTATCTCCCTACAACTCCATTGAGTTTAGGTGTGTTAAGAGGATTGAGATAGAAATCATATCTCCATAAGGTATTCTTTTGAATTTTATCTAATAGGTACTTGCTACCTTGGTTAGATCAAATTCATTTAATCTTCTTTCAAACTTTGGTTCTAAACCAAAATTATGAAATCTTTGAACATTTCAAAGGTTTCCCAGGTGAAGAGAAGAAATCTCATATCATACATAATCATCAATAGATACCACATATCCATAATGTTCATTATGATATAGATGATCTACATACATTAATATGTATGAGATCACGAATACCTTGACATCTTGCACCTTTCCTAAGAGAAGGGTGTATTGGACATTTTACTTTGAATACAATATTCATAAGTATGTAAGATTTGAAATTTTAGACATTCTAAAGTTTCATATCTCACTAGTCTATTGATCTCATCAGCAGACATATGTCCAAGACTTGATGCCAGATCATTGTCAAATGATCTTCATCCTCCTATTGATCTATCAAGCTTTAATTTTCAGTATTAGAAATCTTAATGAACCATTCATTAATTTTTCTAATTTTGTGGAGTCCACTAGATGTTAGATTACTATCTGAAATATATCCATCATAACTCTTTATGATAGTTCTATCTCAGAATTCATGTTTATTTCCAACATTTAGAAACAAACAATGAGGGTACTCTACTATCTAGGTCATAGAGACATTCTCCAAGACTAAGGGCTCTCCCACTGAGAATATGAAGTCTATCTATCCAACAGAGATTGGTGCAACAATTACAATAATATCCATGTAGATGACTACTAAACCTTAAGATCAAATTTTTAATCTTCTAATATATATATATATATATATATATATATGCAACCAATTGCAAATGTCATTAGAAGATTGTGATACAATTGTCAGACTTTATCTTATGAAATAAGAAAGTCAGAGTCAATGATTATATGTAGATTATTCTGATGCTCTATCTGAGTCCTTCACTAAGGATTTTAGACAGATTTGATAGTGATACTATAAACACATCAACTTATTGCAGTATTGGCATTCATCCAACTCTTTGGATGTCACATGGAAGTCACAAAAGTAGGTCAACTCTTTGACTTTCCTTTTTACATGGGTCCAACCCATGCTTCCACTGTGCTCTCTTCATCTAGAAACAAACATTGTTCAAGACAAAGAATCTCTTATGTTGAATTCCAAAGATTTCAATACAAGAGCATTTCAACATTTATACATGCTTCATTAAATAAATTCAAAATGATTATTCTGAAGCTTCATGAATGACTTGAGTATAGATAGTAGAATGATGACACTCATCATATCTACATACATCTTAACTCTTAGAGACTTAGGTTCAGGTAGGTATTCAAACCTTTTGAATACATCATCTCTTTCGAGCTACGATTCTGCATAATCAGAGAACCATATCATTCATGATTAAATGTCTAGAGCACATATGTATGCCAAAAATATCTTCTTTTATTTTATAAGGATTATTTGACAACTACAATCACCATCGGCATGTCACTTCCAAAGTACACTCGACGAAAGATCAAGACTATAGAGACATACAAACCCTAAGGTGATGTCTTATTTAATTGTCATTCCTCACTATGTTGAGGAAACTTGCACATTGCAACCACATACATTGTGTGTTCAATTGCAAGTACAATATCTGGATCATGAGTCCAATCCAAGATATTTTACTGGTTATTATTGAGTATAACATTGAGTGGATTTAATGAAGGATTATCTGAAATAAGAAATTTACATAAGGGTATATATATTATATATACATATCTTACTTTGATTTAGGAAGTTGTTTTTATATCAAAGTTGTCTTGCCTTGTCAACACTGAAAGTTCATTCCCTTAATCACTTTCAATGTAAGAGATATTCTTACCATTATATCTCAAGCAAGATCTGGGATCTCCTTCCTTATCTTTGTTGCATCCAAATAATATGAGAACCTACAACTCAGATAAAAAGAAGCGGGAACACATTCCTCCTTGCAAGTCCAACTTGCATTTCCCAATTCGGTCTTTAACACCCGGGCCCACCACCCCTAAGATGATGTTGACTCGTTGTTAATTGAACTAACTGTCAACAGGCTTAATACTCTCTATACGCAATCCAATATCGCCCCAATAATATGAAGACCCGGTATTGGGGTCACCACGTATATGACCTTACTCTTTCGAGAAGCAAAGAAGCCGATCCAATTAAATCATATACAGGATCTGTCACTTCGGATAGGCGTCTCCTATACACAACTAGCGACGGAATCCTTTGTCTTGACGGAAGACCATGGATGTCACTTACGTGATCCTCCATCTCATATTCAAATTGTATAATTAATTATCGTGAATCATATTCACATAATTAACTCTTCCAAGGGAAATACACATCTATTCATAATAGAGTGTTAATTGGATATAATTAATTTAATCACATTAAATTAATCATTAATCCAATCATCAATCAACAAACTTGATTATTACTTGAATAGTAGGTATAATCTCATAGTACGTATTATTCGAATTTTAATAATTAGAAAAAATACACTCTGACTTCTCCGACATTATACAGTCCCTACCCGCTGTTATGGCCAGTACCGACGAGAGTGGGACGGACCACATACGTTGCAACCCGCGACCCCAATGCTCTTCGACTAGGCACCACATCCACCTCGGGAAAGGATAATACCGGATAGATCATCATGTACTTTGAGATGCTCATCGGTTTTTCAACCGAAATTATACCATATAATATACATCAAAACAATTTTGATTATATTATAAGGAGATTTGCTAAACAAATCCCCAATCCTATTCAAGCAAGAGGGTTTTTCATATAAATGTTGTCCTACAACTATTGTAGGATAAACTATGGTTTTCATGAAATCAATGTTTGTTGATGAACCAATGATCAAGATCTATTATCTCATCATTGTGGTTTAGGCA
The DNA here is from genome assembly GCA_037367405.1 of Ottelia alismoides. Taxonomy (NCBI): domain Eukaryota; kingdom Viridiplantae; phylum Streptophyta; class Magnoliopsida; order Alismatales; family Hydrocharitaceae; genus Ottelia; species Ottelia alismoides. The sequence continues at coordinate 172,132 of JAZKJV010010106.1, forward strand.
AATGTCATTCAATGAAATAATTATCTCTTCAAATATTTTCACTAATTATTCCAGAAATTTAACAATTAATTTTCATCATGATAATTGAATGACTTATCACAAGGTACAAGATCAAAAATGTTAATTTCCAGCAGTGACCCCCAATCACTAAAATTAACTTGTCTTGATCAATTTAAATCCAAAAGATGCAAACTCAGTTTCCTAAGATTGTCTATTTGATTTATTAAACAATCCAAGTGATAATTCATGCATTTTGAGGTGGATCAAAACCGTAATTAACTCATTAATCACATTTAAATCCGCAGTTCCTGCAACAGTGAATATAGGCATATTCAAAAAGCCATATCTTGAGCAAATGAAGTCAAAATTTTAAAACTCAAATCCTATGGTTTCCTTAATTAATGGGGAACAGAATCCAATTGAAAATTTCGCGTTTAAATATTTTAAATAGTACTGAAAAATTCAATTAGACAGAGGTGCGAAAATTGAAATGCAGTAAAAATTTCGCAACCCTTTCAAGAACCAAATCGTCTAAGGTCTATGGATCATATCCAAAACCTTATTCCACCTATGTCTCTGATACCACTTGAAGGATATTGAGAATCCTTAAGCGCATCACGGAAGCGTGTCGATCGCATCGTATGCAATCGGAGCAACTAGTCGCACTAGTCGCGAGATGCGGCGGAAATTAAAATTTTTAAAACTAAATATGAAACCACATGATCACGAGAACACTTCTCGGATCGTTTCATCAAACCACGAAGTATAAGGAATACCTCTTGAAGCGTGGTTGTGATCGCGAGATCCCAAATGAGAAATCCTCCTGTCTCAAGTCCGACCCACGAAGAACGCACTTGCGGGCACGATGATGAGCCGCGTCCTTCCTGCAATCTTTGATGATGATCCAAGCATCGGAGGAGAATGCCGAGAGTCTCTCCTTTATCAACACAAGATGGATGACCATCTTTTGGAGGAGAGAAAGATAGAGGGCGAGAATATGAGAGAGAGAGAGAGAGAGTTGTAACCTTGTACAACTCTTAATGATGTACCAAGAAAGGCTAGGCTAGCCCTCCTTTTATATTAGTTTAGGATCCAATGGATCTCAATCCATGGGACACATAGATCCAACGGCCATGCTTGATCTATGTAATAATCAATGGCTATGATTGTTGTTGGTTAAAACCAACAACATTTATTTATATTAAATTAAATATATGTTGTATTATCATCAACATAATTTAATTCAATAAATCAATCAATAAACACAAGATAATGACATATTAATCTAAAAGATAATTATCTACCTAAATCACATGGATAATTAAAAAAGACAATTATCCATCCATGAGATTTTGTGGATTATCTCATCCTTTTAATTCATATCATTATCTCTTATTTATCTTGCAACATTATCCACTAAATTAATTCTCAATTAATTAGTGAATATTTCAATCATGCCATTGAAAATATGTGAATCATATTCACTACCCAAACTAATTTGTAAATTACATTTCCAATTAATTAATTAATGTGAATCCAATCCACATTAATAATTAACAAATGCTATTTACAAGCATTCTCTCTCTTTAATATATGTATATTATAAATCATATTTATAACACACAAATATTATGGATAACTTTATCCACATTCTCTAATCCTTGATAATTAAATCCTATTTAATTATCCTAGATAATCATTCTCACAGTATGAATCATATTCATATTAAGATTGATAACTAAATCTCATTTAATCATCAAGTTCTTCTTGCTTGGATATGCATTTCATCAAATGAATTATTCTTGAACCCTATCAAGAATAATGTGCTTTCTCCGCAGATACTTGGAGATAAGGACAGGGCAATTGTATTATTCCACGTATAGTGACTTGGATGTTGAGATTTTATCTCAAATCCAGATCTTACGGACCTCCCACAGATGCTCGATTAAATCAAGACCGCAAATCTAATCTTCTCATTGAATCTGAATTTCATTCAGATCAATGTCCAACACTTGGACTAAGATTGGATTGCTTCTCTACTGAAAGGAGTCACTAAAATCCAGACCTATTTCATCACTCCCTCGGAATGGAAGTGTCATGGATATACAATCGTTTATGATCACATCACCCTCAGGTATTCCCAATACCTGTACATCCTGCATATTGGAAGACCCATGGTCAACCCGAAGATCAAGATCAATTTTACACTGTCTTCTTCAGGGTTTGATCACTACGTTTCTCATTTGATCATTGAGATTTTGGTATCGATCATATACTTTCCAAAAGCATATATCATACCTAGGTCTTGATCATATACTTTCCAAAAGTATATATCAAACCTACAAATTCAGTCAAGCTTCCAAAGCGAGACGACCGTGCACGGAATTTGATTCTTTCCAATATCTCATGAGTGATCTCATGTCTTCTGGTTCAGTAGTGAACCTGTATGATCCCTTTGAGAGATCGTATTACTCATATGCCCTTACATGCACACCAGCACGCCGGTGTATAGACCTTGGTTAGGTCATCAACCTATTGGTCTGCCAAATGTACACACTCAGACATATAGTAACACATCTGTCTCCGGTCAGAGGATGCGTGCCTATGCTGTGACAGCATTCAACATAGGACTTAGGTTATCTCAATCTCGTTAAGTCAACCCATTGACCTAATTAATCTGACACCTCCGAATCTCTATTCCTATGCAGAGGACTTGCATCAAGAGGTCGGTCAGATATCAACCTATGTGAGAAAGGATTGACATCTCCTACTCAGGATGGAGATCACATCTTAACAATCATTTGATGGTGCTTGATGAGTCCTCAATCTAACTCTTTAGATATTCATCCAAGCACCAGCCTCTATGATTCAATAATTGAATCAACAGCTGTATGATCATTAAGATAGCCATGGTACATAACCCTAATTGTATAGAGGGACCTATTATGCATTATTTATTCTTCATTTCAGATCAGGGAATGATATTTGCAATAACATTTATTGCATAATGGCTCGTCGTGGGCTCACATGTCCAACATGGGGTCAGTGTCATTTTGTAAATAATGAGAATATAAAGGGTATAAAATGTAAAATAGCCAACAGATATTGTAATAGTTAACGAAAAATGGATGAAAGTAACCATGATGTTATGAGTGTAAGAGTTAAGCACTATTCAAAGTCCTGGTTGTAATTCATAATTATAGAGAGTATCCAGTTTAATTATGAGTTTAGGAATATTGATACCCGCTTCAAACCGAGCCGCTGACATCCCTAATTGGAACACATGATGACGAGGGTTTTTGTTGACTAATTGGGCCTCTAGATGTTGAAGGTCAAACTTATCCGATTGAGTCAGCTCCACAAATTTGTGGTCCACATGCAAAATTTAATGCTGGTGTCCCGTGACTTTTCATGCATATTAGCTAAGTTGCTAACAGTTAAATGTAGGGATGAAAATTAATAAGACCACTGTAGTGTTTTTTGTTTTATACCAATTTTATCATTTTGTATTCATTTTAAAATAGATAAGGATATAGATATCAACTTACAATCGTAAGTATTCATATTCATATACCCATTTTAATATATAAATTTTGTTGTAGATTTATTTTTACTTGTGTAAACTTTTATGACTTTATTCACCATTGCCGATGTAATTTTTTATTAAATAAATATATTTATTGTATTTGTTTTATGGGTAAACCATCTTAAGTAAATATAATTAAATTAATCTACTAAGTATTTAGGTTATTACTTGTATATGATTCACATTCGTTTTATATTGGTATTTGTATTTAAGGATATTCAATACATTTTTTATATTCGTCAAAATTCATGTCCGATTCTGCATTTGTATCCGTATGTTAAAATGGATATTGATATCATTATATGTACATTCATATATGTATATGACTGTTACTTCTCACTACATGGAAAATTTGGCTGGACATCATCCAATATATTAGAAAATATTCTTTTTATTTTGTTGCTATTGATTGGTAGTGTGTGCATTTATAAAGACAGAAGTTTTATCGTTGGAATCAAGAAAAGATGTTGCACTAATAAATTGTGGAAAGTTCCTTGCTACAACTAAAGTAGCTAGAAAATTACGATGATGGCATGGTCGATATCCATGTTTTGATGATAAAAATAGAGTGCACACGGATCGGATAGAATCCTTTAGTCTGATCTAATAAAATGATGTTATTAGATTGGATTGGTATATTTTATCATTTTAATGAATAGGGTCAAATTGAAAATTTTCAAATCCGGTAAAGTACAGATCGGATCAGATCGTTATCAAAATCCAATCTGTACAAATCCGTTAATTTGTTAACATGGATAAAATATTTAATTGCACAAATTCCCAATTCCTTGCAAGGCCATAATCATTGCCATTGATATTTTTTTTATTCGTATCAATACTGGATATAACTTCTCTTGACACCACCCTCTCTTGAAAATCAACAGAGCCCAAAAATAAGAAAATGCGATCATAACTTGTAAAGTTGTAAACCATATTCAACTATTTCCCATCAAGCTCTCTCCCCCTCTCATTTCACTCCCAACTGCTAATATTCCACTCCTAGTTCCTCTCCTTTCATTCTATTACGACGATGCCTATCCCTCTTACACAATGTTGTCCCCTTCCAGCACAATGATGTCGCCCCTCCCTAACTATGTCGTCACCCTTCTCATGCAACATGCCTCCTCCCACACGATGGTATCTGCCATGGGTATGCTGCAATTACTTTGATCTTAGTTACAAGAAAGTAGATTTGGGACAATTGTCTGCTACATTCATTTTTATTAATGATCATTTTTCTTCTTATCTTTTGCATGTTCCAGCTTGTAACCCTATCCTAGGGAATGAAATTGATCTGCTACATGTTGAGATATATCAAAATTATTTAAGAATAAATAAGTATTGTTTGAACTCCTTTTTCCTTTTTAAATTGATATAAAAAATTGATTCCTAGTTTTCAAAATTTTGTATACTTCGACTACAGGTACATTTGGAAAATTAATTCTATTTCAAGTTTATTTAAAATAAGAGGCATGCTACCTTATTGGAGGACTGCATTTAAGTTGATTTTATCTTATATACTCATTTGAATATGAATGTTCAATGGTTCTCACAAGTAATGATATATTACAACGAATTGAACGGTGTTATTGGAAATAATTTGATTTTGGCATAACTTATGAAGAATTGATGTAAGCTAGTGGCTTTGTTGATGAAGGGTAGAACGAGATAGAGTTGTGTATTAGAGGCTGGGAAAGGGCTCCCTAATGCAAGGTGATTGAGATGAATGAACCCATCTCGGAGGAGGTCGATATATAAATGGCATACATGGCCCCTCACACATTCTGCCCTTGTCCCTCCATGCCCGTGTGACTTAGTTTACGCACACTCCAACTCACACAATCGTTGACGGTGATGGATCTTTGGTTGTGCGTCTTCAGTAGAAAGTGAATGAAACCATAAAGAGAAGACACAAGTAACAAGGATGCAATGCACGTGTTACGCATACAAGCGCACACACAGAGGGTATTCAGATCATAAAGAGAAGAATAGGCACCTGATTGAGAAAAGCCAATCATAATGGTCATCAGATCTTGATCGAATGGTTTCATCCATTTTCCTTATCGGAAAAGGCATTTCGTTCTTGTCCAGTTTAATTTAAATGATCTATAATTGATGTTTCAAATCATTTTTAGTTCATCCCATTTTGAATTTTTTTTGATTAATTACATTTTCCTCATAGTAATGATGCGATCAGTAGAATGAAAATCTTCTTTGTACAACATGTATTCTCTTTCCCCATTTGTATGAAAATTTGTAAAATAAAAAAATAAATTAGTATCTTTTTTTACATTCACAGTAGTTCAATATAAACTAATCTTAATATAATGTTTCAAATTGCTATATTTATTTTTTTTTCAATTTTCTGCATTTTTATGAAACATCTAATGCAGAGAAATTAGCATTGCAAGTTACTATTTTTGGTAGTTTGGTTATGGTATTTTTGGTGTAAATTACATTTTCAAACAACAAGTCAGTCGAATGAGATGCTTCGTTCCACAACCTATAATCCCTTTATAAAATTTGTATGTACGGAGGCATGTAGAAAATGAAATCGATTAGTAATTTGGCAAAAAAGTGTATGTAGATCTCAATGACTTTAGGTAAACTGCCTATTTTCTTGTAGATTTCATATAACACCCTGCAAATAAGAAGGCGATTAGTATTTTATTCTTTCAAGAAATTAAAGCATTAAGAAAAACACAAATTTTTAAGATAACAAGTAAATGTGGAACGCCACTAATCAGTTATGTAAAATACTAAATAATTATGCGAAAAAACATGGTTCATTGATGATGGATCTACCTCGACCTAAAGCAATGAATAATTTGAATATTCGTTGTTATATCTTTCAATGTTAAAGATATAACAACGAATATTATTCGTTGCCAAATCATTTTTCGTACTTATAATTAGCAATGAATATCATATTCATTGTTAAAGGTCTATGTAACGATAATTTTTCCGTTGAATCACTCGTTAAAATTCACATTTATCATTATCAAATTTAGTAATGATTAGAAAAAAAGACAACGAATAATCGTTGTTATATGATTCGTTGTGAGGAATATAACAATGAACACCATTGTTAATTGCGAATTGAAAGAAGTAAGCAACGATTAATATTCGTGATTATTTGTTGCTATATATTTAACTATGCAAGGTATGACAATGAATATTAAATTATCCGTTGCATTATATCCCTTTTCTTGTAGTGCTTCACATTGATGGTGATTTTCACGATGACAGCAAGTAAGAGATAGGGAAGCGATGTAACAGGGAGAGCTTGTAGAGGAGGAGGTGGAGGGGCACACTGCGCACTTCTATTAATTGACTGCTTGACATGTGCGTCATCCATAGGGATGAAAATGAATGTGAATATATTCGTATCCGATCCACTATCGTATTTAATTTATACATATTTTGACATTTGTATTCGTATTCATATTAAAATGGATGTGGGTATGGATATCACTTTGACATTCGTTAATATTCGTACTCGTATTCGTATATTAGCTTTCTTATATAAGTATAGCAATAAATTTATTTCTAACTGTGTATTACATAAACTTGCTCCATCTTACCATACGAACCCTACTGTTAAATTGACATGTCCAGAGTTATGTTCCTTGGGATAAAAATGAGTTAATATAACCAATCCGTGATCGAACGGCTAGAATTAACTAAAAAAAGAAAAAAACAGTGGAAGGCGGTCGGCATTAGGGGGAGCGTGCTCGACCTATCAAGTGACGAGTGGGTTGGTACCGGGGGAAAACTAAGCTAGCTGGGTGGACTAAAGGAGGTTGGCGGGGATCGACGGATGCGTTGGAGTGGGAGGGGGGAAGGCTTCGAGCAGGGGAGGCGACGGTGGTGGTGGGATTGGAGCAGGGGAGGTGGCGGAGCGGGGGGCTTCGAGCAGGGGAGGCCCACGTAGGGGAGGCAGTCTGGGGGTGCAGGGGAGGCGGCCTGGGAGGGGGGAGGCTTCGAGCAGGAGGAAACCTACGGGGAGGGCTTCGTGCAGAGTTTGGCCTTGACCCGTGCAGGAGAGGCGGCCTGGGGGGGGCTTCGTGGAGGGTTTGGCCTTGGCCCACGTAGGGGAGGCGGCCTAGGGGGAGCTTCAAGGGGAGGCCCGTGACGGGGTTGTGGGGGGGCTTTGACTCCGGGGAGGCCCCCGGGAGGCGGCTTGGGGGGAGCTTCGAGGAGAGTCATGCGGTGGGTAGGCGTCCTGGGGGGGGACTTCGAGGGGAGGCCTACATCGGCAGGGCGGGGGCGTTGGCTTCGACTCAGGGGAGGAACGCGAGGTGGCAGGGCTTCAAGCATGAGAGGCCTGAGAGGACGTCGAGCAAGGCAACAGTCAGGGGAGGCCCGACAGGGCATCGAGCAGGGCAGGAAGGGGGGGCCTCGAGTGCCGAGTGACGGCAGGGGGGGCAGCTGGGTGCGGGGCTCCTCGGCAGTTGGGCTCGAGGGAGAGGGAGGCTTCAGGAGGAGCATTGTTCGGGACGGTGCTGCGAGCGGGGGTATGGGTCTAAAAATCCCTGATATAAAAGAATGTAACAGAAACAGGTAAGTTTTAACGGATAAATGGATGTGAGTTAACCACGAAGTCTGTGGGGTAAGAGTTAGCAAGTTTACGAGATCGAGGGATGAATTACGATGTTTCTAAGGTCGTAGAGGTAATTGACAAAAATTATAGGATCTACCGGGTAAAAATCCTATTAAAAATAGGTAAAATGGCACGGGGGAGCCAAGTTAGCTCTTCCTAAGGGGCAACCCCATTTTACCCATATATATATATATATATATATATATATATATATATATATATATATATATATATATATATATATATATATATGGAAAAGGGAAGTTACACCGGGTGGTGCAGCCAACTAGCTACACCTGAGCATTTTTCTCATTGATTTTTGTTTTTTTATAAAGGAAACCTATGAAGATTTACTTAGTTTATTGTGTGGAATATGTGTTTCAAATTTCATGCAAAACAAACATTCCTAGCATGTCCATCTAGATATGATCAATTTCAATAATCCTGAGGCCATTAAAATGTGATAGTCTTGATGGAGATGATAGAAGTGTCGAATTTAGTTGAAATTGGTATGATACCATGGTGATATATGTTTATTTATCCCCCTAGCTTTCATTTCAAAAGCAAAAAAAATCAGTGAAAGAAATAGCTGTATATATGGGGCTGGGGAAGCTGCACCCCGCTATTTCTTTCATTGACTTTTTAGATTTTGTAAATGAAACCTAGGGGGGTTTAAATCACCATATATCACCATGATATCATACCAATTTCAACTAAATTTGCCACTTCTATCATCTCCATCGAGACTATCACATTTTAACGGTCTCAGAATTATTGAAATTGCCCCTATCTAGATGGGAATGTTAGGAATGTTTGTTTTGCATGAAATTTTAAACACATATTCCACACAAGTAAATTCTCATAAGTTTTTTTCAAAAAAAAATCAAAAACCAATAAGAAAAATACCTGGGTGTAGCTAGTTGGTTGCACCACCCGGTGTAGCTTCCCTTTTCCATGTGTGTGTGTGTGATATCTTTCAAATGGTCAACGATCCCATGCATCCATATTTAATCTGTCGATTGTTATTAAATGTATGTTATGATAATTATTTAATTAACCAAAATTTGTTTTGGCCATTGTTCATTATCTAAATATAGTATGTAACAACATAATTTATCTCCTCATTAATCTCTCTTCAAATCTTTCCTTTCAATTTCAAAATCTTCCACAAAAAGTGAGAGGAAGAGGATGATGTCCAACTCCCCTCATCTCTCCACCATCGCTCGTCTTCGTCGTGGGACGAAGAGGATGACGTCGGGCTTCGCTCATCTCTCTGGCATCGCTCATTTTCGTAGTGCACACATCGCAGATCTTGTCTCCACCGTCATCACATGTATTGTCAACCTCCTCACCGCATTCATCTCCATCTTCACCGTCGACTATGAAGACAGTGATCGAATGCTCTTTGAAGCGATTTTTAGCATAATGTGTGCCCTCATCGGCAAGGAAGAAGGCGATGGCACGTAGTTGCCAAGGAATGGTGCTGCAACTCTAAGGGAAGACCTTCATGCAAACGACGACAATAACATGTAGATCGAGTGGTGATACGTGTACACGGTGCTGCAACCAGTCCTGTGTGAAGAATGATTTCTAGTTTTATACAATATTGATGCATACTATACAATATTAATGTATAATATACAATTTTGATATTTATTATACATATTTCTATATATTTTTACAAATCAAATGGTTGTGAATGAAAATTATATTTTTTATAAATCTTGTATATACTGATGAGCATTACATATTTTGGATATGCATTATACATATTAGATGTGTTTTATACAAATTTGATTTGTATATTCACATCAATTAAGCGTGAATAACTACCATAATTTTTACAAAGAACTATACAAATTTTATTACAGAAAAAGTCATACAATCGTTATAAAGAACCACGCATTAATTTCTAAGATGAATTGTATTCTACAAAGAACAATGTAAAATTTACAAATAACTGACGAATTTTTGAATGAACAATGGATTCTACAAAAAAACTTACCGTCGTTAAAAAGGAACATTGAATTCTAAAAAAACGTGTGAGGTTACAAACATATGCCCCGGATAATATCGTCCAACACAAAACTGGGCATTATCTAAATATGATATTGCGAAAAATACCAAAAATAAAACTAGCTAAATTTAGTATTTCGAATTATTAACTGACGAATTAATGCAAAAGATGATGACGAAAATGTCCCTTTTGAGTAAATAAATTGATGATGCCGTTATATTTGAATCTAACGTCTACGATGCGATTGTTGGCCTTCTTTAAGGATGGGAGGACCAAGTCCTATTGGAAAGACCATGTATAATAAGAAGGCAAAAACAAGATCAAAGATCTTGGAATCAAACCTTCGTGCGAGAATGAAGACCGATAAAATATACAAGGTGAATATCAACTTAAGGATTTTATATCTCGGAATCCAACTTTCCTGCGAGTAAGGAATGAAATATTTATATCAAATTTGAGAGGGTTTTACTAATGATAACAGAAGAGTGGCTATAGTATTGACTGCCTCAAAATACACTTTAGAGGGTTCAGAACATAATTAAGAAATATACAAGGGTGTAAGGGTAAAAAATCATTTTTCTAGTCCATTGATAATGTTCTCTTTATGTCGGCAACAGATCCAAAAGGTGATAGCCATACGATTAAACACAATTCTAAGAAAACGTGAGTTGCAAATAATAATACATGTAGTATCGTTTAAATTGGCATCGCAGGGGAGAAGAAACGTGCACACGAAGGAAGCGCTGCTCCCATCTTTATTCACTAAACAGTAAACACGATCACCACTACAAGTGATCTAAAGCACAATGATCCGGTTCCCATGTCTCAATTGCCCAAATACTCCACACAAAACTAAGTGGAAGTTGACATCTACTATCACCTATGCATCAATCTGATAATTTGAGTCCCGATATTTTAAGATGGAAGTCCACCTGCTTAACCACGAGATCATCCAAGTGGATCCACTAATCGCAGCTCAAACAAGGAAACACCGGCGACGTAGTGAGAGACTTAGAGCGGTAGGAGGCGAGCTTCCTGTTGAACCTGTGGTGCATCTTGTTGAACATGTTGAGAGAGCGAACGGGGCACAGGCTGCACCCTATCGCGTGGAGGTGGTTCCCGCTGCGCCCGTGGAAGCCCGCTACGGCGACACCATCTAGTGGGAGGGAGAAAGGTGTGCCCACCTCCATGCCGTAGGGGCCGAAGCGTCGTTGGTTGCTCCTGAACGAGAGGGAGCGGATCACCGGCGGCCCGCCCTCCGGCATGGAGGAGTAGTGGCCACTTATGGCCGTTAGATACTCCTCTGGATAGTTCAGTGAAACCTGATCATGGAAAGTGAGATAAGTTTTAGTTATTACTTATTGGCCATTTGGTTATCGTCTGAATAATAACAGTCATCTGAATAATGACGATTGACTTACCTTAACATTCTAAAGTTCCAGTAAAACTATATGTCAACAACATTATATTTTTTAAGACAAAAATAACTAAAATAACCTTTGTGGATATGATCTACATAGTTCATGTTTCGATCGTCGTTGTTCTTGTGTCAAAACTTAAAAGGTATGTCATATCTAATCAAGCACTACTTATCAAAGCTATCCAGGATATCATGGAAGAATGCTAAACATGGATCCACAAAGAAACGGATGTGCTATCTTCCTAGAAGAAGAAGAAAGCAGAACGTAATCACCTGAACGGTGCGGTTGCCGCCGCTGCCGCCGTGACGACCGGCCAAGATGGACCTGCCATGCTTGTCGTAGCGGAACCTGATGGAGTGGATGCATTGACCATAGAGGAGGATGATCTCCGTCACGCCACTGTGGTAACCATCGTCCCATTCCACTCCAGCATCGCCACCCCACGGCCCCACCCTCATGGCTACCACCTTGCTAGCCTTCAGTTGCACGCCTTTCTCCATTGCCACTGGCTCCTACAGACAAGGTTGCACTCGCATCAATTAAGCGATTCAAGTCCACATAAACAATTGCTTTCCCTTACCATCGAGATTCTCTTCCCGATCGATCAAACAAAGGAGGAACCTCCTTCAATTTATAGCAGAAAGGGTAGGGAATTGGATGCCCATGCAAATATAAAAAAAAGGGGCGTCAGCCGTTCTTTATGCTAAACATGCAAACTGCTTAAAACATGCATCCTTTGCGAGTAGGCTAAAGTCAGATGGGATCAATAGCTTTATGCCCCGTCTACCACTACAGCAAGAAGAATCGACTTTAAGATAGATGTTGGAGTGCTTTGTTGAAGAAGGTATGCGTTCAAGGTTCACGAACATATATGTTCCTGTAACTTGGGTGGAAGAAGACGCAATGGCCTGGTCCGTCCGTCGTGAATATATGCGGAGAACAAGAGGGGCATGAAGATTGAAACATGCCCTCTGCAAGCAACCCTGGCCACAAGTAAAGCTTATGCCCAATGCAGAAGAGATGCAGTGTTAATATTCCGATAATCTCCATTTATACTTTGCTTAGATAGCCTGGGGACCTTCCATCAAAGGATGTCGTAGCATCTGGAAATACAATCTGATTGTTTTTTAAAATTATAAACCCAATTAAATACGATCCGATTACTGTTGTTCGTTAAAAAAACAACCCAATTTCTTCCAATGAGGAACAAGGATTGAGTACAGATAAAGAAAGGGTAAGACTAATCATTTATTCTTGTTTGGTTGTTTTGAGAGATAGAGAAGGAATAAATACTGTAAGGATCTTCACCATCACACACGGCACTCCTTGCCCACACCTGACCCAGACACTTTCGATAGGGTACCAGGAGAGCAAATATTGGTCAAAAACACTACTGCAAGTTGCATCCTCTGTTTAGTATTGTCTCGGCACCGACTTGGTCGGTTCGGTCAGTTTTATGTAACTAATTTCAAAAAAAGAAAATAAAAAATCGGGTCCGATCACGGACTGACCCAGTTTTGATGGTTTGGTAAATTTTCAAAAATTAAAAGATTAAATAGTGAAATAATAGGGTTTTTATCACATGTACCATTCTTAACTTCTGCAATATCAGTTATGTCCATCTCTTTTTTAGAATATAAGTTGTGCTACTATTTTCTTAAAGTAATTTTCTAAAGTAACTATAAATAAATGATTACAATATTATATTCATATATAATGCTAGAAAATGTGACTAACTTTTCTAGAGTTTAACTTGAAATAGACAATCATGTTATTCTATTTAAAGATTTGACATTTTAAATGATTCTTTTATTGACAGATAAATACATGCTTACATATATTTATCCGGTTATATCGATTCAAAAAACCGGTTCTATCGGTCGAACCAATAAATTAAGCTTGGTCTAGTTTTTTTCGAGTCGATAAGAATGATAATGTGATGACATTATCACCGGACCGACCAGTTTGGATTGACGATCCGACCCGGTTGAACCAAATCGAAAACTGACAGGTTCAATGTCCGATCCAATTTTTAAAACCTTGGTTTGGATTTAAATCCCAAAGAGGGCGAACCACTACCTAGTTGAAGTAACTTACTACTAGGGGAAAATGGATGAATACGAATATAGTTATTACCATATTATTATCTGTTTTTAAATATGAATAGGAAACATACATGAAAACTATTTTATCGTATCGTTAAAAATGGATACATGTGTAACTTAGTTGTGTACGAATAATATAAGAAATATTATGCATATTTGCTTAAATACACATGTATTAGATAGATGCACATTATATAAAATGTACTAAATATGTTTAAATCGTAATAATTATACTAAAATGTATAAAATAATGTTTATACATAGTTTAAATCTATAACTACATTTATATATGAAAACAAATATAGGGATACAAATATGGATGTTACGGATATCAATGCGATATCTATATCTAGGACCATTTTAACAAGATACGAATACAGATTTCAAAATCTATGTAAAACAGATATGTGTTATGATTAGAGCCATATTAGGATTGGGAATCCCGATGGGATGTGGCTCCTAATCTTAATAATAGTTGAGTTATATTCTATTTATAGTACTAAAGGGAATAGGACTGTGGGTTATAATTGAGCTATATATAGAGAGGGTGCGAGGCATTGCCTCTATACCATCAGTAGAACAATGTAATCCCTAGAGAAAGGGGGGGGGACAGAGAGAGAAGAAAGAGATGAGAGAGCGAGGGAACGAAGAGAGTTGTACTCGTTCTAATTTATAATGATCTTTCTTCTCCGGTGGTCGCGAGTTAATTCATCTTCTTTAAGCCTTAAAGAAATGGTACTAAGGGTTAAATCATATTTTGTTCAGAATGATTCTAGTTACTTGAGCAATTTAAGAAAGTCTAAATCAGTGCTTAACACTGCATGTATCTATGTCCGACTCTTTGAGCTCACTCTTCCATCATGCAAATATATTATATGGATCGTATTGAAAATCAAAAAAATGATTTCCTCCTCGGATGCTAGGCTATCGGTCATGACAGGTCCTCATGATGCTCTGTCGGGGAAGAGAAGGCCAATTCCACCTTCTCGGTTGGTCATGAAGATCCTGGAGTGGAAAGAGATGTGATTGAGCTCAAAAGAAAGGTCTTTCCATAGAAGGGCAAAGAGAGAGTGGAAAGGTCAGAAAGTGAGGATGGCAGTCCGAACTCATGCCTTGTACTCCTAGTCACTCTGAGGTAACAGACCACCATTATATGTAGTTTTCTTTTGTTCGCGTGCTTCCGTGGTGGTAGATGATTGCGCATACGCATCCATATATGTATTAGAAGGTTCATATCTGAGGGTTCATCCGATATCCGAACAGAGACGATACTTGTTCAAATAACTGATATGAGAACAGAGTTGATACCGACTCCTTCTGTTCCCAATGATATGATGACGGATTGAATATTCTGTTCCCAATGATATGATGACGGATTGAATATAATGATATCCATATTCATTTACATCCTACTTGCTGCTGGAGTAACGAGAACCAATAGATATTCGAAAATCGGAAACCAGTGCAGTTAATGCACCCAAATGGAATAAATGAAACCATCCTACGTTAGCATAATCCGAGTGAGGGATACGTCTGCTCAGCCAACAAGATGGGACATAAACTTGACAAAGGGAGAAAGATTGGGACGTGGGACAAAGAAGATTCCTGCACCCACGACAGTAACGTCATTATACATCAAATTCGTAAGGAGAATATGTTCTCCCTTGCCGACAACAATCAATCAAGTCTCCTGCAGTTTTCCCCACCGCTTATTTTGGCAAAAGAAAATAATGCAGCAAAGAAGAGGAAAAACGTGGCTTCAGAAGCTTCCGTCGGTATAACATGTATTACTGTTGAGTTAGGAGCGGATCGAGATGAATTATCCATTTTAAAATACGAATACGAATGCAGAATGAATACGAATCGGATACGAATAATAACAGATTTTTTTAATAAATTAATTAAAATATATAAATATTTAGGATGATTTACACATAAAATAGATATACCAGATATAGTAATTTCATAACAATTATATCAACAACAGTGAATACAATCATAAAATGTTGTTACACACGGTCATAAATAAATCTATTACTATACCTATGTACGAAAACGAATATAGAAATACGAATGTTAGCGAATGCCAAAGTGATATGCATATCCGCATCCATTTATGTTAAAGTATGTATAAAACGAATACGATAGCGGATCATATATGAATATATTCACATTCATTTTCATCCCTATAGTTGATTATTATATTTCACTTAATGTATTAAGATTTTAATACAACCCCTCTCCAAGTAAAATTAACTCCGTAAAAATAAGATAACAAGTCCACTTAATGGTATGGCAATTGAGTGTATTGTAATGTGGAGCAAGGGTCGAATCCTCTTCCTCATACTTTAATTTATTGAACAAAGCTTAAGACAATCAGTTTTAAAATATTAGAAATAGATATAACTTGGTATTGAATCGGATTCGAGCCTATTATATCTCCATTTATTTCTCACTCATTATTAATGAAATAAATTTTGTTGTTTTCTTTTGATCATGGATAAATTTTATTCTAAATTTTCTTTTGATAATTTAACTTTAGAGATGGATTTAGAACAGATCAAATAATTAAATTGAGGTGGTGAAATATGCAGCTCATCTGCATATAACGTCCATGTTCATCACCTCTCACTCACTCATTCATCGTGAAATTTAAAACTGCACAAGCTTCAAGACAAAGCCACTTCCATTCACTCATTCAACGCAGAATCAAGGGTGGATCGAAGGTGATGAACACACAATTTACTACAGCTAATAATGAGCATACTCCCTTTCTTTCAATTAGGTTTAACAAAATATAAAAATCACAGAAAAAAACAATAATCTATTTGAAAATCATTAACTTCATTTAGAAATAGCATTTGAAAATAAAATATAATAACTTTTTTTTTATTTTTGAGCATACATGATATCCATATACTTGTCCCTTATAAAATTCCTGGTTCGGCCCGTATTTAGCTATTGTTCCATATATGAACATCGATTAGACGTGTTACAAGTCACGATCTACAAAACATCTAGCCCTGTCAGTCAGGGAGCATATGAGTTAATATGAGACACAACACCCTAAGCATTTGTGAGAAATGGATAAAAAAATCCCCCACTTGCTTACAGGGGGTCACCTTCATGTTCCAAGCACTGGATTGGGGACCTCTTCTCTGCCATAAAGAATTCTGTCTTGACGGACAATGATTTCTGTTTATTTTTACATCTTGATGCAAAGCTTCGATCTCATCCCACCTTCTAATTTATTCTTGAATCAAAATGCTTTCTCATGTGCATTTACAGATGCCGTTTATTGTTCTCTTGCTGCAGGTGTACACAATATATGCCAGGCCACTTCAAGTGGTGCAGACCTATTGCATATCTTGACAGAGTGGATATGAGAATCTCCTGAAATTCCCCTGAAAATTTTCAAAAAATGTTAGTTCTTACCAAATGAAAAGGTGTAAGCGATGCGGAATAATGTCCTGAAAGATTACGCATGAAACTCGGGGCAGACAATGAAAACAAAAGGATAGCGAGGGATGTGTCGATGTTACCCCCAATTAGAAGTGTCTAAGTAGAAGTATCTAGCATTGTCCTATTAAAGAGAGGAGGAATAAGTGAGAGTTGAACCTTTTAGGACCTGCTCTTGTGGCTTCCTATGGACCACCACTCACCTTGATTCAATTTTTGCCGCGTGTGTTTACTCGCAGGTCTCGCTCTGCTCCCCCTGCTCACAGGTCTTCCTCATCATACAACACGCCTCGAGTATGTATTGATCACATTGTTTCTACTGATGGCACTACTGACTTGTCTATGCAGCAAGATTCCTTACAAGATGAGCAGGTACCCCCTCAAGAGGGAAGCTTATATATTCAGGAGGTGGCAGATGATCTCGATGTGCCAATTGCTTTGCGGAAGCAAGGATGTACTTCTGCTTTATATCCTCTTGTAGCCCAAGTTTCTTTGAGCATACTTTCAGAGGATTTCAAAAGATTAACCATGGCACTATCAGTCGTGGAGATACCACAGACGTATCAGAAGGCCATTCAGAACAGTCAGTGGCGTCTTGCCATGGAGGAGGAGATGGTCGTGCTACAGTCGCGTGGCACATGGAGCCTTGTTCAAGCCCCAATTAGCACATCCCTTGTTAGGTGCAAAACGGTGAATCACCAAGCATATGACAGTGTAGATCGCTACAATGCAAGACTTGTGCTACGTGGGCTCACTCACACATATGGAGTAGAGATAAGAAATCAGTGGCAAATTAGCTCTATTTTTAGCATTTTTAACTAACATTTTGATATAGATATTTTAAGCTCTTAAAAAACAACTACTAACTACTAATATAAAAGGCGGCTCAAGCTAGCATATCTTAGTAGGTATTTCATTTCATATCGCGATTATGTGATTTGAGTCAGATTTGGATATCTTTATGAAATATCTTACTACTATTAATACAATATAAAGCACCTCTAAATTATATCAAAGTTTTCATAATATCATGTAGTTTGAAGAAGATTATAATAGCCTGTTAAAGAACTTATATATAACTACTCTTGTATATTAGGCCAATTATTATATAGTTTAGAAGCCTGGCGGGCCTCTTCTCTATATAGCGTTGGCTCGGGCAGCTGCGGATTCCGAATTCCTCTCTCCGCCGATTCCGAATTCCTGCATCAAGAAGGACCTCTTTTAATATCTTGGCTATCAAGATGCATTCTCTCCAATGGCCAGGCATTCTACTCTGCATATACTTCTATATGTTGCAGTGACATGGGATTGGCCTCTCTATCAACTTGATGTAAAGAATGCTTTTCTCTATGATGACCTACAGGAGGAGGTTTACATGCAATAACCACCTGGGTTCGTTGCTAAGGGATGAGTGTCAGAAGGTTTGCAAGCTTTACAAGGCGATCTATGGCCTTAAGCAAAGTCCAAGAGCATGGTTCCAGAAGCTCTCGAATTTGATAGCACAAAAGGGATTTGTGAAATCGATAGCCCATCATTCACTGTTTGTTCAAAGGAATCAGAGAGGTACAGTTGTCATACTTGTGTATGTTGATGATATCAACGTTACAGGAGATGATGAACAGAGCCTCCAGACTGCTAAGGATTTCCTAGGTCAGCAATTTGTAACCAAAGATCTTGGTAGCCTATGCTACTTCCTTGGACTGGAGTTCACCAGGAACCAGCGAGGTCTTGTGATGACCTAAAGGAAAGTACGTTATAGATCTTCTCTCAGAGACATGCATGGCAAATTGCAGGTCTACCACCACTCTATGGACCCAAGAATGAAACTATATGACGACACTGAGGAGGTCGATAAGAGGAGGTACAAGGAGTTTGTTGGAAAGCTTTTTTATGTGACCATCACCAGCCCAAATATATCCTTTACAGTGAGCAAAGTGAGTTAGTTCATGGAGCAGCTTAAACATGCACATATGGATGTCGTCCATATGATTCTGAGGTATCTAAAGGCCTCACTTGGCACTGATCCTTTATTCAGCAGAGGTACATCCAATGTCGTTACAGTCACTATTGTGAAAGTCCTCCGACTAGCCCGACTAATAGGTCCGACTAGTTTCGTCGGTGGAGTGGCCGACCGAGTATTGACTAATTCCGAATAGGCCGACTAGTTGATCGATTTTTGCTTGGAGATACCATATTTTTTAATTTTTTAAAAGCAAACTCATTCTATTATACTTAATGTGTATAAAAATGATTTATATATTTAAAATCATTAAAAAATTAGAAAACGATTAAATCCTATTAGTCATCCGACTGTCGATTAATCCTTAGTCAGTGACTCAACCGACAGAATACCGACTACCTAACTATTACGATGTAGGACAAATATGTTCTTCTTCTTCCTAACCTAACTATTACGATGCATCTTCCCATACACCTCCAATGCGACAACCATGTTGATCTCTTCATCGCCAACAATCTAGCCTTACATGAGAGGACCAAGCATATCGAGGTAGATTGTCACTACACTCGAGACATGATACGGAAGGGCCTTATCTCCACTACTCATGTTCGCTTAGGAGATTAGACAACATATGTACTTACCAAGGCCCTAGTCAGAGGATTTTACTAGAGATGGTGTTCCAAGATGAGCACGGTTGATATCTATGCTCCAGATCGAGAGGGAGTGTTGAGATATTTTTTATCTTTTATCCCTTTTATGTATTTTCTATTCTTTCCGTCTTCATTATGTAATTTACTCAACGGATATCTCCTCTATATTAGAGAACCCTAAGGCAGCATGAGAATGCAATTCATTATTGTCCCTCAACATGTCTCGTAGGAGGTTGTTTCATAGACACTGTTGGCATTGGACTGTATGCCAAACTTTGTCCAGCAACACTCTGACGGGTGGTTCCAGCGTCCACAATGAATGCACATTTGATGCTGAGAAGTAAAATCACGACCACATCTATAGTTAAAATCTCGTCCACACCCCAAGTCAACCACGACCACGATCAAAGTCACGGTCTCGACCTCCCAAGAAGTTATGTTGTCCCTTGTTCTCGGATGATGCATAGTGAGTTGAATTCTCTACATATGGTAGAGCAAAAGGATGCTCAATAGATATCTCAAGTTCCTATAGACGATCAAAGATTGTCTCAAATGATTTCAAGGTATCAGCTGTCAGAAACTGATCCTTCACAACTTTGTACCGTGGATGTAGTCTAGAAAGGAAAGCAGTAAACCTGCCATTCAGATCGCTCTCCCACCTGTTTGTCACAACAGACTGCTTTAAAAATTAGAAGCTCCTCAAAACGACCAGTTAGAAGCTTGTGGCACTAGACGAGACTAGATTCCCCCTGAGTTGCAGACCAAATCCTCGTATAGATGTCTGAGAGGCGAGACTTAATTGTCTTCTGGAAGTAAGTTTGTTCCAGATTCTCCCACATCTCTTTTGCAGAGTCTTTGTAGAGAAGATTCGCAACAATATTTGGATCAACGTTATTAGTCATCCAAGTGATGACCTGGCAATTATCTGCATACCATGGGTTTCCATCTCCTTGAGTGAATCTTTGGTGAGGATATGTTTCTTGTGTTGACCACCAATGAACACCTTGATTCATCGAGACCAGAGCACATAGCTTTCCATACCTTTCAGCTTGATATATGTGCCATGTACCGTCACAGAAGAAGTCGAGTACAAGATCTTGCTCTCAAAGGATGTCATTGTGGTAACGAGGGTAAAAAAAGTGACCTAGAAGAAGGTGTTTCAATAAAGCATATGGGTAACAGGAATCATTGTTTTAGCCCCCCTTCGGGCTTCTTGTGGTTGTGACACCATAAATCAGAGTTGCACGGAGTTGTCGAGTTCCACAAATGTTACAGGACACATGTATAAGGTGTCAGGGACTCAGAGGGAGACGCTAACGGGCGCTAGGGGGTGTTGGACACCCTTTAATGATTCCTGGAACAAGCACACTGCAGTAGGGAGGCGGAGGCTCGGTTGTAGCAACTACAACGAAGGTGTCGCAAATCCACATGGAAGCTCAGATCCAAGCGAAGGTTCAGCTTGCAGCGGCTACAGAGGCTCCAAGCAAAGGTTCGATTGTAGGCTGCAACAGCTACAGCTATTGTACGGAGGCTGCACGAGGCCTTAATTGCTCGAATCAGGAAGAGATGTGGCTGCAGTGACTATAAGCACCCGGAGAGGCACTGCGCAGGGCCTTAGTTATTAGAAGGGGCCCATGCACGGGCTAAAGGAATGAGGGGCTATGGCGGTGGGATTCAGGTCAGAACAACGATCTATGACCTCTGATCTGAACCATGTGGAGAAGAATGGGAGAACATAATTGTAGAGGTTTACGTTATGTTATGATGTACCGTTACGCATTTCTTATTTACCTCATGTACATCTATGTAATTTACCCAAGGGTTTTCTCTCTATATAAGAGACCCTAGGGCTCTATGGAAAAACAACTGAGTATTTTACTCTAACATGGTATCAGAGCCAAAACCCTAACCTAGGGTTTTTCTCCACCGCCGCCCCCCCTTCTTCGGCCGCCGCCCACCCCCTCTCTTCGCCCACCTCCCGCCGCCGCCAGCCGAGGTTCCCGCCTCCTCTCTCACCGCCAGCCGAGGCCCCCTACCTCCTCCTCTCCCGCCGCGGCCGAAGTAGTCCTCTCTCCCGGGCTCCTCTTCTTCGTCGGTCGGCACCTATTCATTCATGGATTCAAGTGCATAAAGTCTACATATGCAGTTGAATCCAATCCAGTATTTGTAGACAAAAGTTCTAATGTCTATCACCCCTAGGTCTTCTTCTCCGGCAACATGTCAGACCAAAAGGTTGATCTGCCCTCCATAGGTGCCTTTAAAGGTTCGGCGCCAATAGTCAAAATGGACGGGACAAACTATGAGCTCTGGGCTATGCAATTCCTGAGCCTCATGAAATCATGTGGTAAGAAACACATTCTTACCGAAGATGAGCCGGTAGAGAAGACGGGGATATATGCCTCCTGGGAGGCTGATGATGCGTATTCCAAGGTCTGGCTATCAGGGACGCTTTCAATGGAGATTGGCAATGACGTCCTCCATCAGCCCACCGCCAAGGCGATGTGGGATATTCTGGCTACTACATATTCTCAAGTGCGGAACGAGACTAAAATGTTGCAATTGCAGCATGATATTTTTACGATGAAGCAAAATGGGTGGCCACTTCACTCTTTGTACACGTCACTGCGAGGGATGTTCGAGAAATTATACAGTACCATCCCGCTCACGGCCACTCCCGAGCAACAGAAGACCTTTCGCAATGCTACCATGGTGTGAGTATTACTTGCAGCTCTTGATCCTGAGTATGAGGCAGCCCGCTCTCAGATCCTTGTCGATGCTACTATTCTTCCTATGGAGGAAGTCTACAGGCGGCTCAGTCGTATCTCTGTTTCCTCCAGCACAGCTACTCCACCTCCTTCGGCAATGGCAGTATCACGAGGGAGAAGTGGTTCGTCTTCTTTTCGTGGCCGTAATACAAGAGGTCGGGGAGGACGTATTCGTCAGACGTGCTCGTTCTACCATCGTACTGGTCATTCCGAGGACACATGCTACTCCAAGCATGGGTTTCCAACTTCGGCACGGATAGCTGAACATGTTCAGTCTCCTTCAGCATCTACTCCTGATCACAGGTTCGAGGAGCTTGTGGCGCGACTTCGTGACACTATGCCGCAGTCATCGTCGGATGCCGCCAGTACCTCTGATGTTGCAACTTCGGCATCGACCAGTACCTCTGCTGTCGCTAGTACCTCAGGTAGTACTTCGGCCTTTCGTCCTTGCCATGATTTATCTGGTTGGATTGTCGACTCTGGAGCCATCCATCATCTTTGCCGTGACAGAGATAAACTTGAGTCCTATAGGGATATTTCTTCGAATCGCTCTGTTATCATAGCTGATGGCACCCATTCTCCTATTGTTGGACAGGGGGAGATTTCCTTATCACCCTCCATGCACTTACAGGATGTTCTACATGCACCTGAGTTTTACATGAATTTATTATCAATTAGTTAGATTACAAAAGACTTGCACTGTCGTACTATGTTTGACCCATCATCTCTCATTTTTCAGGACATACTAACGAGCATGGTGATTGGCTGTGGTTCTGAGCACAACGGCCTATATCATCTGGTCCAGAATTCCTATGCTGGCGTCTCTCTTCACTCACAGGGATATGTGTCCCCGTATACCTGGCATCTTCGATTTGGTCACCTTCCGCTCCAGAAAATGCGCCACCTCCTGCCTCAGATCTCTCCGAATTCCTCATTTCGTTGTGAAGCTTGTCAGTTAGGGAAGCGTCATCGTTCTAGCTTCCTTGGTCGTCAGAGTCGGAGCAGTAGCTCCCCGTTTGAGTTGTTTCATATTGGCATTTGGGGTCCTAGTCGTGTACCTGATCATCAGGGACACAGGTTTTATCTAGTCGTGGTTGATGATTTTTCTCATGTCTCTTGGACTTTTCTAAGTATTATCAAAAATCATATCAATGAAGTGCAAAATGTTTTCTCTTCTAATGTTAAATATGTGCGCACGAACAATGCATTGGAATTTTGCACCCGCTCTCTTTCTCAGATTCTTTCCTCTAAAGGCATTATTCACCAAACTTCTTGTGCTTACACATCACAACAGAATGGTGTCGCGGAAAGGAAACATCGTCACTTTCTTGATGTTGCTCGAACATTACTTATTCAGAGTTGTGCGCCATTAGCTTTTTGGGGAGATGCTATACTTACAGCATGCTATCTAGTCAATCGTATGCCTTCTTCAGTTCTTGGGGAGAAGTCTCCAATCTCTGTTCTCTTTCCTGATAAGGTCTTGTTTTCGCTTGCTCCACGTGTCTTTGGTACAGTTGCCTTTGTTCACTGTTTATCTCCAGGACTTGACAAGCTCTCTCCTAGAGTTGTTAGGTGTGTTTTTGTAGGTTACTCCCGGACACAGAAGGGCTATCGCTGTTATGATCCACTTAACGACAAGTACTATGTGAGTGCGGACGTTACATTTTTTGAACCGGTTATGTACTTCTCCCCAGCAGGTGACAGATTGGTTTCTTCCGCGTCTCCGGATGATCATGTCTATGTTCCTCTACCTCCACGTCTGGGTCAAACCGAGTCCACTCAACAATCACCATCACCACCGCTACCACCCTCATACCACCCCGTTCCACCGTTCCCTATGTTCTACACACGACGGTCAGGGCCTGCTCCAGCTACACGCCAACCATCCATCACGCCTCAGGTATGCTCCTATGTTGGTACTAATGATGGGTTAAATAATGTATCGGTGCAGGAATCTGTGTTACAGGAGGTGGATCCGCCAGTCAGTACAATGGATAATGATCAGGATATTCCTATTGCACTTAGGAAGCAGAAGAGGAAATGTGTGACCTATCCTCTTGCGTCTCAGGTGTCTTTTCATCGTCTTACTGGTGATTTCCAGAGGTTTGTTGCAGCTGTGTCTTCGGTAGAGATACCAAGGACATATCAGGACGCCATGAAGATTGATTGCTGGAGGTTAGCTATGGAGGAAGAGATGCGTGCTTTACAGTCTAGAGGGACTTGGACCCTGGTTCCTATTCCATCTGGTGCGTCTGCGGTTAGTTGCAAATGGGTGTTCACAGTTAAATATCATGCAGATGGCCGTCTTGATCGGTACAAGGCAAGACTTGTTGCACGGGGCTTCACCCAACCCTATGGTGTCGACTATCTGGATACATTTTCACCAGTGGCTCGACACTCGACACTTCGCATACTTCTATCAGTTGTTGTGGTACGTGACTGCCCATTTTTCAGCTTGATATCAAAAATGCATTCTTGTATGGCGATCTACAGGAGGAAGTCTACATGCAGCAGCCACCAGGTTTTACTGCTGAGGGGGAGACTCACATGGTGTGTAGAATTCATAAGGCAATTTATGGCCTTAAACAGAGTCCAAGGACATGGTTCCAGAAGCTTTCCCAGCTGATTGAACGACAGGGGTTCAAACGATCAAATGCGGACCATTCGTTGTTTATTCAAAAGACTTCCAGAGGAACAGTTGTTGTCATGGTATATGTTGATGATATTCTGGTCACAGGAGATGATGCTCAGGGAGTCGAGAGGACTAAAGAACTCTTGGGCAGTCAGTTTGTTACAAAGGATCTAGGTACCATACGATACTTTCTAGGGATAGAATTTGTGAGAAACGCACAAGGAATGGTGATGACCCAAAGGAAATATGTTACAGACTTGATTGTTTTAACATGAATGGTTGGATGCAGACCATCGAGCACTCCTATGGACCCAAGTATGAAACTGTACGACAATGATACTAAAGAGGTGGACAAAAGAAGATATAGAGAGATGGTGGGTAAGCTTCTGTATATCACCAAAACTCGACCAGATATTGCTTTTGCAGTAAACCGGGTGAGTCAATTTATGGAGCAGCCTAGACAAGTCCATATGGAAGCCCTGTACATGATACTGAGATACCTAAAGTCTTCTCCAGGCTCAGGTTTGCTATTTAGAAAGAACACATATTTGTCCATTTCCGCTTGTGCAGACGCAGACTATGCAGGGTGCCGCAAAGGATCGTAAGTCTACTTCAGGATTTGCTATCTTTATAGGAAGCTCTCTGGTTTCTTGGAAAAGCAAGAAACAAACTGTTGTGGCAAGATCCAGTGCTGCATCCGAATATAGAGCCATGGCACGAGAAAGCACAAAAATGATGTGGGTTCAAGCAGTCTTGGAAGATTTGAATGTAAATGTCTCTTTACCCATGCAGCTTCAATGTGACAACCAACATCATTGTTCATTGCCAATAATCCAGCATTTCACGAAAGAACAAAGCACATCGAGGTAGATTGTCACTACACTAGAGACATGATCCAGAAGGGCTTGATTTCCACTTCATACGTCAATTCAGAGGACCAGACTACTGATATATTTACCAAGCCATTGTTCAGAGGACCTTTCCAGAGATGTTCTTCCAAGCTGAGCATGATCGATATCTATGCTCCATCTTGAGGGGGAGTGTAGAGGTTTACGTTATGTTATGACGTACTGTTACGCATTTCTTATTTACCTCATGTACATCTATGTAATTTACCCAAGGGTTTTCTCTCTATATAAGAGACCCTAGGGCTCTATGGAAAAAAAACTGAGTATTTTACTCTAACAGTAATGAGATAATTTTATTCAAGAGATCTAGAGGTTCTTATATAGACCGAAACCTTAGAGTACTCAAAAATGAAAAAGTACATAAAAAACCTCGAGGGGTTCCATCTCTAACAAATAACAATGATGTTACTCGACGATCTGGTAACGACGTCGGGGGTTATAATCATCATGATCATATTCGGCGAAGATGGTAGCATGTTAGACATGAGCAACTACCTTCGTCGTACGTGGAATTAGGTGGTTGTTCATTGTGTTGATGCCCTGATCTATGCTTAAGGCGGAGGAGTCAGGGAATCACATAGTTGCATTTGTGCCGGCAATGGGGAGGTCAACACCTATTATGGCAGTGACAGTTGAGGAGTTAGCGAGGACAGCACATCATCTCTTGTTGAGACATTTATTATCATTATTATTGTTTTGCTTATTTTCTATTTCTTTTGTCCTCTTCTTGTAATTTGTCCAATAAGTTCCTCTCTTATATAAGAGAACTCTAGGGCCTCTCATAAATCAAGCTGTTCATTTGCCACAACATGGCATCGGATCGACGAACCTAAACCAGAATTCTCATATCCCACCCTAATCCTAACCCTATCCTCCCCCTCTCTGCACCGCCATCTCCGCCGCACAACCTCTTTAGGTTGTCGCCTCCCTCCCCTTCCTTTCGGCAGCCACCTTTGGCCTTCCAGGCTGCAGCCTAGGCCATAGCCCAGGACCCTCTGGCCCTCCAGGCGTCAGTCTAGGCTGCAACACAGGCCCCTCCGGCCCTCCAGGTGACAACCAAGGCTGCAGCCTAGGACCCTCCGGCCATCCAGGCAACAGCCCAGTCCCCTCCGGCACTCCTGCACTCCCAGCGATCGCCCAAGTTGCATCCCAACCCACTGTTGGTTGCCGCTCCGCCTTCCCAAGCCATCCAGGCAAGCGTCGGCAGCAACCCATTCCCTCCTCAATCGTCGATAGCCTTCCCATGTGCCTCAGTACACCTATGAGGTTCGATATGTGGTCTGATTTTGACCGAATAACATGATTTCAGCCACATAAATCGCGTTTTTCGGCTCTAGAGAGCTCGAAGATTGAAGAGGATGGTTGTATGAATCTACATATACAACCAACCCTCTGTATGTTCGTGTAGGCTTCTTCATACCGGTCCACTAAGTTGAGTTTCGTCTTTAAACATTTTATCATCATGTCAGAGAACAAGGGTCACATTTTCTCGTCTGACGTCTTCAAGGGCCCGACTCCCATCGCTAAAATGGATGGGACCAACTATGAGTTGTGGTCCATGCAGTTTCTCACCCTAATGCAATGCAATAATAAGGAGCACATTCTGACAGATCTAGAGCCAACGGATAAGATTGGGGGCAAATGCTTCTTGGAAGCAAGATGACACGTATGCGCGTGTTTGGCCATGTGGGACCTTCACCACAAAGATAATCAATGATAACCTAAACCAGCATACAGACAAGGCGATATGGGACACTTTGGCTTCCACCTATGCTCAAGCGAAAAATGAGGCCAATATTTTTCAACTACAGTTTGATATCCACTACGCCATGTAGAATGGTCATCCTCTGCACGTGTACTCTTCACTCCGTGGCATGTTCAAGAACTTCATAGCTATATGCCTATTACGACATCTCTAGAGCAACAGAAGTCTTATAGGAACTCCACCATGGTTGGGGTTTTCATGGTCGGCCCTGATACAGAGTATGATGCAGTGCGTACACAGCTTCTCACTGGGGCTACCATACCTCTCATGGAGGAGGCCTATAGCCATCTTAGCAGAATTATCATGCCTTCTGCGGCCACTCCTTCGTTCTCTTCCGCTATGGCCACTTCTCGTGACCGAGGAGGGACGAACCAGTCTAGAGGACACACCCCTCGTGACAGAGGTGATGGGCGTCTACATGGTCTTTGCACCTTCTCTAGTCGACTGGGGCATGCAGAGGATACATGCTACCAGAAGCAAGGATATCATGTTTTGGGTCACGTAGTAGAACATATTGAGCCTTCAGAGACTCATGCTTCCCAGGTCGATCCCCGCCTCGATGATATTGTCTCTCGTATTCGAGAGATCACTCCTATTGTTGGCACCATCATTACAAATACTGCAGCCGCAGTCAGAGCCACTTCGAGCTTCTTAGGTATCGCATATGCTTTTACTAGTAGTACTAGCACAGACATGAAAGAGTGGATTATAGACTCGGATGCTTCACACAACTTGTGTGAAGACAAAGCGCAGCTGAGGTCCTACAGGACTATACCACCTTGCAGATGGGTTGCCATTGCTAATGGCGGCCACTTACTTGTTACAAGACAGGGGGAGGTGCATTTGACGTCGTCTATGCGTCTTCAAAATGTTTTATATGCTCCTGACTTTCAGATGAATTTACTTTCCATTAGTCAGGTTACTAAGGATCTGCATTGTCATGTCATTTTTTACCCCCCTTGTCCTGTGTTTCAGGACATACTCACGAGCAGGGTGATTAGATGTGGCTGTGAGCAGCAGGGGCTATACAGACTGGTCTAACCTTCTCATGCTGGCGCTTTTACTATACCTCTTGGACCAATCTCTCCATATCTGTGGCACCTTCGTTTTGACCACCTCCCTTTGCAAAAATTTTCCTGTTCTCCATCAGATTCCTACGAGATCCTCCTTTCAGTGTGAGGCATGCCAGTTTGGGAAGCATCATCGTTCCTCCTTTTCATCCCGTCAGAGTCGGAGAAGTTCTCATTTGTTTGAGCTCCTACATTTAGACATTTGGGGTCTGAGTTATGTTCCTGATCACCAAGGACACCGTTTTTATCTTGTTGTTGTCGATGATTTTTTTAGATTGTCCTGCGTCTTTTTATTGAAGAATAAGTCTGAGGCTGGATCTGTGATTAAGTATTTTATAAATGAGATAATGAATATTTTTCTGCCAAAGTCAAATATCTTCGTTCTGACAATGTTTTAGACTTCTACACTTTACATCATTCTGAGTTCCTTAGATCTCTGGTCATTGTTCATCAAACCTCGTGTGTCTATACGTCCCAACATAACGGTGTTGCTAAGTGCAAACACTGTCACTTACTTGATGTGACCAGAACATTGTCGATACATAATCGTTCTCCTCATGCTTAATGGGGTGATGCTATCCTCATTGTACGCTATCTGGTTAACTGCATGCCCTCATCTATTTTGGGAGAGAAGATTCCTTTCTCGGTCGCGTTTCCCGAGAAGGATCATTTCTCCCTTACTCCTCTTGTGTTTGGTTCTGTTGCATTTGTTTATGATATCTCTCCTGGTCGTAACAAGCTCTCTCCCAGAGCTGTCAAGTATATTTTTATCAACTACTCTCATACCCAGAAAGTGTACCGTTGCATTCAAGCAGAAGTACTTTGTCAATGTTGATGTCACTTTCTTTGAGCTGGTCATGTATTTTTCTCCTACAGGTGATAGACATGCTTTGTCTAACTCTGATGCTGAGATCTATACGCCTCCTACGCCTATTCTCATATCACCACCACCTCTTCCTCCTCCACCACCACCTCCTCCACCACCACCACCACCGCCTACATCTGCTCTAGTGGTTCATCCTTCTACTGTGACAATTTTTGCCTCGTGTTTTTACTCGCAAATCTCGCTCAGTCCCCTGTTCACAAGCCTTGCCCGTCATCCATCATGCCTCAGGTATGTAATAAGCACAAAGTTTCTCATGATGGCACTGCTGAGTTATTTGTGCAACGGGATTTCAAATAGGATGAGCAGGTGCCCTCTCAAGAGAGGAACTCACAGGTTACAAACTTGGCAGATGATCTTGATGTGTGATTGCTCTTCGTAAGTCGTAACGTAAGTGTGCTACTTATCCTCTTACAACCCAGGTTTCCTTGATCAGGTTGTCAGAGGATTTCAGGAGATTTACCATGGCACTATCAGCTGTGGAGATACTACGGTCATATCAAGAGGCTCTTCAAGACAATCAGTGGAGGTTAGCCATGGAAGAAGAAATGGTCGCACTACAGTCACGCGGTAAATGGAGTCTTGTTTCTGCTTCAGGTGGTGCATCTGTTGTGGGATGCAAATGGGTGTTCACTGTGAAACACTGTACAGATGGCAGTGTGGATCATTATAAGGTGTGACTTGTGGCTCGTGGGTTAACTCAGAGGGGTGGACTATCAAGATACTTTCTCTCCAGTTGCCAGACATTCTACTCTGCGTATTCTCCTTTCTATTGTTGTGACACGAGATTGGCCCCTTTACCAACTAGATGTGAAGAGTGCCTTCCTCTATGGTGATCTACAAGAGGAGGTCTATATGCAGTAGCCACTTGGGTTTGCTGCTGAGGGGAAGTGTCAGACGGTGTGCAGGCTTCATAAGGCTATCTATGGCCTTAAGCAGAGTCTAAGAGCATGGTTACAGAAGCTCTCATACTTGATAGAGCAGCAAGGGTTTGTGCAATCGATTGTTGATCACTCCTTGTTTGTACATAGGACCTAGAGAGGTACTATTATCATTCTTGTTTATGTCGATGGCATTATTGTTACAGGGGATGACGAACAAGGCATTCAGAGTACAAAGAACTGCCTAGGTCAGCAGTCTGTAACCAAGGACCTTAGACATTTGCGTTACTTCCTTGGACTGGAGTTTGCCAGGAACCAGCGTGGTCTTGTGATGACCCAGAGGAAGTACGTTACAAACCTTTTAGAGACAGGCATGGCAGATTGCAGAACTACCAGTACTCCTATTGACCCGAGTATGAAGCTTTATGATGATGATACTGAGGAGGTCGACAAGAGGAGGTACATGGAGCTTGTTGGCAAGCTACTATTTGTACTATTACCAGGCTTGACATATCCTTTGTCGTAAGCAAAGTGAGTCAGTTTAAGGAGCAACCCATACAGACACATATGGATGCAATCCATATAATTATGAGATATCTGAAGACTTCACCTGGTACGGGACTTCTTTTCAGTAAAGGCACGTCTCTTTCAATTACCGCATGTACAGATGCAGATTATGATGGGTATCTAAAGGATAGGAAGTCTACATCAGGCTTTGTTGCATTCATAGGGAATTCCCTGGTTTCATGGAAAAGCAAGAAACAGATTGTGGTTCCCAGACCGAGTGTTGAGTTAGAATATAAGGCCATGACACAAGCTAGCACAGAGATGACGTGGGTCAGATATGTTCTTACTTCCTGACTCTAGAGGTGCCTCTTCTCATGTATCACCAATATGACAATCAGTCTGCTCTCTTCACTATTGTAAAAGTCGGCCGACTAGGCCGATTAGTCGGCCCGACTAGTCGGGTAGGTGGGGTAGCCGACTCGATTAGACCTAGTCGGCCATTAATCGGTCAACCCGACTAACCGGGCCGACTAGTCGACCGACTTTTACATAAAGATTTTTTAATATTTTAGTTTTTCGATTTTTTTAAAAGCAAACTAATTCTAATAATGCTTAATGTTATATTTAAAGACAATTACTTCTTTTATTTCATTATGATAGTATAGAAAATGTACAAACCAATGTAAATATATAAGAATATGTGTATAAAAATGCTTTATATATTTAAAATACTTAAAAAATTCATAACCGACTAATGGCCGACTAATTTTGATTAGTCACCCGACTGCCCGATTAATCCTTAGTCAGTGACCCTGCCTACTGAGTACCGACTACCGCTTTCTACAACCTTGGCTCTCTTTATTGCCAACAACCCAACATTTCATGAGAGGACGAAGCACATAGAGGTGGATTGTCACTACACTCATGACATGATACATAAGAGTCTTATCGCCACTACGCATGTTAGGTTTGGAGACCAGACAACATATATTCTTACTAAGGCTCTAGCCAGAGGATCTTATCAGAGATGTTGTTTCAAACTGAGTCTGATCGATATCTACGCTCCAGCTTGAGGGGGAGTGTTGAGATATTTGTTATCATTATTATTCTTTTGCTTATTTTCTCTTTCTTTTGTCCTTTTATTGTAATTTGCCCAATAGGTTCATCTCCCATATAAAAAAACCATAGGGCCTCATAAATCAAGCTATTCATTTCCCACAACATCTCTCCATAGGTGATAGTGTGAACCCCCTAGGATCCGGGTACCCGTTAATCACACATTTCGCGAATGAAATGATTTCATCTGACATTTATATCAACATTTATAACCACAAACTCATAGAACAATGGTCACCAAAATCTTATTTCATTAACTTCCATATATTTTACATGTACAAAGTCTGACCGTACATACAGTATATCCCAAAATCTGTTTGAAGAGAAAGAAACATAAAACATTATAAATTGAACAAAAACTGGCACAAAATAAACCATACCGTTGGGTATAAAATTTATCTCCTGGACACATGTATTGCTACTGAACTGCAGGGTGTTTGCCTGCCAAACATGTTAGGAAAGAAAAGGAGTCAGCGGTTGCTGGTACCTCCCAAAAACTTATATAAAATAATAGGCATTTATTGTGACCAAAAGCAGGCAAGTAGAGAAGCAAGAACAACTCAAATTAAAATTTATTCCTACTTGCAATTGAAAAGGGTTTCCAAATTCTAGTAAGCACCTCTTATGATTAGCTATTATCCCAACATTCCCCACATAAGCATATTTCTATCGTAAGTGATTGTATATTTTATTCTCCTAGTGCTCAGAGATCATATTTAAGGATTTTTTATGATGGGAAAGGTGAGATGAGAAGATATAAAGATTTATTAAAATCTTAAGTCTAGTGGATAGTCTGTGGTCTTGGTTCTTGTGAAACCTCACACTATGACTCTAAGACTTGGGAAATGTCTTAGGGTTGGGGTGCCTCCGTAGGCATGCGGTGTTGTATAATGCATCCTAACTAAGTTCCCAACACGTCCACTAGCTTAATGAGATTTTGAATTAGGTTATAGTCTTTTCCATTTACTCAACTTTAATTGTAATCCCTTAAAACCTCAAGTGCAACTGTCTCAGATGTAACTCTAGATGATGTAGATGTAGAGATGGATGATCTGGATGTAAAATCAATCCCTTCAAACCTTAATGCAACAGCCTCAAATGTAACTCTAGATGATGTAGATATAGATATGGAGGATCTGGATGTAGAATCGCCAAGTCTGTTGGCGAAAGAAAAACTCAAGCGGTGAAGAAGCCAACAAAAGGCTCTTCCGTCTCGCCCTCTAATTGGAAGGACGGTCCAATAGAGGGATAGGTCTACACTCCCAAACTACGCCACTGAGACGGGTGAGAGAGACTTCCCGGAAAAGTCGCTCTAGAAAACAGCCCGACCGGTAACGGGCAACCGAGCTCGTACGTAAAACTGAAAACCAAGGATCCCCCGCCTGGGTATCCTAAAACAGGATCAGCGGAATGGTCTAAAGTCGGGATCCCAACGAGGTGTAATAACACTGTGAGCTCACGTAAAAACCGAAAAGGGACTGGGATCCTAGACCCGCGCACTTGGCGGCCGCTGCCCTAACTGGGCTTCCTTTCTTCCGCCCAGTTGAGGGTCACCGCGCCCTCTCACGGTCATGTGTAAAGGTCACCATGACCGGCACAAATAATTGCCATCCCTGATTAACCATCAACTATGTAGATGTACTTGATTACATGTTCACTTTCATGTTATCTTGGGGGAGGTTGGCTTCATGAGTCTTAATAATGATCAATTTAACGTCATCCTTGCATTTGTACATTGCCATAACCTCGATTGATCAATAGTCATTGGGTTCCCATGTTAGTATTCACTATTTACCCTCATTTCTTTGTAAGGATAGTGTTACCAAGGTTGGAGTGTTGATAATTTTAAAGAGGGATTAGATCTTGGAAGATTACCTTCTTAAATATCCTAGTCTTCATCGTTCAGGTGCAACTTGTTTTGTCAAGAAGTTTAAGATTTCTTAAGAATGATAAAATTGGTAAATTTCTAGTCATGAGAAAAGCTTATACTCCATATTCATCTAACAATACATACAAATGAAGTTTCATAACCCTTGATCTGAAATGGACTTCAGTTCCCACTTACTGAACTTTATGCAAGATTAAATTTTCACTTGCCAGCAACACATAAGCCCTTAGATGTTCTAAGGTAATCAAGGATCAGGTTTTACTCAAAATAAATCAGTTTTTTTTTCGGATCTGGCTTGTATAATAGATATATTTAATTCAATTATATAAATAGATGAATCAGGTTCAATTTAAATAGAACTTCTAAGACTACTCCAGTGTCCTGAGATATACAAAAATATCCTATAATCAGAGCTGAAATTCTGTTCATGTTAAATTCTGATTTTTGAAGAGTAGAGAGAAAATAGTTACAATCATCATGGAGCATCGTCCACCTTACATCAAAACGATACGGTAGACCAGTCATAACTCGACACTTCCTAATAGTAACAACGGATAAACTTCCAGATTTTGGTACTGGATTCTAAAAAAAATCTCAATAAATCGAGTTTGGATTTTGTACAATAGATATTATCATCCTAAGCCATCTAGATCTCAAATTCCAGAACAAACCTTAAAAAAATCCTGCTCTACAACAATCCAACTTACATGTGATAATTCGAATTAAAGGTGTGTAACATCTCCCTATAAAAATCTATATGTACTTCTGAAAGCAGAGCAACCAATGGTTTATCACAATTAACAATTTGATTTTTTTTGTTTTTGCTAAAAGATAGGTTCTATATGTCAAAGAAGCTTCATATATTTGTAAACCCTTATTAGAAATGTTGACATAGATATTGCTTGGTCAAATAACTTATACAACCAGATTCAGATCTTATAAGCATGAATTTGAAGGAAAAATGATACAAGTACAACCAATGACAGTTACCATATTAGATTAAATTCCACACCGTCAGATATCTATACACCAAATATACATGAATACGATCATATTGTACCATTATATCTCAAAATTTCATGATCCCCAACCATGTGACTTTCCATTGCAGCTAAATGAATCACAGATTTCTCTATCAACCATGTAAACAGAATGTATATCAAATCTCATATATGGTAGAAAAAGGAGATGGTGATCTGTCCATGCATGGCAGCAAGGAGAGGGCTGAGGATTGTACATGCATGCCATCAAAAGTAGAGTTTAATGATACATGTAAGGCAGCAAAGGATGGGGAAGGAGGTACCTAATTAGATCTCCAAAATGGAGATCAAATTGCATGCAAAGGTTGAAAATTTTGGAGCAGAGAACAACAGCTCCCTGGTTGAAGCAATTGTTTCCAGATTGGCTTCACTTTGGAGCAGAAATCCCCTTGTCTTGAGCTTGGATTGTAGTTGCAGGCAAGAGAAAACCACAACTTCAGAAATGGGTCTCCTTCGTTGGACAAGAGAGAGAGGAGGAACAACTATGAAAATAACCCATGTATGGCAGCAAGAGGATTGGGATAGGAATGTACCCTTTTTTGTAGAAATTGTAGGTCTTTCCCCTCGATCGGAAGTTGCTTCTTGGGAGATTGTGGCTGAATTCAGGAGCATCAGCACTCCAAACTGTCGTTTGCAGCAACGAGAGAAAAATTTAGGTTTCCACGGCTGGAAATGCAGAGGGGTTTTGGGCAAAAGAAAAGAAGAAATTGGGGGGGGGGGGGGGGGGATACGGCTAGAGCTCTTGGAATAAGAGAGGGCTTTATATAGAGAAAAGGAGGGCTAAAGTTGACATGTGGAGGGAAATTGAATGCCATATGGAGCAAGAAAAAGGAAAGCCAAGTGGCAGTCCTGGAGACTACTGTAGCAAGACATTTTTTTTTACTCTGCTGCCGTCTGCCTTAAGTTTAACTTTTTATATTATTATTTTTTATACATATACTTTGTGAAAACTTAAAAGTCGACCATTCTTACGCATCGAGCGTCAGATTTTGAAGCGTATTATCTCGATTTGATTGTCTCTGAACGACGATTAATATGAGTATAAGATATACTTTCGGTTGGGTTTTGAATACCCGAAATATTCGGATACGGTTTTTGTCTAAGATTAAATATTGTGATTTAAAAATATCAAATGACCTCCGATTGACGAACGGTCGATTCCGTTGGTCTTGTATCGTCGAATCGGATCTAATGACGGTCTCGGTTCGTTTTACGGTTTCCGCATTCGCGTCGTGGCTTTTCGCGGCATGCATTACAATGCGACCGATTTTGGGTCGATTTCGCCCGAACGACTTTTGATTCACGATCATTTGATCGTTTTAGGTTGTCTAATATTGACAATCAACTTTATTGGGCTAATCGGACCCTAATCGGGTCGAGTTCGGGTTTGGTTGGATACTGGATGTTACAGATAGTGCTTAGGCTTGAAGCATTTATGGTGGCACTCGAGCCTACAAAGTGACATCGTCAATTTGTACTCACAACCATGGTGGCGGTTAGGTTTGAAGACGAGGATATGAGCAACGATTACAATGGAAACCACTACATCGGTCTTCAGATGTGGAGAAGCACCTTGCGCTAGGGTTTCCAAGGGCTTCCGTGTTGATTTTGCGAAATCAGGAGTTCATTAAGTTGGAGGGAGCTGCTCTCTTTTTCCTTTTTCTGATAATTTTTGAAATCTTTAAGTCAAATATCAAATTACTATGCAATCCCTACATTCAAACCTACAGACAAGAATAATGGACTTGTATGGATAAGATATTGAGTACTTTCGAAGAGGCATCGCATGATGATGAAGTACAATGGGGTGCTAGTGTAATCATGGAACTATACAAGGAATTTGAGTAAATTTTCATCAAATAAAAACACGATAGGATGATCGAATGGGC
The DNA here is from genome assembly GCA_037367405.1 of Ottelia alismoides. Lineage (NCBI taxonomy): Eukaryota > Viridiplantae > Streptophyta > Magnoliopsida > Alismatales > Hydrocharitaceae > Ottelia > Ottelia alismoides. The sequence continues at coordinate 209,277 of JAZKJV010010106.1, forward strand.
ACCTTTGTCTTCCTCTATGACAAATAGATATCAATTTTGACTAAGTCCAAATTACCAAGATGGAATGTTTTGTGGTGACTGATCCAAAATAGCATATCACACTCGATGCGAGAAAATGCAAGATTTGGTGCATGTACATGATTTGGATTTTGATTTGGATAATCCTTTATTTGTCTTAAAATCTATATTTTTTGGATTTTAGAACCCAGAAGTTGCATTTTATAGTAACAGTCTAACAGATCCCATACTCGTCAACAATGATAGTTCAAAACTCTTCTCGTATAATATTGCCCCGCAAAAAAGAATTCAGTTAACATCACAAGACTACAAGTGAAAAAAAAATCTTATCATGATTCTGGAAACCATGAGGATTTTGAAAATTAAGTATGAAGAATCGAAGTCTCACGAGCTCAATTCCAAACCTAAGCTTACAAAGAACAAAGCTTAAAACATACCTCAACATTTATGTTTTGACGGGCTGATTCTTCGCTTTTTTCAACAAAACGTGTTGCTTCGATAAGAGTTCTGCTATAAGATGCTTCTGCCCAAACAGATGAGAATTCTTAAGCAGGAGGTTTCTTGTTAGAGAGTCAAGAATGTAACCATGGCTTCCCATCCATTGCAACATTTGCATGAGAAGTTCTTTCTTTTCAGGCTTCAATATATAACGTGACACAGCGGCATGAAATATCTCCTGCAAGATCCATACAATGATACTCGCTCCATCAAAGAAATCCGTACATTGTTGCAAAAATGTTAGTTTAAAATTTTCCTAGTTACGAGAAGACAAAAGGATACAACAAGACAAAAACATACATGATAACCGCATATATTTATCACACTGATTATACTAGGAAGATGAGTACTGAATAAACAGGATAGACAAGAACATAGGTCCTGTCACAAAGGCCTAGCAGAAGATTCAATGTTCTATAAGACTCCTAGGCTTCATCAAGGTCGTAGAAACAAGCAAATATCCTCAAATGAGGGAAAAGTGAAGCAGATGACCGTGAGTAATGGTTAAGATGGCAAGCCTATAAGATCAACGGATGCAGTAAAGCTGTAAAGGGCCAAGGAAGAAAAATTGATGACAAGAGAAAACTTTAGCAATTGTGTTACACGAAGGTAATTTAGAATAATAGTCTAATAATATATTCCAGTAAAAACATGCCTCAAGGCGCTGAGGCGTCCGCCTCAAGCAGCCTAGGTGAGGCATGCGCGTAGATGCATTGAGGCACTCCCGAGACAACCTCGGGCTGCACATCTTTGTTACACAACATTTTATACATTAGTAACTATAGTATTTTAAGTATAATATTAACTATTAACATTTTAATTTATTATATACTCATATATATTTATTGTATATCTAATAAATTGTGTGTTAGTCATATATGTATGTCCTTTGATGACAACGATCAATTTCACTTTATATAAAATTTGTTTCAGGACAATCAATTTCACTTTATATAAAATTTGTTTCAGGACGAGAGAACTGTCCCTGCAACCCCCCCCCCCAAGGGGGAGCGCACCTGCTACCCCCTAGCACCCCCCCCCCCCAACTGGTAGAGTATGGTGTGATAGGGAGGTACATACAACGGTTCTTCAACTGAGTTTAGCAAATCGGATGATTAGGATTCAAAGCATATCAATATATATATATATATGTTAGTCATATAACATATATGTTGGGAAAATAGAAAGAGTTGTTTATTCCTTGGGCCCTAGGCTTTCTTATATAGGGAGAGACCTATGGGCAAATTACATAAAATGGACAGAAGAACAGAAAATATATAAACGATACATAAATATGAAAAATATCTCTACACTCCCCCTAAAGATGGAGCATAGATATATATCATGCTCAGTTTGGACGAACACTTTTGAAAGGGTCCTCTAAGTAGGGCTTTAGCGAAAATATATGTCGTTTGGTCCCCTGAGCTGACATGAGATGTAGCAATGAAGCCCTTTTGGATCATGTCATGTATATAATGACAATCAACCTCAATGTGCTTTGTCCTCAGATTATTAGCAATAAATAAGGTAGTCTGATTGTCGCATTCCAGCGACATGGGAAGAGGTACATCTATATGTAAATCAGTTAGGACTGCTCGAACCCATATCATCTCTGTGCATGCTTGTGTCATAGCTCTATACTCGGATTCAGCACTAGATCTAGCACAACAATTAACTTTTTACATTTCCATGAGACTAGTGGGTCTCCAACAAATATAGCAAATCCAGACGTGGACTTCCTGTCCTTGGGGCATCCTGCATAGTCTACATCTGCGCATGCTGAAATAGTAATAGAACTACCCTTTTTGAATAGCATCCCTGCACATGTAGATGATTTAAGATACCTTAGTATCATTTGTATTACATCCATATGAACCTAACGAGATTGTTCCATGAATTTGCTCATCCGACTGACTGCAAAGGAAATATCGGATCTTGTAATGGTAACATAAAGATGCGTTCCAACCAGCTCTTGGTATCTTCTCCTGTCAACCTCATCAGTATCATCATCATAGAGCTTCATACTTTGATCCATGGGTGTAGTTGCAAGTCTTCCTCCAAGCATACATGTGCCACTTAGCAGGTCAGTAACATATTTTCTCCGAGTCATTACAAGCCCATGTCGATTTCTAGCAAACTCCAATCCTAGAAAATATCTAAGAGCTCTCAGATCCTTGGTAACAAATTCACGATCCAGAAATTCCTTTGCCCTCTTTATTCCCTGCATATCATCTCCTGTAATAAGAATGTCATCCACATACACCATAATAGCAGTCATACCTCTGGATGTTTTCTGTATAAAAAGGGAGTGATCTGCATTCGATCGTTTGTACCCATGGTTCTCAAACAAGTATGAGAGCTTCTGGAACCAAGTTCTAGGGTTCTGCTTAAGGTCATAGATCGCCTTATGAATCTACACGCATGTGAACACTCCCCCTCAATAACAAATCCCGACGGTTGTTGCTTGTAGACTTCCTCTTGAAGATCGCCATACAGAAATGCATTCTTGACATCTAACTAAAACAACAACCAATCTCTAAGTGCGGCAACAGAGAGTTGAATTTGTAAGGTGGAATGACGAGAAAATTGGTGAGAATGTGTCAAGATAATCCATCTCGTATGTATAAGTAAACCCTCGTACAACCAAGCGCGCCTTGTATAGGTCGATGCTACCATCTGCATCATGTTTTACTGTAAAAACCCATTTACAGCTTACTATCGATACTCCAGTAGGATCTGGGACGAGGCTCCAAGTACCTCTTGATTGAAGAGCAGTCATCTCTTCCTCCATAGCTAAACGCCACCGACCATCCTTCAAAGCCTCGTGATAATTCCGTGGAATGGTCACGGTTGATAATGCAACTGCAAAATTCCTGAAATTGTCAGTCAAGCGATCAAAGGAGACCATAAATGCTATAGAATATGATGCACAGCTATGCTTCTGCTTTCGAAGCGCAATAGGTAAGTCCAAATCAGCAACCTCAACATATGTCCACTGTAAAGAATCCTGCTCAGGTAGACTATTAGACGCATCATTAAAAACTATATTTTTAAAACGGACCTCATGTGTGCTAGATGATGAGTGGTGACCATGTGCTTGAAGCATGCCGGTGGATATAATGATGTGGCAATGGTGGAACTGGGACTGTAGTAGTAAGTAGAAGTGGCGTAGGTAGTGGTGATGGTGGCGGTCGTGGTATTGAAGGAGGTGGTGGTGGTGGAGGTGGATGAGGTGATGATGGTGGTGGTGGCATGTATATATCATCATCAGTGTCTGACGACGTCAACCGATCACCTGTAGGAGAAAAGTACATCACAGACTCGAAAAATGTAACATCGACACTAACATAATACTTCCTGTGCATTGGATCATAACACCTATACCCTTTCTAAGTCCCGGAGTACCCAATAAATACACACTTGACAGCACTAGGAGAAAGCTTGGCAATACATGGGGATAACTGGTGAACGAAGGCGACTGAGCCAAACACACGAGGAGTAAGTAAGAACAATTCCTTTTCAGGAAAGGCAAGAGAGAAAGGAATTTTCTCACCCAAGAGTGACAAGGGTATGCGATTAATAAGATAGCATGTCGTTAGAACAGCATCGTCCCAAAAAGAATGAGGAGCACGACTCTGAATGAGAAGTGTCCTAGTAACATCAAGCAAATGACGATGCTTCCTTTCTGCAATACCATTTTGTTGGGAAGTATAGGCACATGATGTTTGATGATAATACCTTAGGTTGAAAAGTAATGGGAGAGAGTATTAGTACAAGAATTCCAAGGCATTATCGGTTATCACAATTTTCACAGAAGTAGAAAACACATTTTGTACTTCGGTTAGGAATTTTTTAATAACATCTCCAGCTTCAAATTTATTCTTTAATAAAAAGACCCAAAACAGACGAGAGAAATCATCAACAGAACAACTCAAAAATAGAGCTACTGCTCCGACTTTGACGACTGGAGAAGACAAAACGATGATGCTTTCCCAATTGACATGCCTCACATTGAAAGGACATGTGAGGAGAGATCTGAGGCAGAACACGACATAATTTCTAGAGCGGGAAATGACCAAAGCACAGGTGCCGCGTAAATGGTGAAACAGGTCCAGCAAAAAGACAGGAGATTCCAGCATAAGGAGTTCGAACTAGGCGATAGAGACCGCCCTGCTCACGGCCACAACCAATCACCTTGCCCATAAGGATGTCCTGAAAAACAAGAGAGGATGGTTCAAAAATGGCTCGACAATGTGAATCCTTCGTAATCTGGCTAATGGACAACAAATCATAGAGAAATCAGGTGCATGCAACACATTATGTAGATGCATAGAGGGTGTCAAGCTAATCTCCCCATGTCTAATGATTGGAGAATGAGTGCCATCTGCAATAACCACAGTTCGTCCTGGAGGAACATGTCTATAGGCTGTAAGTAGACCCTTGTCTCCACACAAATGATGTGTCGCACCGGAGTCCATAATCCATTCTATAACATCAGATCCACTACTACTAGTGAGTGCATAAGTACTACTTGAGGTACTGGAGGAGGCTGAAGCAGCTACATCTGAATGACTCCCGAGGGTCAACGAAGACGTCACAAGACTGACAGGTGGTATAATGCCCCTCAATCATGCTACAAGATCATCAAAACGTTGATCCAAAGAGGAAGCGGCTGGAGGCTCAATCTGTTCAACCCCTCGAGCAGAGGCAGGGAATCTATGCTTGGAGTGGCATGTATCCTCTGTGTATTCAGGACGATGGCAAAAATTACATGGCTGATGAACATGACCTCATCTGCCCCAAGTTCCGCAGCCACGAAACTGAGAAGAGCCCCCGTGACCTCGAGAAGCCGCCATCGCTGAAGAAGTTTGGCTGACATTAGTAGATGGAACAGTGATCCGACTGAGCCTGCGGAAGGCTTCCTTCATGAGAGGAATAGTTGCATCTGCCAAAATCTGGGAACGAGCTACCTCATACTCAAGATCAAGGGCTGTCACGAAAACACCAACCATGGTAGCATTCCTATACGTCTTCTATTGTTCAGGAGTAGATGTGAGAGGCATGAAGCTGTAAAGCTTCTCGAACATCCCACGTAAGGATATATATGGCGAATGAAGGGGCTGTCCATTTTGCTTGATAATAAAAATATCACGCTAAAGTTGTAGAATCTTTGTTTCATTCTTTGCCTGTGAATAAAATGCTATGATGCATTTTATGTTTCATTCTTTGTAGCAAGAATATCCCACGTCGCCTTGGTCGTAAGTTGATGAAGTAAGTATATAATTGGCAATTTCTATGGCCAATGTTCCTTAAAGCCAAACCTTGGCATATGCATCATCGGTCTCCCATGAGGCATTAACCTCAGTCTTCTCAATCGACTCTTCCTCGATAAGAATATGTTTCTTGCCCGTAGATTTCATCATGCTCATGAACTGCATAGCCCACAGTTCATAGTTTGACCCATCCATCTTTACTATAAGCGCAGGACCTCTGAAGGCGCCTGTGGAGGGAATATCTACCTTGCTTTCTGACATGATGACTAAAGAAGGCTAGGGTTGAAGATTAGACAAGTGTTTGTCTACACTGGCATAAAAAGATTGGATTGCAGGTGTAGACTCATGCAATCAATCTTATCCAGATAAAGTACTCGCCAGCGGTGCTCCTAGAGGAGGGTGGCGGCACCCCTCTTGGAGAGAGGAGGTGCAAGGCCAATCAGCGGCACCCGGGCTGCAGAGTCTCAAGACCAGGCCAGGTTGTACGCGGAAGGACCTGCGATAGGACCTGCAAGACCAGGATGTACCCACGATGGGACCCGTAAGACCAAGCTGCAGGCGGAAGGACCCGCAGGGCCTGGTGACGTGCAGCGAGGGCCTGTGTGGACATGGCGACGGTGGTGTCCCGTGAGGGCTAGGCGGCGGTGTTGGAGTCTCGCGGGAAGAGGAGGGGATGTGGGAAGAGGAGGGCAACAGCGGTGGAGGCCTGCAAGGGCCTGGGCAGCGAAAGCCCTTGGCACACGTGGGAGGGAGGCTTGGGTGGGGTTAAGATTAGGGTTTCGGTACATGAGCTCCGGTCTAGGACCGTCCTCTGATACCATGTTGGGAAAATAGAAAGAGTTGTTTATTCTTTGGGTCCTAGGATCTCTTATATAGGGAGAGACCTATGGGCAAATTACATAAAGTGGACAGAAGAACATAAAATATATAAACGATACATAAATATGAAATATATCTCTAAAATATATATATATATATAATACAACATAAATATATTGTATGTTGTGTATATTAATAATATATGTTAATCACATAATTTTGTCTCACCCTTGCACATTGAGGGAGACAGTGTAAATCGACATGAATTTTACCCTGTCAACATTAATGAATCCTGGAGGTTATAATAAGCTTTGCATAGTATATGGATGACAATACGAATTAGGATTCAAAGCAAAGAAAATTATATATTCTCATGTTCATAACATATATCTTGAGTATGTTAGGAAATATCTAAATATGTTTATATATTATAGTTAAGTTTAATTGCATTTTATGTATAATTTCCTATATAAACTGAGGTTTGTGCTCCGACCGCCTCGATTCCCCTCACGTTTTTTAAAACCATGCTGGAGTAAATCTAGAAATCTATCAGGGGGGACAAGACTTAATACAAGATTAACAAGGGGGGAAATCAAAGATAGTATATATCAAAAATTAATAAGAAAATACTAATTACTTCTCATCGTGGGTATATTCATTCGAACTTGTTGCTTTAAGGGGTAATTTACAAAATTTTCTCCTGAGTAATTTTTTGCTCCAATAAAATCCCAAAATATGGCATGTGACCAGATAGGAGCTTTCGTTGCTTTTCCCTTCATTTAGTTGATTAAAACAAGGCCTTAAATATCAGATTTCGGTTTCGTTTCGGTGACTGGTTGAAACGAAATTCAGCTGAATTTCGATCGAAATTTGGCCGAAATTTCAGTCATTTCGGTCGTTTTTTGAACTAAGGCCCTCCCAAATTTCGGTCGATATAGGGCATTTCGATCGAATTTCGGTTACCCACCGAAACCGAAATTCGACCGAATTTCGGCGAATTTTGAGGCCATGGATGAAATCTTCCCTTCTTGGTCATTTTATCCATATTTTATTTTACTATTTGATAATAGGGGTGAGAACCCACAAAAAGTTACACCCTCACATTATGTATTATATAATATCAAGAACAGATTAATTCCAAGATTCAAATAGAGTGTTAAGCATTCTCAAGTACACTGTACACTAAAATCTCTTGTTACAAAACTCCCTCCATTGCATGATAACAAAAAAACCAGACCAACACCATAGCATGAGCTGGTCGATGTGTCAGAATTCAATTGTGCATACAGAGTCCATCCAACCAATTGCATTGTCCAACACCCTTCTAGCGCGATCGCAGGTAAAGAACAAACGATTTACGTCCTCTGAGACATCAACATAAAACGAACAGCATGTCCATCCCATTCAAAATTCTGGCTCTATGTTTTCGTCATCACAAGTTCTCTCCTTAACCACCAAAGAATGACATTCACCCTCTAAAGGGAGCTTCAACGTCTAGACCAACTGACAATCCCATGCCAAATTGCTGATGCCAAACATCAGAGGAGTAGAAAAGGTCATGTGTGCCTTCTCAATCAGGAAATCCTCATCAAACGAAACCCAAAGTCGTGGCAGTTAGACGACCCTTCCATCATGCTAAGATATTTTGTCATCCTCATGAAGTCTTGCATTCTTTATACAGAGAAATTAGAGATAGATATAGGTGCCAGAGCACAATCAGACTATGCCTCCATCACACTCAAGTTTGGGTTGTCAGCCACATGTCTCCAAACTAGTCATCTTTCTAAAACATAAAGAACATCTATCACCCACTACCGGCCTTAGAAGTAGAACAATCTCCCCCAAAACAGTGCAGAACCCCTGCCAAAGATTCAATAGCTAACAAACCAATTCACATCAGCCAGTGACCCGAGTAGGGTTTAGGCAGAGCAGGTTTGGAGCTGATACCTAGGGCACTGATACCATAATAAAATGGTCTGTTATATTAATTTTCTTGATGTCAATGATAGGGTACCTCTTCCTTGTATAAAAGGAAGGGTATGCAAAAGTACAAGATTAGCCCTTGAGCAATTAGGGAAACAAAAAAATAAGATGGGAACAGGATCAATAAACCTCTTAGAATGTATGGTTCGTATCACCACCTATTTAAATATCTTTATTTCGATTTATGGTGTAAGGTATTCATAAATTCATGTGAATTTTCCTCCAAAGAATGCTTCTGTTAAAATATTAGTATCATAGAAGATTGCCATAGTAATCCACACATAAAAATGGGCACGATTTCATTTTTGCTTATGATAATAGGATATAAATTAAAAAAATGTGAAGGATAATAAATCAGCTCTGGCATAATAGGGGATACATATATTTGATGATAATTTGCTCCCATGTTACATACAATAAAACCAACTTATTCTTTGATAAACAGATGACAAAGGACGTCCCCATGGTGAAGAAGTAGAAACGATTGTTGAAGGGACAAACAAATGGCCAACAATTAGGCAATGGTATAAGCTTTCTAGATTGATCATGTAACATTTGATGAGGCCAATGAGAAATAACAAGGACAAAATTTAGTTCTACAATCCAAATGATCCAATACATTTTATCATTAGTTCCTGCTTCTTAATACAACAAGTGGAAAATTGAAACGCAAGCTGAATTGGAAACAAGAAGAATATTGAAAGGTTGGGGAGCTTGCACCATGATGCATGTAACTGTACATGCACCGGTGCCATAAACGCCCATTTTTTTATACATGTGGGATTTAAATCACCATATATCGATGTCATCCAAAGATCGATTTATATCAAGACTTCTAACTCATACACCAAGACTGCGAAATTTCAATGGTCTTGGAATTATTGAAATTTAGCCCTTCCAGATTGACATATCAGGAATGTTTGTTTTCCACGAAATTTGAAACACATATTCTACTAATAATTCTAAGTAAAGGTTTCATTTCAAAAAATGTGTGTTTGTGGCACCGGTGCATGTAAAGCTACATGCACCATGGTGCAAGCTCCCCAACCTCTTGAAATAAATCTAACAAGATATGTAATTCTAAAAAAGTAAATAATAAAATCCACAAGCTAAAAATCAATGGAATTGCCTTTTACTGTAGTACATTAAAAAAACCAGCAATGACTCATCAACCACTTGCAGAAAAAGGGTGCAGAGTGAGGTTCCACATGATAGAACCAAAAGAGGTCTGACGGGCCTGACCCTTGTTCCAAACACCATACCTAAGAGAAGCTCCATGCACCATGCAGACCCATTCAATACAATGGATGGATAACAGGATATCTAGATTAAACCGAACATATGCTTCATGCCAAATATTTCATGATACTGGCCATCCTATACTCAGAAGTGCCAGACTAAAAAGATATTCCAGATTACCATGAATAATAAAATAATAGAAATACAGAAGAAAAATTGGTCAGTGAAATATATTTTTTATTCCACAAGTACCTGATCAATTTTGTGACCAGCACGATGAAATGCCTTCATGATATCATTTATCATGTTTATGTTTCCAGTGTTCATAAAAAATAAAGCGAACTTTTTTAAAACACTGTCTGATATATGCTCCGCATTGTCCTGGTTCAATAAGGTGTCAAGGACCCAGCATTGTCAGAAAGTTCAAGACAACCACTATAAATATAAGATATATAATCAGCCACCTACTTTCATTACAACATAGGCATCCTTGAGAAGCCGTGCATCAACCAATATAATCAGTATTTTCTCATGAAGGGTCCTGCAAACTGCTCTTTTGTTGTATCTCAACATGTTGTAAACAGAAAATGCTTCAGAGGAGGCACCAGACTGAGCAAGCCCATCAATCAGGGAAGTACAAAGTTCCTGGTAGTCAAGAAAATATCTCACCAACACTACGAAAATCATACTGATTTCGATTTGACTGTAGATTTCAAACAAAAGGCTGTAACATACTTCCCCTTATATTTAACAATTACAAACCTCCCATATTATTGTTGGAGTATTGTTATGTGCACCCATTAAGTTGTATCAGGGTAAATGGATCCTGGAGAAGATCTATTTACCCCATCCAGTGTTTAGTCCCACATCATCCAGTGGTGGGACTTGGAGGCTCTGGAGAGGCTATATAAGGAGCCCCAGACCTCCTGTACTCATTGAGAAAAGCAATGCAAAATATGCCCCGTTGAGGGCTTCTCCCGTGGTTTCATCCCGCTCCTCAAGGAGTAGGGTTCCACGTAAAATCATGGTGTTTCCATGTTTATCTTTCTTGTTTATGCTATGTTTATCAATCGCTTCGGCATTCTTCATATTTTATAACATGGTATCAGAGCGGGTTCGATTCTCGGAGTTTTTCATTATATTCTTTGTTCATGATTCGAGAATCAATTTGAGAAAAGATTTGATTCGTCTTTATCGCTGGAGATTTTATTTTTTCATTCATTCTGCATCAATGAAAAGTGCCGGGTTCTAGGGTTACGAAACCCTAATCAAGAAGCCGCAATTATCCAGAAGCCACGATTATCCAGGCATCGCAGCTGCCTGCACCTCAAGGTACCCTAGCTTCCGCTCACAGGCCGATGCTATAGGCGCGACATCTCTCATCAAGCAGACGAATTCAGGTCGCGCCCAGGCGCGGCATCTCCATGCTCCAGCATCGTTGCTCAGGCCGCGCCCAGGCAGCCTCCAGCCTTCAGGTTGCGTACGATACAGGCGGCGCGGCTCTTCCAGGAGGCGCGTGCCGCACAACAGCCTCTCATCGCTAATCGGCGGCGAGACCACCTGCCTGTGAGCTCCCAACGTGCTACCAACGCGCACGCCTCCAGGCAGCCCTCTTCTTCTTCAGAGTCTAGCGGCGCGAAGGCCACCAGCCCTCCCTCGCGTGCTCATCATTGAAGATACGAATCCTCCAGGCGGCGCTGAAGCCACAAATCCCTCACAGGCGGCACAGCTCGCCTCCTTCTCCATAGAGGCGTGCACGCGAGATGTTCCAGGCGCGCGCAGTGCCATAGCGGCACCCCTGGTGGCGCAGCATCGCGCCTTCACCGCAACCTCCAACGCAGGACCCCACCAGCCGGCGCACGGCTTCCCTCTCTCCGCCCCTGCGAAGGCGGTGTCGCACTGCAAACCCCATCGTGGTTCCCACGAGGGCGATGATCCTCAGGCGCAAGATCGATGCCTCCTCCTGGCTTTTCCCCATCGAACCTGCTCGAGCGGCGGCTTCTATCGAGGGGTTCCTACGGAACCCTAAGTTTTCATGGTTGAATGGAGAGGGGCTCATTGGCCTGTTATTTAAAAAAAGGGGGATTAGAGGGGGACGACCTTATGATTCGGCCTTTATAGGGCGTGAATTAAAAAAAAGGGGGGAGCTTTGAGAGAGAGCAGGCTCAATGGGCAGAAAAAAATAGGTCAAGTATTTTTTTTAAAAAAAATGTTTGAAGGAGAAGGAGAGTTCCAAAAAAAGAGAAGGGGGCGTTAAGAGAGAGAGAGAGAGAAGAAAAGTCCTACGCAAAATTTGCAAAAAAAAGAGAGAGAGAGAGAGAGAAAAAAGGAGAAAAGCCGAAAAAAATGAAACGGCTTTAAAAAAATTGTTTTCACAAAAAAATCATCATGGCGGCTATTAAAAAATTTAAAAAGCTGCAAGTTTCATGTTCTTGTTGTTTACCCCCTATTTATCGTGTCTTCTCCCAACTTTGTCGATATCCACGTTCCGACAAGTATGGGAGAAAGGGGGAGTATATATGTAGAGTCACAGGTCTTGATTCAGATATTCCAGATTAAGATGCTGGTTCCTCAAACCAATCAGATGTTCAGACTCTACAGATTCAGTTATTCAGACTCGACGTTTAAGAGTTTCCGAGTCTCCAGTTTCAGACACGCACGAGTGTGCGGTCAGTTTCAGATGAGCATATGTTGCCATCATTTGTTCGTGGTCCCCATCATTCTTCTTGTTGTCAGGCCAGAGTTTTCATGTGAGCCATAGGGACTCCAGAGTAGAGGACCATTCCCTATGCCATGTTGGCAAGGGTTTTCATGTGGTATCATAGGTACACCAGAGCAGTGCACCATTCTCTAAGCCAGATGGGAGAGACTAAATTCTCCGGCGAGGAGACTTCAGGCGCAGTTTCAGACTCGATGATCAGATTCCGAGTCTTCAGTTGACTCACACTCCAGCCCGTTCGTCCTCCTCACCTGCACGGCATGAGAAGCAACGTCCTCGACTGCAGCAATGTGCGCGTTGGGTTGATATTGTCCGTAGTGTCATGTAATGTTGAGTTGAGTTTCTTTATGTTTGTCCAAGCTGAGCATTGCATGCTCCAGCTTGAGGGGGAGTGTTGGAGTATTGTTATGTGCGCCCATTAAGTTGTATCAGGGTAAATGGATCCTGGAGAAGATCCATTTACCCCATCCAGTGTTTAGTCCCACATCGTCCAGTGGTGGGACTTGGAGGCTCTAGAGAGGCTATATAAGGAGCCCTAGACCTCCTGTACTCATTGAGAAAAGCAACGCAAAATATGCCCCGTTGAGGGCTTCTCCCGTGGTTTCATCCCGCTCCTCACGGAGTAGGGTTCCACGTAAAATCATGGTGTTTCCATGTTTATCTTTCTTGTTTATGCTATGTTTATCAATCACTTCCGCATTCTTCATATTTTATAACATGGTATCAGAGCGGGTTCGATTCTCGAGGTTTTTCATTATATTCTTTGTTCATGATTCGAGAATCAATATGAGAGAAGATTTGATTCGTCTTTGTCGCTGGAGATTTTATTTTTTCATTCACTCTGCATCAATGAAAAGCGTCAGGTTCTAGGGTTACGAAACCCTAATCAAGAAGCCACGATTATCCAGGCTTCGCAGCCGCCTGCACCTCAAGGTACCCTAGCTTCCGCTCGCAGGCCGATGCTATAGGCACGACATCTCTTATCAAGCAGACGAATTCAGGCCGCGCCCAGGCGCGGCATCTCCATGCTCCAACATCGTTGCTCAGGCCGCACCCAAGCAACCTCCAGCCTTCGGGCTGCGTACGATCCAGGCAGCACGGCTCTTCCAAGAGGCGCGTGCCGCACAGCAGCCTCTCATCGCTAACCGGCGGCGAGACCACCTGCCTGTGGGCTCCCAACGTGCTACCAACGCGCACGCCTCCAAGCAGCCCTCTTCTTCTTCAGAGTCCAACGGCGCGAAGGCCACCAGCCCTCCCTCGCGTGCTCATCATTGAAGATACGAATCCTCCAGGCGGCGCTGAAGCCGCAAATCCCTCCCAGGCGGCACACCTCGCCTCCTTCTCCATAGAGGCATGCACGCGAGATGTTCCAGGCGCGCGCAGTGCCCTAGCGGCACCCCTGGTGGCGCAGCATCGCGCCTCCACCGCAACCTCCAACGCAGGACCCCACCAGCCGGCGCACGGCTTCCCTCTCCGCCCCCGCGAAGGCGGTGTCGCACTGCAAACCCCATTGTGGTTCCCATGAGGGTGATGATCCTCAGGCGCAAGATCGATGCCTCCTCCTCGCTTTTCCCCATCGAACATGCTCGAGCGGCGGCTTCCATCGAGGGGTTCCTACGGAACCCTAAGTTTTCATGGTTGAATGGAGAGGGGCTCATTGGCCCGTTATTAAAAAAAAGGATTAGAGGGGGACGGCCTTATGATTTGGCCCTTATTGGGCGTGAATTAAAAAAAAAGGGAGCTTTGAGAGAGAGCAGGCCCAATGGGCAGAAAAAAATAGGTCCAGTATTTTAAAAAAAATTGTTTGAAGGAGAAGGAGAGTTCCAAAAAAAAAGAGAAGGGGGCATTAAAAGAGAGAGAGAGAGAGAGAGAAGAAAAGTCCTACGCAAAATTTGCAAAAGAGAGAGAGAGAGAAAGGAGAAAAGCCGAAAAAAATGAAACAGCTTTAAAAAAAATTGTTTTCACAAAAAAAATCATCATGGCGGCTATTAAAAAAATGAAAAAGCCGCAAGTTTCATGTTCTTGTTGTTTACCCCCTATTTATCGTGTCTTCTCCCAACTTTGTCGATATTCATGTTCCGACAAGTATGGGAGAAAGGGGGAGTATATATGTAGAGTCACAGGTCTTGATTCAGATATTCCAGATTCAGATGCAGGTTCCTCAAACCAGTCAGATGTTTAGACTCTACAGATTCAGTTATTCAGACTCGACGTTCAAGAGTTTCCGAGTCTCCAGTTTCAGATACGCACGAGTGTGCGGTCAGTTTCAGATGAGCATATGTTGCCATCATTTGTTCGTGGTCCCCATCATTCTTCTTATTGTCAGGCAGAGTTTTCATGTGAGCCATAGGGACTGCAGAGTAGAGGACCATTCCCTATGCCATGTTGGCAAGGGTTTTCATGTGGTATCATAGGTACACCAGAGCAGTGCACCATTCTCTGAGCCAGATGGGAGAGACCCAGTTCTCCGACGAGGAGACTTCAGGCGCAGTTTCAGACTCGATGATCATATTCCGAGTCTTCAGTTGACTCACACTCCAGCTCGTTCGTCCTCCTCACCTGCACGGCATGAGAACCAACATCCTTGACTACAGCAATTTGCGCGTTGGGTTGATATTGTGCGTAGTGTCATGTAGCGTTGAGTTGAGTTTCTTTCTGTTTGTCCAAGCTGAGCATTGCATGCTCCAGCTTGAGGGGGAGTGTTGGAGTATTGTTATGTGAGCCCATTAAGTTGTATCAGGGTAAATGGATCCTGGAGAAGATCCATTTACCCCATCCATTGTTTAGTCCCACATCGTCCAGTGGTGGGACTTGGAGGCTCTGAAGAGGCTATATAAGGAGCCCCAGACCTCCTGTACTCATTGAGAAAAGCAATGCAAAATATGCCCCGTTGATGGCTTCTCCCGTGGTTTCATCCCGCTCCTCACGGAGTAGGGTTCCACGTAAAATCATGGTGTTTCCATGTTTACCTTTCTTGTTTATGCTTTGTTTATCAATCGCTTCTGCATTCTTCATATTTTATAACAATTATAGCATGCATGGATGTTAAACCCCCTCCCCCCCTCACACACACAGACCAGAAACAGCAACATGCATCCTTTCACGCACAGACTCATATCCAAGCATGCATGAGCTGTGCTGTCATGCACAAAGGTGGAGTGATCTTATGAGATGCCTATTCTTTACGAAGTTGAGAACCATGATAACCACAAGATCTCTCATCCTCTCACAAAAGGGGATCTCCCAAACTAATTCCTGTATAATTTAATACAAAGCACCCTGAAAAAATGATATGGAATGACTTCTTTTTGAAGAAAAATGTTACCAAACAAGCCACGTTTCATATCTAGGATTAAGCTCTTGTAACACGAGAACTCAAGTAACATTGATTTACACTTAGTCATCTTAAAACTATTTTTCTGGTCATTATTGAATACCATATAAATACATTTCTTGTCATTTTAATTTTAAAGATGAAACAGGACCACATAAACAATAAGCAAAACAGCTATATTATAGTATGTACCTCGTCCAGTTGGTGCCCTTTGTCGTGCATGTCCTCTATTGTTTTATATGCAAGATGATGCAATTTTTCTCTGCAGAAGTACTTTATGAGGATCTGAAATGTGTTGGAATCTGGTGTGATTGCTAATTCATCCATCTTCTTCAACAATCGCATCACATTTTCCATATTCCCATTATTGCAGTAAGCTCTCAGAAGTGTATTTAACATTACAAGGTCATATTTTTCAAATTTTGATTCAAAATCTAGAGCTAGTTGCTTTGCTTGTTTCAACAAACCATTTCGACAAAATGCAGATATCATGATGCTATAGCAATATCCATCTGCATTAGAGAGCGACAATCATAAGAGTGCATACAAACTCTGAATATTTAATACATCAAAACCAATAAATTTAGCAGAGTAATCTCACCAGATTTTACATTTTTTATCTTCATCTCATCGAAGACTGCTTGAGCTTCATTAATCTGGCCAGCTTTTGCAAGGCTATCCATCAGAAGACAATATGGCATCTGCAATTTAATTTTAGTTTAGTACTTCCTACAAGAAATTTTGATCGAACTATGGAAAACGATCACCATTAGCACCTCTAGAACAAACAAAAAGTCAGTCCATAAGGTATTATTTCAAAAGAGCGTGGAAGATGATAAGTGGTAACATGATGCTTTAATAAATAAGAATCCAAAACGGCATATTCAATTGCATGCTAAAAGAAGAAAAAACTCATAAAATTGAAAGCAAGGGAAAGACCGAACCAATTAATATAAAATGTTAGTTATGAATCTGAATGGAAAGTTTTACATACAATATGGCAAACCAAATATGAGGAGTTTTGTTAAGGATGTTTAGAGGCAAGGTGAGCACTCTAATAAGGAACTTTGACTTATCCATGCCAATGCAAAATATAATTGGAAATCCATTGAGTGAAGCTAATACAACTAAACCCTAAGATAAAGTTATCCTCGTTCACCCAACTCGTGGCTATTCATAGTTCATAGTTAAGTATCTCAATTGCATGGATCCTAGAAAAGATGTGAGTTCGGAAGAAGTGATTGTACAAGTAGTATGAGTGATCGAGAGAATAGGGTGAAGCTACGAAGGGGAAGGCGATCGAGCGGAGTGGAAAACAAGAGGGAAGTTAGAGGAATAGATGGAGTCATTAGTATGGTGTAGTTGGAGGTAAGTCGATGGAGGTGCATGGACGGAGGGGAAGGGCTGCAGAAGGGGGCGTGAGAACAGTAAGTCTTCAGTCCAACAAGGCTGGTGAGAGAAGTTGTTATAGGTGTGGGGTTCTGTGGCATTTCATCTGAATATGTAAGGATCATCCATTCATTTTAATGTGGCAGGTCAGGCCATCGGCGGGCAACATGGTTAGAGCAAGTAGAATGAAGGCGGCAAACCTCAATGGAGGGGGTGGTCCATTCACCTCTGTGTTTGGCAATTAAAAAGGTGTCAGTATGTGACTGCATCAACGAGGATGGAGATTGTAAATCAAATGCGACATGGTTAGGGGAGGTTTTCGAACCTTCCTTCTTAAGTAATGTGGTGTAGCTAAAAGGACCTTGATTTGCATTCAAGGGCTATCAGAGGCAAAGGTTGTGTGTGACTTCATGCCTCAAAACCAATGGTGTTGTTATCATGAGCAGTATCATCGTACGATGCATAGATAAGTCGTACGTATCATAGGATGCATGTGAATGGGCTTCATCTTCGTTGTTGGAACATTGCGAGTGCACAAGATGATGGAGACATTCGACTCTTGTAGGAGACAAAGTTGGGAAATTGGAAAGACATATTTAGGGGTTGAACTAGGGTGTGAGGCTATCTAAATTTTTTATGGTTGATGTTGTTAAGGGGATCTTGGTGGAGTGGAATGGTGATCTGTTACAACTGGTGGATGAGGTAGTTGGGCTGAAATCATTGTCGGTTTTTCTCAAAAGAGGGAAGATGGCCTATTTATTGTGGTTACAAGTGTATATGGCCCTTCATCTTCGTTGTTGGAACCTTGCGAGTGCATGAGATGATGGAGACGGTCAACTTTTATAGGAGACTAAGTTGGGAAATTGGAAGAACATATTGTAGAGGTCGACCTAGGGTTTGAGGCTATCTAAAGTTTGTATGATTGACATTGTTGTTGAGGGGATCTTGGTCGAGTGGAATGGTGATATGTTACAACAAGTGGATGAGGTAGCTCAGTGGAATCATTGTTCGTGATTCTCATGGGATGGAAACATGACCTACTTTTTGCAGTTACAAGTTTATATGGCCCTTTCGAGGATCCAATAACTTTAGGATGATTTACGAGTGGCATGTTCGAGGTTTACACATAATGTGGCTTGTGGGTAAGGACTTTGTTATGTGAAATATATATTTATGCTATTACCGTTTCTATCTATTTTATTTGTTATTTATTGTCCTCTAAGGTTTCTTCTCTATACGAAGGGCTCATAATAAACAAGCAATTCATTTTTTCATATGGCATCAAAGGAGAGGTCTTCGATCTCTGGTATCCACATGATACCCTAACTCTACCCACTGCTCGATGGCCTCCTCGACGCTTGCACCTCCCCGCAGCCACCCAATGGCCCAATGTCACCTCCTAGCAGCCATGTGAGGTGTTGCACCATAACACAGCTGTAACATCCGAAACCAATTAAAGTCGAATTTGACCCGATTAAAGTCCGTTTAAACCAATAAAGTTATCAGACAATATTAAACAACTTAAATCGATCAATTGATCGTGAATCAAAAGTCATTCGGGTGAAATCGACCAAAAGTCGATCGCATTGTAATACGTACCACAGAAAAGCCGCAACGCAAATTTGAAAACCACAAAACAAACGGAGACCACCTAAAAATCTGATTCGACGAAATAAAACCAACGGAATCGACCGTTCGTCAATCGAAGTTCGTTTGATATTTTTAAATGACAAAATTCAGCCGCAATCCAAATCAGTATCTCGAAAATTTCAGGAATTTATACCCGATCAAAAATATATCAATATTATACTCATTTTGATCGTCATTCCAAGACGGTCAAAACGAATTATTATTCATCAAAATCGGAGATACGAGGTGTGAATACGGCCATCTTTGGTTTGTCAAATAAGAGAAATGAAATGGTTAAAAAATATAAAACTTTATTTAATTTAAATTAGATACAGACAGCAGATTGTGTATACGGCGCACACTTGGCTTCCAAAAGCTTTTCCACATGTCAAGCAAGGAGGCATTTTCCCTCCTTATTTGCATCAACACAAAACCGCCTATGTTTAGCTAAAATTTCTGTCTGTGTGTGTGTATTTGATTGAAATATTAATTCTCTGCGTTGATATAATCTGCTACTGGATATATATATATATATACGTTTTATGGGTGTGTGTGTGTGTGTGTGTATATATATATATATATATGTTTAGCTAAAATTTCTGCTACTGCATATATAAGGAATTGAGTTCTTATAGCATTTTTTTAAGATTCTTTGATTTGTAGGTTTCTTTTTGATAGATTCCAAGGACCAGACATCCATGAGAGTGGTTCAAATTAAATATTTTAATAGTAAAGATTTCTAATTTTCTGTAAGATGTGAGCACATGATTCTACCTATTGAGCTAATAACGTCAACAGAAAAATAGTGGCAAGTGGGTACGGTTTCTACAATTACATAAAATAAAAGTTGTATTCAATGTCTTTTAAAGGAGTCCTCCCATCTTTAAATTACTTAGAGTAATTTACATATTAGGTCCCAATCTATGGGTCTAATCCCAATATAGGTCCCCATCTTTAAAATGCAAAAGAGGTCCCAGCTCCGTTTTCTAAACGGCGGATTGTGCCACCGTTGGAAAGAGATGATAGGTGGACTAAAATACCCCCTCACTAAATAGGAAAACACGTCCGCATCTTTACTCCCAAACCCTTGACCCCCCTCCACGTATCCAACCTCTTACAGACTCCCCCATTCCCCTCTTCTGGCGGTACCGACGATCCGACTTCCCGTCTCCTCCTGTGATTGTAGCATGGTAACGTTTTGCTTGGGCGAGGCGAGGCGATGCAACCGCCACTCCCGACCTCCTACTCCACAAGCGCCAATTCCCTAGCCGTCCCTTCTCCTCCAACAACGCGAATCTGAACCTCCGGCCTTCTCTTACGGCACCACAACCACCACGCCCATGTGTCTTCAATCAGGCCTGCGTGTTGTCGTTCTGTCGCACATCACTAAAGGTGGCGATGCTGCTTTAGATCAGGATAGAGGTCAGCTGCTCGGAGAGGGATCCTCCAACATCGATGAAAATAGTGATCAAGGCAGAGGAGTGAATCTCCGACACTCCCGACTATGAGAGCACTTGCAGGTTGAACATGGCTGCCTTGATTTGCACTGTTTTGGACCTCACTAAAACCAAATACAATTCAAGTTACACTCAATCTAATCAATATGTAAAATCGTATTACACTTAAACAACAAAGCACATAAATCAGAAAGCAACATTTTGATTCTGAGCTCCAATCCTCCATATCATTATATTCCCGTTGATTAGTAGCGATATCCAACCAAAGTTAAGTTTAAAAACTATTTGATTACATCTACACGAACAATATCAAATCACAGTATCAGATATGAACTCTTAATGCTAAATTAAATCTCAGACTTCTCTGTCACAACAAATATGGTGCGAGCAAAGTGAATGGATGGACCAATGGAGTATTTTTACAATCTGAAGTGCAACCACACGTAGGATAACATAATAGTTTCAGATCTCATATACAAAATTGTATGCACTGAAATCCCCTGATCTGAAATTTATTCCAACAAACATATGCACGAATGGATGTCATCCAGAAATTAAGTGCAGCTACCCGGAAAGTCCACCTGCAGTTGTCTCGGCCTCTTGCGGCATCCTCCAACTTGGTTTGAAGAAACATAGAGGGAGAATGGGTGTGGCGACTGTGCCGCCATGGCAAGAGAAAGGGAGGTCGGGTTCCGCGTCGCTGGAGGAGAAGGGACGGTCAGGAGGTCGATACTGCTGGAGGAGGAGATCATGAGTGGCAGTGGCGCCACCTCATGAAAAGAGAACGTGATTGTGTTGTCGTCACAGGTGGAGAAAAGGAGGTCTAATTGTCAGCGCTGCCGGAAGAGGAGAATGGGGGTAAGTCTCTCTGGCAGGATGCGTGCGTGGAGGGTGCGTGGAGGGGTGCGTGGAGGGATTTTCCATCCCAGTGAGGGGGTATTTTAGTCCACCTATCATTTATTTCCAACGGTGGCATAATCTCTCGTTTAGAAAACGGAGCTGGGACCTCATTTGTTGCATTTTAAAGATGGGGACATATATTGGGATTGGACCTATAGATTGGGACCTAATATGTAAATTAAAAGTGTCAACATAATTCCAGTTAGATTACAGGTTTGATTGTAAAATCATGGAACGGCAGTGACCTTATTAATTGAATTTTTATCTGGAAAAGAAATTAAGGAGTATTTGCGGAACTTTTACAAGAATTAGTCGGGATATGGAGTATGTTGATAATAGATCCTTCCATATATAAAGGTTATTATTAGATTATAGAGACCGAGACCTTTTTAATTTTAATTATTCACTTCTCCAACACTTTCTAAATAAGTTTGGATGACACTCCTTGAGATTAGGATTCTTGTTTTCAGTCAGATTAACTAAGTCAGCCTCTAATCTCAGGACCTTATCAAAAAGATTAAAATACAAATATTAAAATACTAGTACTTTTTCTCTAACGAAGCCAACAAATGATTTCTAAGATTATTATGAATTATAGCTCCCAATAAATTGATCCATGAGTATAATCAAATGATAAGTTGGGACAAAATAGCTAAGATCCGAAAAGTTAACCACAGAAGGAGTTGAGGAAGAGTTGAGAAGTTGAGAAAGTAAGGATGATGGTAAATTAGTAAAGTTTAATAATTAGTAGTGTTGGTCATAGTGACTCTTGACCCTCAACTGAGCGGGAGATAGGAAGCCCAGTTAGGGCAGTGGCCGCCAAATGTGCGGGTCTAGGATCCCAGTCCTTTTCACAATTTTTACACGAGCTCGTAGTGTTTTACGCCTTGTTGGGAGCCGACTTTTGTCCATCTCCGCTGACCATTTTTTTAGGATACCCATGAGGGGGATCCTCGGTTTTAATTTTTCGTACGAGCTCGTCTACCCATACCGGTCGGGTCCGTCTAGAGTGACTTTTCCGAAAAGTCTCTCCCACATGTCTTAGTGGCGTAGTTTTGGAGTAGACATATCACTCTAGTGGACCGCACTTCCAATTAGAGGGCGAGATGGAAGAGTCTCTTATGAGATTTCCTCACCGCTTGAGTTTTGGTTACTTTTCCGCCAATAGACTTGACGATGCTACATCTAATCCTCTATGACTACATCTGAATCATCTAGGATTACATCCGAATCCGTTACAATAGAATTTGGAGGAGTTATAGTTGAACTCGAAATGAAGCATAATGAAATTTGACTAAGAGATGAAATCAATTATAATTTGTGTTGGTTAGAGTTGAATATAATAAAATTAGTAGACGTATTGGGAACTTAATTAGGATGCATTGCAGAACACTGCATGCCTACGGAGGCACCCCAACCCTAAGGCACTCTTCATGCCTTAGAGTTATAGTGCGAGGTCACACACAAATCAAAACCACAGACTATCCACTAGACTCGAAAATTTAGATAGAATTGAGAACCATACTTGAATCTCATCTTTTCCATCATTAAGAAATGAAGAGTTAAATCAAGCATCACCTCATCAGCTTCTTATCAAGATCCATAACATGATCTCAATGATAAGAATATAACATCCACTTATGAGACATTGACTAATATATAAATATATATAAAAAATTATGGGGAAATGGAGAAATCATAATATATACGACATTAACCACTATATAAAAATATGACATATGAACGGGAATGGGTAAATTTTGGGGCATCTCTTCTTGGTAGCAAGTAGTTGTAAATTTTAAATTGTTTATGCATTACTACTTGTGTCTTTTGCAACCATTTTAAATGCTTCTTATTTTAATAAATTTTTGGAAAGTACCAGCGCTCGTTGACGTCTCTATACCTTTCATGTGTAGCAGGCAAGCAGCCTGCATCTCAGTAGCTGGTGTATGATTCCTGACACCCGGGTATATTACAGACGGTACAGTTACTTTTGTCACAATTTTTTTCAGTTCATAATGTAAATGTTTCTTTTTCTCTTCCGTAAATTTTGGGATATATGTGTACAAGTCAGTATGTTGTATATCATGGAAATTAATGAAATACAATATTGGTGTCACATCTTCCTGTTGTTCTGTGGTTATATTGATTTGAACGTCATGGCAAAAATGCGAAAAACTTCCTCGTATTATCGTAAACTTGTGCGATCTTTTGTTAATGTAATACCGTGAATGTGTTGTAAACGGGTACCCATATCCGAGGTGGTTTCACAACAGCAACACCCAGCTAACCTGTGTGGCATCATGCACCTCTATGCACAGTGTGCGCTCTTTTATGTCTTTCATGCTCTGGTTTCAGGCAACTTGGCTTAGATACGGTCATCTAAATCCGATTGGTCAGTCCCGAGAGACGACAAGGATGATGGAAAAGGTTGTGCTCTAGGTCTGCACACACAGCTCGTTCTCTATATGATCTTGTAGACTATCAAATATTTCTCCCAATCTTGCCCTTCATGTGTCTCTGTTTTCATCATTGCAGAAAGCAAGGTTGATGTTACTACATCTTCTTGAGCATTCAAATTTGCATGTCCAATTTTCAATATTAATGGGACAAACTGAGTTGTGGGAGATGTAGTTCATGAGCATCATGGAAAGCCACAACAACAAGTAAACCCTAATGGGACACGAGCCAGACGACGAGAATGGTGCTAATGCTTCATGGAAACAAGACAATGCATGGGCCCACCCTTACAACAGAGAAATCAAATGACATTCTACATCAGCCCATAGCCAAGGCGATGGGGATGTTCTTGCTATCACATATTCTCAAGCAAAGAACAAGATGGAGGTTCTTCAGCTTCAATATGACATTTTCACAACAAAACAGGATGATCGTCCACTCTACACCTTCTATTCTAGTTTGAGAGGCATATTTAAGAAGCTCCATATCTTCATGCCCTCTAGTAATATTATTAGTTAACAATTTGATCTATAGAAACACAATGGTGGTTGTGTTTCAAGTTTCCCTCGATCCCCAATAGCGATTTATGTACCTCAATCCCTCCTATGGAGGAGGCATACAAACATCTAAGCAGAATCACCTTGTTTTCCAGTCCTACATCTCAGACCTCCTCTGTTATGGCTGCATTACAAGGCAGAGGGGCTCAGCTCAATTCAGGGAGTGTGGTATTCGTAATAGAAGAAGCAGTCGTCCTCACCTCAGAGCACACATTACAATAATGCGGGGCATTTTAAGGACACAAGTTACCAGAAGCATTATCGTGTTGCCGCTTCTTGTGTTGCTGAACATTTTAAGACGAGTGATGCACCTGCTAATTAAAAGTGTAATGATCTAGTCTCTCGTCTGACGGAGATCATGGGACATTCATTTGGTACTATTGCATTCATCCTCCTGCTTTGTCCAACATTGCTACGCCTGCAAGTACCTCGTGTATTAGTTATGTTTTTACCACATGTCACAGTGTAGATATTACAAAATGGATAACGAATGAGCATATCTACATCTCTGTGGCAATAGAGAACAGAAAGCACCATCCCCCTTGGTCAATATGTTATCAATGTTGATGGTAGACAGTCTCCAATCACAAGACATGGAGACCCAATTGATGCCTTACTTTTACATGCTCCTTACTTTTCTATGAATTTACTGCCCATTAGTCACATTATCAAGGATCAAATCATTGTGCCATTTGTTGACCCTTCTTTTGTGTTTCAGAATATACTCATAGGTAGGGGTATTAGATGTGGTCGTGATAAGAGGGTTTGTATATGCTAGTCCAGTCACCTTATGCTTGCAGATCTTCCATATCTACTAAACTAGTTTCCTCGTATCTATGACATCTTTGGTTTAGTCATCTTACTCTACAGAAGCTATGTAGAATCCTTCATCAGATCTCTCCCAAGCATAGTTAATGTGTGAGGTGTGCCAACTTGGGAAGCATCATCGCACCAATTTTCCCAATGGTCAGGGTCATAGCAATACTTCTTTATTTGGGTTGTTTCATTTTGATATTTTAGGTTCCAATCGTGTCCCTATCACTAGGGGTACAATTTCTATTTATTTATTATTGTTGATTTTTCAGGACTACCTTGGCTCTTATTCATGAACTACAAGTCTAAGGCTAGATCTATATGAAAACTTTTATCATTGAAATAAAAAATATTTTTTTGCTATTGTCATATATGAGTCATATAAAAACTTTTTGGCGAAGCAAGAAAATGCCTGAAGATTGGAGGAGTATCGTGGTGCCTCTTTGTAAGAATAAAGGAGACATTCAAAATTGTTCAAATTATAGAGGTATCAAGCTGATGAGTCACACTATGAAAATTTGGGAACGTGTGATCGAAAGAAGGTTGAGGCAAGTGTCCAATGTAAAAGAAAACCAATTCGGATTCATGCCAGGTCGTTCAACGATTGAAGCCATCCATTTGATAAGAACAATGGAGATTTATAGAGCTAAAAGGAAGAACCTCCCTATGATTTTTACTGATTTGGAAAAGGTTTATGATTCTGTCCCACGAGAGATATTGTGGAGAGTGTTGGAGAAGAGACAAGTACATGTCCTATACATTAACCTCATAAAATACGTGTATGATAGGGCTTTATCTTGTGTAAGGACCCCGTCTGGGAAGACTGGATATTTTGACATCAACATTGGTTTACATCAAGGTTCTGCTTTGAGTCCATTTCTTTTTACTTTAATAATGAACGAGTTGACAAGTCACATTCAAGATGAGTTACCTTGGTGTATGTTATTTGCTGATGACATTGTGTTAATTGACGAGACTAGAGATGGAGTAAATGAGAAGCTTGAGGTCTGGAGACATGAGTTGGAGACTAAAGGAATTCGTATAAGTAAGGATAAGACGGAATATATGGAGTGCCCCTTTGATAGAAGCAATGGTGAAGGAATCGAGGTGAAGATTGGTGACGATAACATTCAGAAGAGATATTCCTTTAGATATATGGGATCTATTCTGCAACATGATGGGGAAATCGATGAAGATGTTACTAACAGAATAAATGCAGGCTGGCTAAAGTGGAGAGGAGCCTCTGTTGTTCTCTGTGATAAGAAAATTCCTTTAAAAATTAAAGGAAAGTTTTACAAAGCAACCGTGAGACCTGCTATGCTTTATGGATCTGAATGTTGGCTTGTGAACCATAGACATGTACAGAGAATGAATGTAAAAGAAATGAAAATGCTAAGGTGGATGTGTGGACACACACGTAAAGATCGGATTCGGAATGATGCAATCATAAAGATAGTTGGTATAGCTCCGATCAAGGAAAAGATGCGAGAAAACCGCTTAAGATGGTTTGGACATTTGCAAAGAAGATCAGTTGATGCACCAGTTAGGAGATGCGAGTGTTGGGATGTTGAGCCGGCTAAGAGAGGGCGAGGACGGCCCAAGAAGTGTTGGAAAGAGACCATACGAAGGGATCTTAGTTTTGTGGATATAAGCCCGGGATTGACCCAAGATAGATCTGAATGGAGGCGAAGAATCCATGTAGCCGACCCTACTTAATTGTGAGAAAAGGCTTTGTTGTTGTTGTTGTATTGTCATATATGTGTCATATGGTAATGCTTTAGAATTTCTTATTGGCAAGTTATCTCAATTTTTCATGTTCTCATGAGATCTTACTCCCGACGTCTTGTGCATATAATTCTCAGCAAAACGATGTTGAGAAAAAACAGTCATTTTTTAGAAGCTACCAGGGCCTTTCTGATATAGTCATACTCCTCATGCATATAGGGAGATGTTGTCCTCGCTACTTGTTATGCCATCAATCTTATGCCATCTTCCATGTTAGAAGAACATGCTCATTATTCGATTGTGTTTCGTGAAAAGGACCTTTTCTCCCTAATAACTTATGCCTTCGCTTGTGTGGCTTTTGTCCATCACTTAACTCCCAGTTGTGACAAGTTATCTCCAAGAACGGTCAAATGCATCTTCATAGGCTATTCTAGGACCCAAAAAGGTAATGATGCTTCGATCCTATTAGGCAAAAGTACTATGGTAGTACTAACATTACATTCTTTGAATTTGTTATATACTTTCTCCCATAGGTGACAGGATGACCTCCGTTCAGTTTGATATGGAGATATACCTACCGATTATATCTCTTGCTCCTACTCGGTCCACTTTGTCGAGATATTACCTCGTGTATATGTTCGCATACCCATCACTATTGAAGCCCTTGTTCATGTGCCTTTCCCATCATACAGCATGCCCTAGGCAATTTCGGAACACTTGGTTTGCATTGATGGCACTACTGATATTTTTCTACAACAAGATAATAATAGATTTGGATATTAAAAATATTATCATAATGAAATAAAATAAATAATTGAATTCCAATCAAGCATTAAGCATCTTTGATTTAGTCTACATTTTAAAATATCAGAAAAAACATAAATGATCGTCGTAAAAAAGTTGATTGACTAGTCAGTCAACTATTAACTGACTAATCTCTATTCAATCAGCCACCCCATTGATCCGACTAATTGGCTTAGTCGGCCAATTTCCGAAAGCTTAAAGGTTCCTAAATTATTTCATTTGGTGTAAACATTTCATTAGGGTCGTTTCATTCCTCATCGACTTTCCAGAGGATTTGCTACATTGTGTCAGAAGTGATGGTTTTTTGAGCCCATTTTGTGAAAGGTATATCATGTATGTTCTAGGCGAGTGACATGTTTGAATGTGGAACTTTGTACAACTTGTCCTTGAGATTATGCACTATTAGTGGATACGACCATAAGTGCCTCAAAGGAAATAGTTAGATTGGATGTAGGTAAATGGTTTTTCTAATAGGTTCTCTGAGCAGAGAGTGTCGAACTTTTTGATTGTTAAGGGACCTTCTCGTGGTCGTGATCATTAGACTTGGGTTGATGGGGAGGTCTCGGTCAAGGAGGCCTACAGGGCCTTCGCCGCACAACAATGCTCGACCCAGGTTATTTGACTAGATATTGCAAATTGATTTGGGTCTAAGGTGCAGCTTAAGGTGAAGGTTTTCATTTACCTCTTAAGAAGGGAAAGAACCATGACCAAAGTGCATAGAGCGAAGATTTTACATGTGTTGGTTAAGGTGTGTATGTTTTGTTTTGATGCAATGGAATACGTGGATCACTTGTTCTTTTCATGTCCCCATGCTAGAGAGATATAGATTGAGATAACAACAAAATGGGTGGATTATGGTGGTGCAGGTGTGTTGTGGGCATCCTTTGGCACCGCTTGCTTTAGATCTCATTATGATAGTATGAAATCGTTAGCATTAATATGTGCGCTTTGGATGGTGAGAAATAAGATTGTGTTCTCGCAAAAGAGGAATATGTAATAGAACATGCTAAGATTTGTCTAAGTCTTGGTCCATGTGATCAGTGTTGTGTGTCTTCAAAAATAAATCGTGATATGCACCTATTTGATATCAACTCTATTTTCCTAAAAAAGAACCCTAGGATAGATTTCTGATGGCTTTTCAAACTAGCCATTGTTACTCTGTCAATGAAAGTCATATACATATTAGTCCAAGTAAATGGATGACACCGAGAAATAGTTGAGCATGACTCGAACTAAAGAATGGGTGCTACTTAATTAGCCACTTGTTAAGGTTTAGATTGAGTAGGGGTCATGAATCTCCCTATATAACTTGTGGAGAGATGCCATGCTCTCATCTTGTAACTATATAAAGGTTAGGGAGAAAATAAAATTTAAGACCCTAAACAAAAAATGTTTATCTACGTCTATTCTAGCTTTAGTATGTACATTCAAAATGTTAAGCTTTTCTATACACCTGTGATGTCCCCCATTTGACAGCAAAGTAAGATGGACACATGGAGCTGCACTTCCAAACATTCTAAAAAAAGACGGATACTTTTATACCCCAAATCAAACAGAAGTTTGCACATTATTTTTCGGACTCCTGGACTGCTCGCATGTCACTCCAGATTTAAACTAAAAAGATTCACCAAGAGATGGCATCTCTACTCCAGTTAGCATGAAATGGAAATGATTTTATATTATCTACCTCTTCATCAGCATAGCCCAAAACATCCAATTCAGACAATAGCTCGCGTGATTTCTCGAAAAGGCCACCTCTAACATACACCTTCAGTAGATTTGTCAATATAATCTGAATGATATGCATACCAAGTTAGAAAATTTTAATCACAAAGAAAAATATTAAGTAAAATGTAATGAGAAAGAGCACCAACATCTAAAGAACAGCCCATCTGAATCAATCGGTTCAAGAAAAACAATATATTAACTCGAGAATATTTCAACAGTGCAAAAAGGTAACTTAAGATAGTGAAATATTTTGTCCTATTGAAACTTAAATGAAGAATATGCCTACAATTATAAGTATTGCAGTAATGTTGCTAAAAATGAAATTAGCCGAAACAGCCAGATCTTTCGACTGACAAATATAGATTATCCCTATATTGATCAGAATATAGAGACTGCATTTTCTTAAGAAAATATTTAAAAGAAATAGCATAACTACTTGTGGCTATTTTGAAGGAATTACTAAGGCAGAACTGGCATAATCTATCTTCGCCTTTTGAACAAGGGACCATGGAATTGTGAACAATCAATGCAACCAAGAGAGGCCACGAAGAAAAAGAACCCCTTCAATATCGGGGCCTACAATAGAAAATGAAAAAGTTTTTTAAAGAAAAAAGGGTGTATTATACCGTATAGGTATAAGCCCAAAAACTTCACCATTTATTCACCAAAGACAACAACAACAACAAAGCCTTTTCACACTTAAGTAGGGTCGGCTACATGGATTATTCGCCTCCATTCAAATCTATCTTGGGTCAATCCCGGGCTTATATCCACAAAACTAAGATCCCTTCGTATGGTCTCTTTCCAACACTTCTTGGGTCGTCCTCGCCCTCTCTTAGCCGGCTCAACATCCCAACACTCGCATCTCCTAACTGGTGCATCAACTGATCTTCTTTGCAAATGTCCAAACCATCTTAAGCGGTTTTCTCGCATCTTATCCTTGATCGGAGCTATACCAACTATCTTTATGATTGCATCATTCCGAATCCGATCTTTACGTGTGTGTCCACACATCCACCTTAGCATTTTCATTTATGCTACATTCATTCTCTGCACATGTCTATGGTTCACAGGCCAACATTCAGATCCATAAAGCATAGTAGGTCTCACGGCTACTTTGTAAAACTTTCCTTTAATCTTTAAAGGAATTTTCTTATCACAGAGAACAGCATAGGCTCCTCTCCACTTTAGTCAACCTGCATTTATTCTATTAGTAACATCTCCATCAATTTCCCCATCATGTTGCAGACTAGATCCCAGATATCTAAAGGAATCTCTCATCTTAATGTTATCGTCACCAATCTTCACCTCGATTCCTTCACCATTGCATCCATCAAAGGTGCAATCCATGTATTCCATCTTAGCCCTACTTGTACGAAATCCTTTAGTCTCCAACTCATGTCTCTAGACCTCAAGCTTCTCATTTACTCCATCTCTAGTCTCGTCAATTAACACAATATCATCAGCAAATAACCAAGGTTTTAAATCTCGATTTCGATTTCGTTTTGAGATGCTGAAAAAACGAGACAATTTCGAAATTTCGACGAAATTTCGACAATTTCGGCCAAAATCGGTCTAGATTTGTGAAGGAGGGGCATATATCGACATTTCGATTTCGATTTCGGTAGGGTCTCGAAACCGAAATTTCGCCGAAATTTCGTTGAAATTTCGGGAAATTTGAAACAATGCAAATAACATACACCAAGGTAACTCATCCTGAATGTGACTGGTCAACTCATCCATAACCAAAGTAAAAAGAAATGGACTCAAAGCAGAACCTTGATGTAAACCAATGTTGATGTCAAAATATCTAGTCTTCCCAGACGGGGTCCTTACACAAGATAAAGTCATATCATACATGTCCTTTATAAGGTTAATGTATAGGTTAGATATATGTCTCTTCTCCAACACTCTCCACAATATCTCTCGTGGGACAGAATCATAAGCCTTCTCCAAATCAATAAAGATCATGTGGAGGTTCTTCCTTTTAGCTCTATAAATCTCCATTGTTCTCCTCAGCAGATGGATGGCTTCAGTCGTTGAGTGACCTGGCATGAATCCCAATTGATTTTCTTTTACATTGGAAATTTGCCTCAACCTTCTTTCGATCACACGTATCCAAATTTTAATAGTGTGACACATCAGCTTGATACCTCTATAATTTGAACAATTTTGAATGTCTCCTTTATTCTTATAAAAAGGCACCACGATACTCCTCCTCCAATCTTCAAGCATTTTCTTGCTTCGCCAAATAACATTGAATAGATTTGTAAGCCAAGTCAAACCACGCTCACCTAAAACTTTCCATATTTCTACAGGGATGTCATCCGGTCCTACACCTTTTCCAGGTCTCATAACCTTCAAAGCCTCATCTACTTCCTTTCTTTGTATCTGTTTATAGCATGCACGATTCAAGTAACTTTCACTACAAGCTAGATCACCCAAAATGATATCTCTATTTCCTTCCCCAATGAAAAGTTTATGGAAGTACTGTTCCCATCTAGTCTTTATATCCTTCTGAGTAACAAGCACATGACCTTCCTCATCCTTAATGCATCTCACTTGAGAAAGGTCTTTGGTTTTTCTTTCTCTTGCTTTGGCCAACCTGAATATATCCTTCTGTCCCTCCTTGGAGTCGAAATTTTTATACAAAACTTCATAAGCTTTTGACTTAGCTTCACTTACGGCCTTTTTTGCTTCCTTCTTCTCTATTTTGTAGTTTGTGACAGTTTCCTCTGTTCTATCCTTAGACATGACAGCTTCTCTTGCACCCCTTCACTCCACCACCAGGCCTCCTTTTGACATGGAGCTCCTCCCTTTGACTCGCCTAGCATCTCTTTGGCTACCTTTCGGATACAAGATGTTACTGCCTCCCACATCTCGTTTGCACTACCGCTACAATCCCAAGATAAGTCCTCTAAAACCTTCTCCCTAAAGCTTGCTTCCTTCAGTGGAAGATTCCACCATCTAGTTCTAGTTATCTTAAAAATGTAGAAATAGTTAGTAGTGTTATTATTTATTTATGGAGTTTGTTGTTATTTCTTTCTTTTCTATAGACCTCTCTGTAATTTACCCTGAGGTCTCTCCCTATATAAGAGAGCCTAGGGTTTTCTGAATAAACAACGAAGTCTTTTTCCCAACATGGTATCAGAGCCGCCTTAGGGCTCTCCTTCCTTTCCCCACCCGCCGCCCCTCCCTTCTCCTTTCTTCTAGCCGCTGCCGGCGGCTTCCATCGGCCCCCAACGCCCAGTCCAGCGGCTCCCAGCCGCCCAGCACCCTTCCCAGCGGCTCCCAGCGCCCTCCCCAGCGGCAGCCAGCCGCCAGCGGCGCCCAGCCGTCCTCCCCAGTGGTCCCGCAGCCTCTTCCAGCGGCACCTAGCCGCTCTAGCGGCGACCACCAGCCCCAGCGGCAACCCCATCTGCCGCCGTAGGCCTCCCAGTGGCCTCCAGCGGTCCATAGACATCGTTCTCGAGGCGATTCAAGGGCTGTAAGCCTCTTGTTAGGCGTGCCCTAGTTTCTTCCACATCTATTCTATGGATTTGAGTACGTAACGTCTACATACGCATTCAAATCCGATGCAGTTTGTGTAGACATCCAGCATTACGTCTATATATCCTAGTTCTTCTCCAAGCGGCAGTATGTCAGAATCAAAAGTTGATATGCCCTCCACCGGCGCATTCAAAGGTCCTGCGCCAATAGTCAAAATGGACGGGTCTAATTATGAGCTCTGGGCTATGCAGTTCATGAGCCTTATGAAGTCGAATGGTAAGAAACATATTCTTACCGAGGATGAGCCCGCGGAGAAGACTGGGATCTATGCCTCATGGGAGGCTGATGATTCCTATGCAAAGGTCTGGTTGTCCGGCACCTTAACGATGGAGATTGCCAACGACGTCCTCCATCAGCCCACTTCTAAGGCAATGTGGGAAATTCTTGCCGCTACATATTCGCAAGTGCGAAATGAGACGAAGATGTTGCAGCTTCAGCACGACATATTCACAATGAAGCAGAGCGGCAGACCTCTCCATTCTCTTTATACATCCCTAAGAGGGATGTTCGAGAAGTTATATAGTATCATCCCTCTGACTGCAACTCCTGAGCAGCAGAAGGCGTTTCGAAACGCCACCATGGTTGGAGTTCTTCTTGCGGCCCTTGACCCAGAGTACGATGCAGCTCGATCTCAGATTCTCGCAGATGCAGTTATTCCTCCAGTTGAGGATGTTTACAGACGGCTTAGCCGCATTCCAGTCTCCTCCAGTTCTTCTACTCCACCCCCTTCAGCGATGGCAGTCTCGCGTGGGAGAGGTGGACCACCATCTGGTCGTGGTCGTGGACGTGGTCGTGGACCCCAGGGGAGGGGTGGTCGTTTTAGTCAGACATGCTCCTATTGTCGTCGCACAGGACACTCGGAGGAGACATGCTATTTGAAGCATGGATTTCCAGCATCAGCCCGCATTGCAGAGCACTCTCAGTCTCCACTGACCTCTACTGCAGATAGTCGATTTGACGAACTTGTCGCCCGTCTCCGAGAGATTATGCCACATGCTTCTGGTGATTCGCCTGGTGGTTCCTCAGACATTGCTGCCACTGCCTCTGCCAGTTCTTCCGGAGCCGCAAGCTCCTCAGGTAGATCTACTACATCTCATGATATATCCGACTGGATTATTGATTCTGGAGCCACACATCATCTCTGCCGAGATAGAGGTAGATTACAGGCGTACAGGGACATTCCTCCCGGACGTTCAGTACAGATAGCAGATGGTACCCATTCGCCCCTTATTGGACAGGGGGAGGTTTTCCTGTCCTCCACTTTGCATTTACAGAATGTTCTGCATGCTCCTGAGTTCTCAATGAATTTGCTATCTATTAGTCAGATTACGAAGGATTTGAACTGTCGTGCCATATTTGACCCGTCTTCTCTCATTTTTCAGGACATACTCACAGGCAAGGTGATTGGCTGTGGCTCTGAGCAGAATGGTTTATATAGGTTGGTCCGGGATTAATATGCTGGTGTCTCCTCTCATTCGGCTGGACCAGTCTCTCCGTACATTTGGCACCTCCGATTTGGTCACCTTCCGCTTCAGAAAATGCGCCATCTTTTGCCTCAGATCTCTCCTAGTTCTTCGTTTCAATGTGAAGCGTGTCAGTTGGGAAAGCATCACAGGTCGAGCTTCCCACGTCGTCTGAGTCGGAGCAGTAGCTCCCCTTTTGAGTTGTTACATATAGATATATGGGGTCCGAGTCGTGTTCCCGATCATCAGGGACACAGGTTTTATCTTGTGGTAGTGGATGATTTCTCTCGTGTGTCGTGGGTCTTTCTCTTGAAAAATAAATCCGAAGCAGGAAATGTGATCAAAAACTTGATTAATGAAGTGTTCAATGTCTTTTCTGCAAATGTCAAATATGTTCGGACTGATAATGCTCTTGAAGTTTGTACACGCTTACTGTCACAATTCCTGTCATCAAAGGGCATTATTCACCAAACCACCTGTGCATATACCTCACAACAAAATGGTGTCGCGGAAAGGAAGCATCGCCATCTCTTAGATATTACTCGTACATTGTTGATTCAGAGTTGTGCCCCTATTTCTTTCTGGGGTGATGATGTACTTACTGCTTGTTATCTAGTCAACCGTATGCCATCCTCTGTCCTTGGTGAAAAGATACCTATGTCCATTATTTTTCCAGACAGGGAGTTATTCTCCCTAACTCCACGTGTCTTTGGCACTGTTGCTTTTGTGCATCGTCTATCTCCCGGACTTGACAAACTCTCTCCTAGAGCAGTCAAGTGCGTCTTTGTTGGTTACTCCAGAACTCAGAAGGGCTACCGGTGTTATGATCCCACAACTCAGAGATACTTTGTGAGTGCCGATGTCACTTTCTTTGAGTCTGTCATGTATTTCTCTCCTGCAGGTGACCGAATGGTTCCATCCACTACCACTGATGAGATCTATGTTCCTCCACCACCTACATTGAGTACATCTGAGTCTTCCCCTCTGTCTGTCTCCACGCCAGCACCACCTCCACCACCTCCACCACCTCCTCCACCTCCACCCAATCCACGGCCTATCATATCACCGTTACCGAAATTCTATACGCGCCGGTCAGGTCCTGCTCAGACCACACAGCAGCCGATCATCCCGCCTCAGGTATGTTCAGATGGCACTACTACTGACGGGTCAGGTTTGGTACATGTGCAGGATCCTTCAGTTCAGGCTGACACTAGCCCATCTCGTACAGCAGATGACAGTCTTGATGTTCCGATTGCTCTTCGGAAACAAAAGCGGCAATGTGCCGCTTATCCGTTTGCTTCACAGGTTTCTTTTCACCGTCTCACAGGTGATTTTCAGAGATTTGCCACAGCTTTGTCTTCCGTGGAGATACCACGGACATACCAGGAAGCCTTGCAGAATGAATGCTGGCGATTAGCCATGGAAGAAGAAATGAGGGCCCTGCAGTCTCGTGGCACATGGTCTTTGGTCACTGCACCTTCTGATGCATCCGTTGTGAGCTGCAAATGGGTCTTTACAGTCAAATACCATGCAGATGGAACCCTGGATAGGTATAAAGCACGTTTGGTTGCTCGTGGGTTTACGCAAACCTACGGTGTGGATTACATGGATACTTTTTCTCCAGTGGCGAGACATTCTACCCTTCGCATTCTCTTATCTGTTGCTGTAGTCCGTGATTGGAGTATATCTCAACTAGATGTCAAGAATGCATTTCTGTATGGAGACTTGCAGGAGGAAGTCTACATGCAGCAGCCACCTGGGTTTACTGCTGAGGGGGAGAAGCAGATGTTCTGTAGACTTCACAAAGCGATATATGGTCTCAAACAGAGCCCCAGAGCATGGTTCCAGAAGTTGTCCAACCTGATTGAGCAACAAGGATTCAAGAGGTCAAATGCCGATCACTCATTGTTTGTTCAGAAGTCATCGGCAGGTACGGTTGTTATTATGGTCTATGTGGATGATATTCTTGTTACAGGAGATGATGCACAGGGTATAGAAAAGGCGAAGGCATTCCTTGGCCGTCAATTTATCACAAAAGATCTTGGCACCCTGAGATACTTCCTGGGGTTAGAATTTGCGAGGAATGCACAGGGTTTGGTAATGACCCAACGGAAGTATATTACAGACTTCCTGACTGAGACGGGCATGGATGGTTGCAAACCATCAAGTATTCCTATGGATCCCAGCGTGAGGCTGTATGATGGTGATACTGATGAAGTAGATAAGAGGAGATATAGAGAGATGGTGGGCAAACTCCTCTACATCACCATAACTCGCCCAGACATCCAATTTGCAGTTAGCAGGGTGAGTCAATTTATGGAGCAGCCAAGACAGGTTCACATGGACGCTATACACATGATACTGAGGTATCTGAAGTCTTCTCCAGGTTCAGGGCTGCTATTCAGAAAGGGCACGGACTTATCTGTCTCAGCATGTGCAGATGCAGATTATGCAGGATGTCCTAAGGACCGAAAATCAACCTCAGGGTTTGCAGTGTTTGTTGGAGGCTCTTTGGTTTCTTGGAAAAGCAAGAAACAAACTGTTGTGGCAAGGTCCAGTGCCGAATCCGAGTATAGGGCCATGGCTCAAGCCAGTACGGAAATGATGTGGGTTCGCTCAGTACTAGAAGATCTACATGTAGCGGTACCTCTACCTATGAAGCTTCAGTGTGACAATCAGGCAGCTTTGTTCATTGCCAACAATCCAGCTTTTCATGAAAGGACCAAACATATTGAAGTTGACTGCCATTATACTAGGGACTTGATCCAGAGAGGATTGATATCTACTGCACATGTGAGCTCAGGAGATCAGACTGCAGATATATTTACCAAGCCACTGCTCAGAGGACCATTTCAGAGATGTTCGTCCAAGTTGAGCATGATAGATATCTATGCTCCACCTTGAGGGGGAGTGTAGAAATAGTTAGTAGTGTTATTATTTATTTATGGAGTTTGTTGTTATTTCTTTCTTTTCTATAGACCTCTCTGTAATTTACCCTGAGGTCTCTCCCTATATAAGAGAGCCTAGGGTTTTCTGAATAAACAACGAAGTCTTTTTCCCAACAAAAAACAATCCTTTTCTTTACCAACCCTTACATTTGTACATCCAAGACTAACAAACGATGTTGGGTCGTCAAACTCTCTCATGGGATTACTTTGCAGTCTTTACAACACAGCCTATCTCTTCTCCTCAACGTAAAGTAATCTATATGTGTTCTAGTTGGTCCACTCTTATAAGTAATTAAATGTTCCTCCCTCTTCTTGAAAAGAGTGTTTGCTATGAAAAGATCATATGCTATTGCAAAATCCAGGATGGCTTTTCCCTCTTCATTTTTATCCCCAAAACCATGTCCTCCATGAACACTAGCATATCCTAAAGCATCTTTTCCCACATGTCCATTAAGATCTCCACCGATGCAAATCATCTCTCTTTGTGGGATTCCTTGTAGACTCTTATCCAAATCCTCCCAAAAAGCTTGCTTAGTCCTTTCATCTAAACCAATTTGCGGTGCATAAACTGAGATGATATTTAGAATTTCTTCTTCAAGCACCAATTTTAACAAAATAATTCGATCCCCGAATATTTTCACCTCAACCACACAATCCTTCAAATCCTTATGAACAACCACTCCAACACCATTTCTACCCTTATCTTTACCCGAATACCAAAGTTTAAAGCATGTCTTCTCAATCTCCCTTGCTTTCTCTCCAACCCATTTAGTCTCTTGAAGACATAGTATATGAATCTTCCTTCTTTCCATTGTATCCATTATCTCCATCAACTTTCCAGTTAAAGTGCCAATATTCCAAATACCAATCCACAACTTCCGTTGTAATCTCTTTTGGACTAACTTCTTTACTCGCATGCGTCCATTATGCGAGAACCCTTGTAAATTTTGGACTGCATCCGGACGGTGATGCAGCGGAACTAGCTTAATTACCCACATGCGTTCCTCATGCGAGAACCCTTACAAATTTTGAACTACATCCAGGCTACGATGTAGAGGCCCTTACCAATTTTTCATTGCATTCGGGTGATGCAACACGTCACAAGTAGGGAACGCCCCAACGAAATCTGTATGTTTGCTTAAATCCATGTTGAAAAGATCCGACTGTCATGAGGTAACTTCTTAAATAGTATTTTTTTAGAAAAAAAAGTACTATTTAGGAAGTTGTCTCTGACTGTTTTACGCTGACTGTCAGCTACCTAACGCAACCCTCCTCATTTATCCGGGCTTAGGACCGGCCATGGCTGAGTTATTTATTCACCAAAGAGAGAAAAAAATTACACCTAGTACAGCCACGAGTCACGGATTACGCATTAGAAAGTCCAGCTCCCATACAATACATTTGCATGTGTCACAACATTATCACTCGGAAATCGAGCCTGTCGAAAGATCAACCCATTCCAAGCCAGCCAGATAGCCCGAAGGACCGCAATAATTTTGATCTCCCCTCTTCCGTGCCCCTCCATTCCGAACCAACTGATTCCCAAAATCCCAACTCGTAGTCGTCGTCCGTCCTCACCTCCTGATTGCCCACATGATTCCATATTTCCACTATTGGGAAAAATGATGAAGATGTTAATCCCAGGGACCCTAGGCTCTCTTATATAGATGAGAGACCTATGGGTAAATTACATAAGATAGACATAAAGAAATAAAATAACCGAAAAGGTACATAAAAATATAGAAATATCTCTACACTCCCCCTCAAGATGGAGCATAGATGTCAATGATGCCCAGCTTGGACGAACACTTCTAAAATGGCCCCCTAAGTAATGCCTTGGTAAAGATACTTGTTGTTTGCTCTCAGGAACTAATATGAGAGGTAGAAATCAAGACCTTCTAGGTCATATCTCTTATATAATGGCAGTCTACCTAAATATGTTTCGTTCTCTCATGGAATGCAAGGTTGTTTGCAATGAGTAAGGCAGCTTGATTATCACAATGTAACTGCATAGGTAGAGGAACATCTACATGCAAATATGCTAACACTGCTCGAACCAACATCATTTCTGTACTTGCTTACGCCATTGTCCTATACTCAGATTCAACACTTGATCAGGCCACAACAGTTTGTTTCTTGCTTTTCCAAGAAACAAGGGAACTGCCAACAAATACAGCAAATCCCGTAATGGATTTTCTATCCTTAGGGTATCTTGCATAGTCAACGTCAGCACACGCAGATATAACGAGAGTTGCTCCCTTCTTGAAAAGTAATACTGCACCTGGAGAAGATTTTAGATATCTCAATATCATGTATATTGCATCCATATGTACTTGGCGAGGTTGCTCCATGGACTGACTCACTAGACTCACCGCAAAAGAGATGTCATGTCTGGTAATAGTACATACATGAGCTCTCCCACCATCTCTTTATATCTCCTCTTATCCACTTCAACTGTATCATCATCGTATAATTTCATGCTAGGATCCATAGGAGTAGTTAGGGTCGACACCCAATCATGCATGTCTCAACAAGCATATCTGTAACATATTTTCTTTGCGTCATCACAAGACTTTGCGCATTCCTAGCAAATTCAAACTCTAAGAAATACTTTAGAGTGTCCAGATCCTTAGTAACAAACTGACGGTCTAAAAACTTTTGTCATCATTATCTCATGCAAATCATCTCCTGTAACAAGGATATCATCAACATAAACCATTATGACAACAGTACCTATAGGTGCCCTCTGCACAAAAAGCGAATGGTCTGCATTAGACCTCTTGAACCCATGCTTCTCAATCAAATCTGAGAGCTTCTGAAACCACACCCTTGGACTTTGCTTAAGGACATCTATCGCCTTATGGAGTCTACAGATCTGCTGACACTCCCCCTCAGCAATAAACCCCGGAGGCTGCTGCATGTAAATTTCTTCATGTAGATCTCCATACATAAATGCATTTTTAACATCCAACTGAAATAAAGGTCAATCACGTACCACTGTTTTTGGGAGTAAGATATGTAGCATATATTGACAAACCAATGGAGAAAAAGTGTCCAAGTAGTCCACGTCGTAGGTTTAAGTAAAGTCACGTGCCACTAGCCTTGCCTTCATAGTCAAGCGCCAGCGACTATCCTTCAATGCCTTCTGATAATTCTGTGGAATTTTCACAGCAGAAATAGTCACTGCAAATCTTTGAAAGTCCCCTGTTAGACAATGAAAGGAAACCAGAGAAGCAAGGGGGTAAGAAGAACAAGACCGCTTCTGCTTGCGAACTACAATAGGAATATCCAATTCATTGGGAACCTCCTCCATCTGTTGGCCATTCTCCTACAAAGATTCATATACAGATATATCTCCAAACCCATCATTAGAAATCATGTTATCAAAACAAACTTGTAGTATACTTGATGATGGGCGACGAGCATGAGCAGAAGCAGTCCGCCGGGTCTAGAACTTAGGTAATGGTGGGACAATAGACACATGGGAGGGGGTGGAGGAGGTGGTGGTGGCGATGGTGGTGGGACCACAGACACAGGAGGAGATGTCTGACTCGTAGGAGGAGGTGGCATGTAAACCTCATCATCTGAGTCTGATGAAGCCAACCTGACACTTGTAGGAGAGAAATACATCACAAACTCAAAAAATGTGACACCCGCACTGATATAATATTTCCTGCGCAATGGATCATAACATCAGTATCCCTTCTGGGTCCTTGAGTACACAACAAACACACATTTGACAGTTTTAGGAGAGCTTGTCAAGACATGGAGTCAACTGGTGGACAAAAGCAACAGAGCTAAACATACGAGTGAGTGAGAACAACTCCTTCTCAGGGAAAGCTATAGAGAAAGGAATTCTCACCCAAGACAGACGATGGCATGCGATTCACCAAGTACCATGTTGTAAGAACATCATCGCCCCAAAACGAATGTGGGGCACGACTCTGAATGAGAAGAGTCCGAGTGACATCAAGTAAATGACGGTGCTTTCTCTCTTCAACACCATTTTGTTGAGAAGTGTAAGCACAAAATGATTGATGAATAAGTCCACGGGATGAAAGAAAATGAGATAAAGCACGAGTACAAAATTCCAAAGCATTATCAGTATGCACAAATTTCAGAGAGGTAGAGAAAGCATTCTGCACTTCATTGATAAAAGTTTTGATCACATCCCCTGCTTCAGATTTATTTTTCAAAAGAAACACCCATGACAAACGAGAAAAATCATCCACATCAACAAGATAAAAT
Source organism: Ottelia alismoides (assembly GCA_037367405.1). Taxonomy (NCBI): domain Eukaryota; kingdom Viridiplantae; phylum Streptophyta; class Magnoliopsida; order Alismatales; family Hydrocharitaceae; genus Ottelia; species Ottelia alismoides. Next base: position 250,830 of record JAZKJV010010106.1, read on the forward strand.
CGGTGTCCCTGGTGATCAGGAACACGACTCGGAGCCCAAATATCGACATGAAATAACTCAAAAGAGAGCTATTGCTCTGACTCTGACGACTAGGAAAAGCAGAACGATGATGCTTTCCCAACTGACATGCCTCACACTGTAAAGAAGACCCTGGTGAAATCTGCAGCAGCATGTAACACATCTTCTGAAGAGGTGAGTGGCCAAAATGTAGGTGCCAAGTGAACGGAGAGACTGATCCGGATAAATGAGAGGACAGACCAACATAGGGAGTCTGGAACATGCGATAAAGGCCACCCTTCTTACGGCCACAACCAATCACTCTGCCCATAAAAATGTCCTAAAAATAAGAGACGATGAGTCAAAAATAGCCCTACAATGCAAATCCTTTATAATCTGACTAATAGATAGCTAATTCATAAAAAAATCAAGAGCATGTAGCACATTCTGCAGATGCATTTAGGGCGTCAAAGTAATCCCTCCTTGTCTTGTTATCGGGGAATGAGTCTCATCGGCTATCACAATTGTTCTTCTGTCTATAGGATACAAGATGATGTTTGTATCCACATAAATGATGTGTCGCTCCGGAGTCCATAATCCACTCTGTAATCTCATATCCATGACATGATGTAAAAGCATAAGTACTATCTGAGGTGCTAGCTGTAGTAGAGGTGCTAGCAGAAGCGAAAGCTGTCACATCTGAATGGCCTCCTGGAGATGGTGAAGGAGGCATAATATCCCTCAGTCTGGCTACGAGGTCATCAAACCTCTGATCTAAGGTAGGTCCTGCGGGAGACTCAACTTGTTCCGCTACTCGGGTCGATGGAGGAAAACCATGCTTGGAATAGCATGTATCCTCTGAATGGCCAAGGTAATGACAAAACGTGCAGGGCTGACGAATTCGACCCCCTCTACCACGGGATCCATGCCCACGAAGGTAGACAAGCCTCCTCTACCTCAGGAGGCTGCCATCGCCGAAGAAGTCTGATTACTAGTAGTGGACGGAACAGTGATCCTATTAAGTACGCAGAAGGCCTCCTTTATCGGAGGAATTGTAGCATCTGCGAGGATCTGGGAGCGAGCAGCATCATTTTCAAGATCAAGGGCAATTAGGAATACACTGATCATAGTAGCATTCCAACGCGCCTTCTCCTGCTCAGGAGTGTCAGTGAGAGGCATGAAGTTGTGCAGCTTCTCAAACATCCCTCGCAACGATGTATACAGGGAATGCAGGGGCCTTTCATTCTGCTTGACAGCGAATATATCATGCTGAAGTTGGAGGATCTTCGTCTCATTCCTCGCCTAAGAATATTTTGCTGCGAGGATATCCCACATCACCTTAGCAATAGGTTGATGTAACACATCATTGACGATCTCAATTATCAATGTACCAGAAAGTCAAACTTTGGCATATGCATCGCTCGCCTCCCATGAGGCGTTTACCCCAATTTTCTCCATCGGCTCCTCCTCGGTAAGAATGTGTTTCTTACCATTTGACTTCATAAGGCTCATGAACTGCATAGCGCAGAGCTCATAATTTGTCCCATCCATTTTGACAATAAGCGATGGACCTCTGAAAGCGTCTGTGGCGGGTACATCGACTTTGTTCTCATACATATTATCGGATGTAGAAGACTAGGGTGTTTTGTAGACCAAAGATTGAATGTCTACACAGATATATGTGGATTTGAATGCATATGTAGACTTATGCACCCAAATCCATCAACCAAGTGAAGGGACCGACGCAGGCGAGTGGAGGCGCAGCACACGAATACGATGCGCGCGAGAGAACAGCGAGAAGGAGGACGGTGCGCGAATGACGTGCAGGCGGTGCGCGGATGGTGTGCAGGCGGCACGCGGGTGACATACGGGCGGCGCGCGGGCAGCGCACGAATGGAGAGGGGTTGAAGGTAGGGTTAGGGTTTTTGGATACGAGAGCTTCGGTCTAGGACCGCCGCTCTGATACCATGTTGGGAAAAATGATGAAGATGTTTCCCAGGAACCCTCGGCTCTATTATATAAAGGAGAGACCTATGGGTAAATTACATAAGATAGACATAAAGAAATAAAATAACCGAAAAGGTACATAGAAACATAGAAATATCTCTACATCCTCCAAGTCGGAGCACGAGAAGAACAAATGTTCAATATCCTCCACGAACTCTTGGCATCTAGGAAAAACCTACCTCAACCCACGTACGAAGCGCCCGAGCCTCTCTCTCGTCAATAGTCTACCCCTCCTAAGAATCCAAAGGAAAACCTTCACTCGAGTCGGAATCTTCCAGTTCCGAACACGCCTACAGTCAGCCACAAACCCTCCAAGATCAAAGACCATAGACCTTCTGAGTGCTATGTAAGCCTTCCCTACCGAATAAGACCCATCACACCATGTCCAGTAGTCCTGACCGTCAGTAGGCCCCCGCCACTCCCTCCAGTTTCCTGAGCAAAGTCATGAGCTCTTCCAGTTGTTGATCTGAGGGCTCATATCTAAATTAGAGGAAGAAAGAATCGACATCCCATGCTTCCGCCACCTAGCACGACGAGTACAACGCCAATGCTCTTAGCCCCGAAAATCTTGCTGCTAAAAAACCTTCCTCCCTCTAATCGTCGGTCCAAAACCGAAAGCTTGTGCCATCGCCAACAACCGATCTCAAAAAAGATAAGAGTTCCTACACCACCATGCTTATTCCTCGCCAGAAATATGAAGGTGTTACACGAAGGTCCACATTAGTAGGGAAATAAGTATTGAATCCATAGATTTTCCTAATTAGATTGCGGACAAGGCTATCATAATCGCTCCATATTCTAGCAACCCATTTGCCGACCAGGGCCTTGTTCATTTCCTCCAACCTGCGCACTCCAAGTTCGCATTCCTCCTTTGGATACGACACCGAGTTCCAGTCCATCAAATGAAAGCCATCTGATTGCCCAGATGGTGACCATAAAAACCACCTCATTATGGATACCATCCTTTGCCTAACCCCCACTGACAACAGATTTGATGAGAGGAAAAAATCGGGATCGTTGAAAACACCGATTTCAGCATAACCAACCTGCCTCACCTAGACAGATAGACAGATTTCCACCCCGCAAGCCTCTACTCCAATTTCTCAATCATCGATACTTAATCCGCAATGCGTAAACGATTTGCCACCAACGGGATGCATAGGTACTGCATCGAAAAATCCCCCCGATGAGACCTCAGCCATCATGCATACAAATCAATCTCCACCTCCGCCAAACCCATCGAGACGAAAGTCGATTTATCTCTGTTCAACCTCAGCCCCGAGACCTTCCCAAAAATATCCAACACCGTTGAGAAGTCCTTGCAGTTATCCGATGCTCCTTTTTATGAAGAAAATCGTGTTATCAGCATACTACAAGATGGGTATGGTAATCTCGTCCCCCGGGTATCCTCTGCACAAACCCCTTAAGACATCATGATCCACCATAATCGTCAAAGCGTCTGCCACCAGCGCAAAGAGAAAAGGAGCCAGCGGGCACCCCTATCGAACTCCCTGTTGATGCTGAAAAATCCTCCCTTTGGTTGTCCATTTATCAACAAGACAACATCGCACACAATGATGTCATGATGCACCTCTTCATCCAACCTATCCACTTCTCTGGGAATCCCCTTCTATGAAACGAGGCCCAGATGAACCGCCAATCCACGCAGTCGTAAGCCTTTGAGAAATCGACCTTCCAAAGCACCCCTTCCACCATCCTCCGTCAATTCGCCAGACAGAAAAGCACTCTGCGCCGACGAGATTATCTTTGCCATGACTCCCTCAATCGGTTAGCCGGAGTCTTGGCCACAACAAGATAGGCCACGTTAGATAAAGCGATAGGCACGTAGTCCTCAATCTTGGTTGCCACCTCCTTCGGAAGCGGAAAAGTGAAAGAGCGGTTAAATCTGTCAAAACCAAAGTTACCCTCCTCAAATTCCGCCAAGATCTCCATGAAATTTGCAGCAATCACATCCCAGAATTCTTTATAGAAAAAAATCGGAAATCCATCCGACCCAGACCATCCGTCCTAGTTAAGATCGAGAATGACCTCCCAGCCACCAAGTCAAAGTGCCTCGTCAAAGCCAACAAATTCGACCAGGCGACATTGTCGATGTAAAATGTCAACCTGAATGTAACCTCTTGAATGTAACCTCTGTCCACAAGGAAAATGATTGCCTCAAAATGCATGAAGAATGAACGTGAGTATCGTAAGCCATTGTCTCAATTGAAGTGAATGAACTGAGTTGTTTCATTAAAGAGTCCAATTATCTTGATGGGGGAAGGAATTGTGGGGCACTGAAGGTGATACCTCCTACTTTGGGAAGAAGAAACAACATAATGAAAACTAAAATGGGTACATTACAATGGCCAATTCAACTCTCTTATTCTTAACGCTACCCCTCAAGCTGGGAAATATGTATTTCATGATCAACTTAGAACTATAGTAATCAAAAGGCTTTTTGGAAGGGGTTTAGTGAAGATATCTGCCACTTGATCCTCTAAGTTAACATGGGTGGTGTAGAGAAACTCTTCTGGATCATGTATTGTGTGTAGTGGCAGTTGACCTCAACGAGTTTGTTCTTCTCGTGAAGATTGGATTATTTTCAATGAACTGATCTCCATAATCAGTAGTGATGTTGATTAGCAGAGAATTGAGATTTATGGCTAAAATTACAATTTTTATTAGGTGTCGTTCATGCAAATAGCGTCTAATTAAATTAAGGTCATTGTTAGTTGTTAACCTTGTCCAATTAACTTTTCCCTAATTCTTTGTTTCATGATGCATCAGTGCATGAAGCATGTGGAAGTTAATTGTAATTACACCGGTAATACAAAAAAGGTCGTTGCACATATCTAACATGGCTTCAAAAGATCAGAATGATGATACATCCACCAAGCATCTTGCACATATTCAATTTGAGAGATGTTGTGACAAGTTGAGCATGGTTAATGTACAGGGGAAACTTCCAATGAGGTGGACCTTTCCTGAATGCATGGAAAGCCACACACCAATTTAGTCATTTTTTCTATTTATTTTACTATTTCTAACTCCAAAAATTTATGATAAATATTAACATAATATGTAAATCAAGAAATATTTATGAAAATATTATTATATTGGACAAAAATGTTAGTTGCAATATGGATGGTATATTTTACAAAACAGTATGATCATCATTATTTTACAATGTGCGGTTTATATTCTACAAAATTGTTAAACAATTTACAAATTTAGTGGTGGCCTTTTAAAATTCAAGAATTGGAAGGGTCCCCTATAGAGAGAGAGAGAGGAAAAACTTGAAATGAGGTGCCACCTTTCCAAATTTACGGTGTGATGCCTCATTTCAGTCGTCCGATAAAGATTAACGCATCTCATTAGAACAACTATGTCACGACAAAACCACCCATCCCATCCGCATATGATTGTTATTTTTTGTAGTTATTCTCTCTCTTTCATTTTGAATCCCTTGTTTCACGCATAATCATTATCATGCTCCATTAATTACCAAATTAATAATTCAACGCACATCGATGGATGGGAGGTGGTGGTTGCACGTGGAGACGATGGTGATGTGAGACAATAGCGGTGGTGCATGACGACGACGATGACGGTGCATGGAACGACAGGAGATGGTTGTGCATGGAGGATATGTATTCTTAATTTTTTTATTTTCTTTATATTCATCCATTAAAAAAAGTTCAAGGTTAGTTTGATTTGATTTGGTATATTTATTCATGTTCCGTTTTGATTCTATATCGATCCAATCTCTGATTATCCTCGATCGGAGATCATTGTTTCTCCGCTATTCCATTTTTCAATCCATGTCTCCAATCTTTATTCCTTCTAAATACACCTCCATTTTTCTGATAAGATTTATCAACTGACGATGAATGTGTTTTTGAAGTAACCTCAAATACCATGTTTCTATTAAGATTTCAATTCATAAATTTTTTTAAGATTCCATAATTCAGGTTTTTTTTTACATGTGATCTTTTTCTGAAGAATATATGCTAGAGAACACTTACTGATAATACGCTTTTTACATCCATTTTAAAGCAGTCATCATCATCAACAACAACATCAAAGCCTTTTTCCCACAATTAAGTAGGGATGGCTACATGGATTCTTCACCTCAATTCAGATCTAAGTCAATCTCGAGCTTATATACAAAAAAGTAGCATCCCTTCGTATAGTCTCTTTCCAACACTTCTTGGGTCGTCCTCACCCTCTCTTAGCCGGCTCAACATCCCAACACTCGCATCTCCTAACTGGTGCATCAGGTAACCTTCTTTGCAAATGACCAAGCCATCTTAAGTGGTTTTCTCATATCTTATCCTCGATTGGAGCTACACCAAGTTTATTTCTGATAGCATCATTCTGGATCTGATCTTTACGTGTGTGCCCACACATCCACCTTAGCATTTTCGTCCATTTTAGAGAAATAATCTTCATAATTTATGTGTATCTTATATTAAATAAAAAGCATGTAATTTATATTCATTATTATTGGTTTACAGTAATTTTATCTATTTTTCAAATCTGGTTTACTGTTTAACAAATGTGTCTCGGTTGTAATCTCGATTTTTTGTTCAAAATCCATAATTTCCTTTTTGGATGGATTATATAGTTACATTTCCTCTATACATTTTAAATTTTGTTGCCATGTTTTACAATCCTATCAATTGTCTTACTTTTTTTCTAAATAAAATATGATAGATTACTAATTGACCTTTTATTTTGCAGATCAAGATACAAATTTTACAATGAAGACGTGGATTTTACAAAAACCACACAAACTTTACAAATGGATAACGAATTTTGATGGACGTACGATATAGACAAACAAGTTGGTTGAAAACATCAAAAAAAGTTAGACATTGTTAAGATGTATTTTATTTTACAAAAAGCATATGCAGTTTACAAAAGAAACCATGAAATTTACAGAAAAAAACTACAGCTTACAAACATTGCTCCCACAGAATGTTGGCTGAAAATGAAATGAGATATTAGCAATTCATTTTACAAAACTCACATGCACTTTACAAAATAAATCGTAGATTTTATAAAAAAAATTCTCGTAGTACAAATATTTCTCCAACAAAATGTTAGCCGAAAATGAAACTAAATATAATTAAATAAGGTATTATGAAAAATACTAAGATTAGATCTATATTCTTTGAATATGACATGTATCCGGACGTGTATTTACCCAATTTAAAAATTTAACAAATACACCACACATTTAATACCTCCAAAAAATAGCAAATGAATATAACGTCTGCCATAATTAGTTTGTTTACAATTAATCTTATCTGATTTATTAGTGTTACGATATTTATGTTATTTATTTCTATCATCTTGTTTATGTAATTTACCCATAGAGCTTTTCTCCTATATAAGAGAGCTCTAGGGTTAGAGGGAATAGAACTTTTCGTTCTCTTATTTTCCACAAGGTATCAAAGCGACGGTCCTAGACCGGAGCCTGTGCCCTAATTCTGTGTCCCCACCAAAAAGCCTCAAGCGTCGTCGTCGTACGCTCCCTGCGCTCCGCCCCCCCATGTGCATGCGCCCTCGCGTGCCCTCACGCGACTGCACCTCTGCGTGCTTGTGCCCTCTTGCGCGCCTGCGTCCTCGCATCCCCTCGCGCGACTGCGCCCCCGCGCGCCTACGCCCTCTCGCACGCCTGTGCTCCCGTGCGGTTGCGCCTTGCCTCCAGCATGCCCTAGCACCTCCTGTGCAGTGCGTCCTAGCGCCTCCTGCACCTTAACGCTTCACGCGTGGTGCGCCTGCTCACATCTGTTCTTGTGCGCACGTGTGCGTATCTCCGAGCACATGTGCTCCACATGCCCGTGAGCATTACAGCCTAGCTCTTCGAAGGAACCTTCAAGGCATGGAAGGGGTTGTGGTATGAGTCTACACCCAAACCCGCCTTCATATATGTCTGCGTAGACATTCCTGTCTAAGCTTGTAACCCTAGTCGATAGAAATTGTTGTCATCATGTCGGACAACAAGGCAGATATACCATCTCTGGGTGCCTTCAAAGATCCAGCATCCATTGTGAAGATGGATGGAACGAACTATGAACTGTGGGCCATACAGTTCATGAGTTTGATGCAGTGCAATGGCAAGAAGCATATCCCCACACAAGAGGAACTTGTTGATAAGACTGGGGTTAATGCCTCATGGGAGGCAGATGATGCATGTGCACGTGTGTGGTTATCTAGCACGGTTCCATGGAGATAGCCAATGACATTCTCAGTCAACCCACGGCGAAGGCTATGTAGGATATCTTTACTGCTACATATTCTCCTGCAAAGAATGAGTCGAAGATTCTGCAGCTTCAGCACGACATCTTCATTTCGAAGCAGAATGATCGTCCTCTCCATACCCTGTATACCTCTCTAAGGGGTATGTTTGAGAAGTTACATGCTTATATTCCTTTGACAGCTACACCAGAACAACTCAAAGCATATAGGGACTCAGTGATGACAGGAGTATTACTAGCAGCACTTGATCATGAGTATGATGCAGCTAGAGCATAGATTCTTACAGATGCTACCATACCTCCTATGGAGGAGGCATATCGCAAGTTGAGTAGACTCTCCATATCTCCTGGTGGATCACAACTGTCTCGTCCTCAGCCATGGCAGCATCCCGTGGTAGGGGAGGACCTCCACAATTTCGAGGTCGAGGTGGCCGTGGCAGGGGAGGGGGTAGTCGACCCCCTCGGCAGCCGTGTACTTACTGTCGCAGAACATGTCACACTGAGGAAACATGTTATTCCAAGCATGGGTTTCCTACTACTACAGCTCGTGTTGCAGAGCAGGCTCAACAGGAAAGGAGTTCTTCCCATGTGTTTGATCAGAGGTTTGATGATCTGGTGGCACGACTTAGAGAGATTATGCCTAGCTAGGGGTCAGCACGTTCTTCAGGATCTTTGGAGGTAGCTGCATTAGCATCCACGTCAGGTACAACATTTGCTCTTACTAGTTGTTACAGGGCAGATTTATCAGAGTGGATCATGGATTCATGAGCATCTCACCATCTATGGGGTGACAGAAGTCAGTTGAATGTTTTTCGTCCGTCTCAGACAGGACGATTAGTTGTGATAGCTGATGGGACACAATCTCCCATTACTGGTCAGGGGGAGGTGTAGTTGACTCTTGTAATACGGCTTCAGAATGTCTTTTATGCTCCTGAATTTCAACGAATTTACTTTCAATTAGTCAAATCACTAAAGATTTATATTGTCGTGTCATATTTGATCCATCTGCTCTTGTGTTTAAGGACATCCTCACGGGCAGGGTGATTGGAACTGGCCGTGAGCAAGGGGGTCTCTACAGACTGGTGCAATCTCCTTATGTTGGTGTCTCTTCTCTTCATGCTAGATATGTTTCTCCCTACACATGGCATCTCCGATTTGGTCATCTTCCTTTGCAAAAGATGGTTCATGTTCTTCCACAGATTTCCTCCTCGTTCCACTTTTCAATGCGAGGCCTGCCAGCTTAGGAAACATCATCGGTCTTCTTTCCAGAGTAGTCAAGGTCCAAGTAGTCATGGTCTGTTTGGGTTGCTTCATTTTGATATTTGGGGTCCTAGTCGTGTCCCAGATCTTCAAGGACACAGATTTTATCTTGTTGCTGTGGATGAGTTTTCTAGATTGTCTTGGGTTTCCTTCTTAAGAATAAATCTGATGTTGGTCCTGTTATTCAGTCTTTCATTAATGAAATAAATAATATTTTCTTTGTTAGAGTCAAGTACATACGGTCTACTAATGCTCTAGAATTTTGCAGTACTCAACTTTCTCAATTCCTTAAGTCCTATGGGATTGTGCATCAGACATCTTGTGCATATACCTCCCAACAGAATGGAGTGGTTGAAAGGAAACATCGCCATCTTTTGGATGTTACCAGAAGCCTCTTGATTCAGAGTCGTGCTCCTCATTCCTATTGGGGAGATGCGGTTCTAACTGCTTGTTATCTGGTAAAATTGTATGCCTTTGTCAGTGTTAAGGGAGAAGATCACGTTCTTGACTGTGTTTCCCGGGACGAATCTTTTCTCTCTTACACCACGAGTCTTTGGTTCGGTTGCGTTTGTTCATCGATTCTCTTCTGGTCTTGACAAGCTCTCTCCTGTCAAATGTGTGTCTATGGGGTATTCCAAAACCCAAAAAGGATATCATTGTTTTGACCCTCTTCGATGACGGTACTATGTCAGTGCTGATGTCACCTTCTTTGAGTCCGTTATGTATTTTTCTCCCACATGTGACAGACTTACTCCTTCAGAGGATGGAGAAGATATCTATATGCCTCCTCCACCGTCATTACCATACTCTACTCCATCACTACCATCACCACCAACACCACCAACATCACCACCACCACCGTCTCCGGCTTTCTTTCCTCAGGTCTACCAGCGACGGCCCCCTGCTCATGCGCCTCCTCAATCATCCAGCACGCCCGAGGTATGTACTGAGCACTTGAGTTCTTCTAATAGCACGGGTGATTTGCATGTACAAACTGTTGATGATATCTCTAATCCTCCTGTTGATGATCTAGATATCCCTATTGCACTTCGGCGGCAGAAACGTGCACGAACAATGCACCCTAAATATGGGATGGATTTTGATTCTCAGGTTTCCTTGGAGCGTCTGTCCAAGGACTTTCAGTACTTTGTTGCAGGATTGTCAGCTGTAGAGATACCATGGTCATATCAGGAGGCACTACAGAGCAGTCAATAGCGTTTAGTTATGGAGGAGGAGATGGCGGCGTTACGGTCGTAAGGTACATGGAGTGTCGTCCATCCTCCACCAGGTGTGTCTGTTGTTGGCAGCAAGTGGGTTTTTACTGTGAAGCATCGGGCTGATTGTACAGTTGACCGATACAAGGCCAGGTTGGTTGCTCGTGGGTTCACCCAGACATATGGGGTGAACTATCAGGACACGTTTTCCCTAGTGGCACGTCACTCTACCCTATGGATTCTTATTATTGTTGCTATGGTACGTGATTGGCCTCTTTTTTAGTTGGATATCAAGAATGCTTTCTTGTATGGTGATTTGCAGGAAGAGGTCTACATGCAGTAGCCACCCGGGTTTGTTGTTGAGGGGTAGTCTAGTATGGTGTGTCGTCTTCATAAGGCTATATATGGCCTTAAGCAGAGTCCGAGGGCTTGGTTTCAGAAGCTCTCAGAATTGATTGAACAGAAGGGGTTTGTCAGATCTACTGCAAATCATACTCTCTTTGTAAAGAGGAACCAGTGAGGTAGCGTGATCATCTTGATTTATGTTGATGACATTGTTATCACTGGCAGTGATGAACAGGGCATTCAAGCAGCTAAGGATTTACTTGGACAGCAGTTTGTTACCAAGGACCTGGGTACGCTTCGTTACTTCCTTGGATTGGAATTTGCACGTAATCGGCAAGGTATGGTTATGACACAAAGGAAGTATGTTACTGAACTGTTATCTGAGACAGGTATGACAGGATGTAGACCAGCTACTACCCCTATGGATCCTAATGTGAAGCTTTATGATGATGGATCTGAGGAGGTGGACAAGAGACGATACAGAGAGCTAGTGGGGAAATTATTGTATGTTACTATTACCAAGCCTGGTATATCGTTTGTTGTGAGTAGGGTAAGTCAGTTCATGGAGAAACCCAAGCAGGCTCACATGGATGCAGTTTTTATGATCCTGAGATATCTAAAGTCATCTCCACGTACAGGTCTTCTATTTAGAAGAGATAGGTCTCTTTCAGTACAGAGTGTGCGGATGCAGATTATGCTGGGTGTCCTAATGACAGAAAGTCTACTTCAGGCTTTATTGTATTTGTTGGTAGCTCACTAGTATCTTGGAAGAATAAAAAACAAACAGTCGTTTCTCGATCCAGTGCAGAATCAGAATATAGGGCAATGGCCCAAGGTAGTACCGAGACGATATGGGCTAAATCTGTCTTGACTGATTTAACTATTGAAGTACCTCTTCCTATGCATCTTAAATGTGATAATCAGGCAGCTTTGTTTATAGCTAATAATCCAGTCTTTCATGAAAGGACAAAGCACATTGAAGTGGATTGTCACTATACTCGACATCTGATCCAAAAGGGGCTCATTTCAATATCACATGTATCATCAGTGCAATCCCATGGGACTTAAGGAATTGAGAGAGTTGAGTACTGTAAAAATCTAGAGCATTATCAGTCGTATGTACTTGACTCTAGCAGTGTAAATCAATTTAATTTTAGCATTATCAGACCGTATGTACTTGACTCTAGCATTATCAGACCGTATGTACTGAAATTTAATTTTAACAAAAAATCCCTTCATTTTAGGAAAGTTTTCCACGTGTAAATCAATTAATTAGCGCATTACCCAAACACCCTATATATTAGGAAACATAACTACGCATAAAATACAACTACACAAAAAAATATAAATTTTCGTCGGGTTTAGGCTTTTTTCGAACATTAGCGGTTATTCTTTTCTAATTTATAACACGAAATTGTAACATTATCACAAAGGCCCGAAAGGCAAAGTGACTCGGGAAGAGAAGGTTCAGCCGGTTCCACGGACCATGATGAGAAAGGGAAGGCAGGTCCCATATTGACTATCATGAGATCCTTTCTTGAAGCCGGTACAGTCATATCTTTTTCCCCGATTCATTATTTCATGAATTTCTCAAAACGAGGTTCATTAAAATGCAAGATCTAATAATTAATTCTTAGTAATAATTCTTATATCTAGTAATTCTAATACTAATAATATACTAATAAAATATTCTAACAATAAATAATAATAAAAATAGAAATTTCATAAATGAAAATGAATGAATTTAGATTCTAAATTCATTTCCAAAAATTTGCAGTCAAATTAACGAGTTTTTTGCTCTCGAATATCCAGTTGACCTATTAATTTTTTATAACGTACTTTATTTTTCTTTGCCAAATAAGATTTGCAAAATGATAATAGTTATTTCAAAGTACGAGCTTTTCTTCCATCATATATTTCTGAAAAATTTTGAACACCACTCCACGTCCACCTAAATACAGAACGTTCAATGACGTGTATTTTACTAAATTGACATTAATTTAATCCACCCCGTTTTAGAAATATTAGTTGGCATGAAAACCACCTAGTGTTTTCATTCTCACTTGTACACTCGCCATCCAACGGCCTAAGATGACACCTTTCCATAATCAAGGAAAGGTGACACCTCATTTTAAATGCTCCCCCCACACACACACAATAAGCACATGCACGCAACCGTGCCACCTCAATTTAAGTGCTCCCCACGCCCCCCCACCCCACACCCCCACCCACACCCACACGCACCCACACACCCACGCACATGCCCGCCCGCCCACGCCTACGTGCACGCGTACATGCATGCACACCCACACGCACATGCACATCCCCATACGCACGCACGCGCACATACGTTGACGCACACACGCACATGCCTACCCACGCACGCACACCCACGCACACACGCGCGCATACAAACACGCGTCGTACACACCCCTACACATGCACACGTGTGTGCATGTGCATACGCACACATGTACACGCACACATACAGTCACACGCACACATGCACACCCGCACACGCACATCCACGCACACACGCGCACGCGCGCATACACACACCCACGCACGCACACGCACGCACCCCCACACCCACACACAACACACCCACACGCCTCCACACACGCACACGCCTCCACACGCGCACATGTGCACACCCACATGCCCACACACGCACATGCACACGCACATGCACACACGCACAAGCACACGCGTGCGCTTTCTCAGACAAGCACATGCACACGCACACATACACGCACACGCACAGACACGCGCACACAGACACACCAGTCTAAGAGGGAGTGTTTAGTTATATAAGTTGTAAAACCTTTTAAGAGTACATAGTATTCTTGTCTTTTCTTTTATTGGTGTAACCCTAACTCTAGCCTTTCCGTATATAATGAGGTCTAGGGTACTATTTTTTTTAGAAAAGAGATTTTTCAACAAGAAAATTTATTCTCTATTCAACTTTAATGCATACGTCCAATAATACATAAAGATAGAGAGGAGCAAGTTTCGCACATTAGATGCATTTTACAATGCAAAAAGGTAAAAACATTATTTAAAACCCAAAATTTAAGATGCAGAAACGAGAATTACCTTATTTGGCACTAGACCTTCAAGTTTCATATCTTTCAGCAATTTATCAGCCTTAACGTAATCCCCATTAACTGAATATGCATTTAGTAGGGAGCTGTAATGGAACAAATTTGGAGAAAGACCTTCAGCTTTCATTTGCTGGAAAAACAACTCTGCTTCTTCATGCAAATCACTGGAAGCACAAATAGCCAAAAGTGTCCCATAAATTACACTATCCATGTGTATGCCATGGCTTTCAAGTTCTCGTACCAGTTGCATTGCAATAGGGTAGCCATTCTTGAATTTGGAACAGCCTGCTAGAAGCTGGAACAATGCAAGCAATTGGAAAAGTAAATTCCATAGTACAGAAATTGAAAGGATGGAACATGTAAGAGCATTTCATTGCATGGAAGAGGGAAAAAACAACACTAAAAAGTTGCACTTGCATACTGTACTATAGGTGACAACATCCGGTCTCAGACCATCTTTTTTCATCTGCTCAAACAACTTCATGCCACCCTCAAACTTTCCATTTCTCAAGATACAACCAAGAACAGAATTGCAAATAGAAACATTGTTTTTTAATGTCACATCACTTATACTGTTGTAGATTAGGAGAGCTTTGGTCGGATTTTGGCTCCTTCCCATGTATTTGATAAAACTGCTGTATGAGGCATAATTTACCAAATCCTGCTTCTGCATCCAATCGAACACCTGCAAAAGCATGAATACGTTATTGTCATCACCGCCATTAGACAAGACCAGGACAGTGTCGTCCTATTTTAATGGAAGTTTATACAGTGAAGAATAAAATGAAGTTTACAATAAAATAATAATTTAATGTCACAATTTTGGAGAACGATCAACTCTTATCGAGTCTCGGCTTCTGTAAGTATCTCTCTTATGTTTTTATTAATATATTTTGAGCGAACACCAAGGCATGCTTCCCATTTTTGGCTTCAAAAAATAATAATTTAATATCACAAGAATTTCCACATCCAGGTAGCAGAATTAATCAAAGCAACAAACTTTGACATGGAACACCGTAAGATTAAAATAATGAAATCATGTGAAGCAATATATAAATAATGAAATCATGTGAAGCAATATAAATAATGAAATCATGTCTATTTAAAATGTAAAGCATTTGTGTTAATCCTCCCTCGTGGTTATCTCGAAGCACTAAGTGATATATGGGATGTATTCCTACAAGGCCAATCTCATGTAGAATGAGCCAGCACATTCTTATTTACATAGCATTTCACCATTTTTACAAAACCTAAACATGACTTTGACAATCTGGCCCCATCCAGAGCAGCTCTTGGCTTATTTATAAAGGAGGAACTTATGTGGTTAATTGAAGAAAAGAACAATAGAGAAGATCCTGAAGTGGATTTTTCTTGCTCATAGGCTGGACTAACTGCACGTGAAAAGGATCGATCGGAAGTGCAAGTTCTGATTCCGAGTGTATGAGCATTGTACCAGAAATCCTTTTCAAAGTCAAGGGACGATGGGCCTAATACTGCTAGATAACAACTCTTAAATAACATCTCTCTATTTCCAAACAAAAAAACAAGTCGTATCTGTTATTAGTACACCCTTTTGATGGGCTCCTTTATTCCAGATGAGGACCTGACTCATTTTCATGTTTCCTACATGTACAAATATCTACATCTATATGTAGACTTTCCCAATGAGCATCAATCTTATCTCAAACAAAACAAGCATGCGTAACATCAAAACTCATAAGAGATATGCAACCTGTTTCTCGTTCTTTATTTCAGCACTCTTTTCATAGTTACTCTTTAAATAGACTCTTCTTGTAATTCTCTACAAGGACTAGGATTTCATCAATTGATTAAGAATTGAATCTTTCTTTAACATGATTCAGAGCATCAATCCTACATTGGTGTTCTATACCGACTTAATCTCCCACGTCTTTCTCCACTAAATCATCTTTTGGACTCATTGTTCATGGATTGGGAACGGGGTTGAACTTTATGAGATCGAATCTTCCATTGTTCCTTGGTAGCTCAGTGGTAGAGCAATCGGTTGTTAACTGATTGGTCATAGTTCGAATCTTACTTGGGGAGATTCAATTACTTCTTAACTAAAATAAGAAGTAACCATAGAACCCACTATCTATTGTATATCATTTTTAATATTTAGTTTAGTATCTGTAGAGATATATTTATATTTATGTAATGTTTTCCTATTTTTTCCTATGTCAATCTTATGTAATCTACCCTTAGGTCTCTCGTCTATACAAGAGAGACGAGGATTAAAGGAATAAACAATCCTTCTTTTTCCCAACATGATAACAAAGCGGCGGTCCTAGGTAGGAGCTCTCGTACCCTAACCCTAACCACACCCACTATCCCCTCCTTCGGGCATCGTCGTCGTCGGATCACCCCTTCGGGTGCCGCCGCTGGACCACCTTTCCTCTCCTTCAGGTGCCGCCGCCACCCCCTCTCTATCAGGGGCGGCCGCCGCCCCTCTCCGCGGCGATCCTTTCCTCTCCTACAGGTGTTGTTGCCGCCTCCTCTCTATCTCGGGCGGTCGTCGTCCTCGCTGCCATCGTCGGCTAAGTCTTTGCATCGGCATATGTTGGTGTTGATGGATTTGAGAGCATAAGTCTACATATGCATTCAAATCATCATATGTTTGTGTAGACACTTGTTTTCTGGTCTACAAAACCCTAGTGTTCTTCATCCGGCAATATGTCAGAAGGCAAAGTCAACGTTCCTGCCACATGCACTTTCAGAGGTCCATCGACGATTGTCAAGATGGAAGGGACGAACTATGAGCTCTGGGCTATGCAGTTCATGAACCTTATGAAGTCTACGCATGAGAAACATATTCATACCGAGGAAGAGCCGGTTAAGAAGAGTAGGGTTAATACCTCATGGGAGGCGGATGATGTGTATGCCAAGGTTTCGCTTTCCGATACATTGACGACAGAGATCGTCAATGATGTGCTACATCAGCCCACCGCCAAAGCAATGTGGAATATCCTCGCAACTGCTTGTTCTCAGGCGAGGAATGAGACGAAAATTCTACAGCTTCAGCACGATATCTTTACCACTAAGCAAAATGGACGACATTTTCATTCTTTATATACGTCCTTGTCATGCCCCTCACGCTACTCCCGAGCAGCAGAAGACATATAGGAATGCCATCATGGTTGGTGTATTCCTTGCAGCTCTTAATCCTGAGTACGAGGCTACTCGTTCCCATATTTTAGCAAATGCTACTATTCCTCTCACGAAGGAAGCTTCTTACCATCTCAGCAGAATCACTGTCCCATCGATTGTGTCTAGTCAGACTATTTCGATAAGGCAGCCTCCCGAGGTAGTGGTGGCTCTTCTCAGTTTCGTGGGCGTACACCTCGTGGTAGAGGAGGTTGTATTCGTCAGCCATGCATTTATTGTCATCATTCTGGGCATTCAGAGGATACATGCTACTCCAAGCATGGCTTTCCTACATCTGCCCAAGTAGTTGAGCAGGTTGAGTCTCCAGCTGCCCTCTCTTCGGATCAGAGGTATGATGACATTGTAACACGATTGAGGGACATTATGCCTCTTGCCAGTTGCACTGCTCCTTCGTCCACCTCAGGAGGCCACCCAGTTGTGGCTGCTTCGGCATCTTCCAATACCTCAAGTAGTACATATGCCCTTACTAGTTTTTTTTTGAAGCCATATGCCCTTACTAGTTGTAGTGGTTCTGATATTACAGAATGGATTATGAACTTTAGGGCTACACATCACATGCGCGGAGACAGAGATAAGTTTATAGCATACAGAAAGGTCCCTCCATGAAGAACAATGGTTATAGCCGATGGAACTCATTCCCCGATTACAGGACAAGAGGAGATTAGCTTGATGCCTTCTATGCACCTGTAGAATGTGTTGCAGGCACCTGATTTTTCTATGAATTTATTATCTATTAGACAGATTACGAAGGATCTATATTGTCGAGCTATTTTTGACCAATCGTCTCTTGTTTTTTAGGACATCATAACGGACAGGGTGATTGGTTGTGGCCGAGCAGGGTGGTCTCTATCGCTTAGTTCGAACCCCTTATGGAGGTCTCTCCTCTCATTCCGCTGGACCAGTCTCCCCCTTTACGTGGCACATGTGCTTCGGTCATCTCCCACTTCAGGAAATGTGTCGTGTTCTGCCTCAAGTTTCACCTCGCTCATCCTTCCAATGTGAGGCGTGTCGGCTAGGAAAGCATCATCGGTCTACTTTCCCTAGTCGTCGGAGCAGTAACTCCACATTTGAGTTATTTCATATTGATATTTGGGGTACAAGTCGTGTTCCCAATCATCAGGTACAGATTTTATCTGGTTGTTGTGGATGAATGTTTTCGTCTGTCTTGCGTCTTTTTTGTTAAAGAATAAATATGAAGCAGGAGATGTTATCAAAGCTTTTATTAATCAAGTGCATAATGTGTTTTCTTCTTCTGTGAATTTTGTGAGAACGGATAATGCTTTGGAATTCTGTACTCGTGCTCCAATTTTTTTCAACATGGGGGATCATTCATCAAACTTTATTTACCGGTACATCACAACAAAATGGTATTGTTGAGAGGGAGCATCGCCATTTATTTGATGTAACCAAAAGTCTCCTCATTCAGAGTCGTGCCCCGCATTCTTTTTAAGGTGATGTTGTTCTTATGACATGCTATCTTGTGAATCACATACCCTCATCTATCTTCGGTGAGAAAATTCCTTTTCCCTTGCATTTCCGGAGAAAGAATTGTTCTCACTCACTCGTGTTTTTGACTCGGTTTCTCTCTTAGAGCTATCAAACGTGTCTTTGTTGGGTATTCCATAAGACAAAAAGGGTATAAATGTTATGATCCACTGCGTAGAAAATATTATGTTAGCGTTGATGTTACATTTTTTGAGTCGGTGATATACTTTTCTCCTACAGGTGATGGGTTGACTTCATCAGACTCTGATGATGAAATATACATGCCACCTCCACCACCACCTCTACAGGATCCATCCCCACCTTCAGTCGTACCACCTACATCGTCTCACATACCACCACTTGCCATTATTCATGTCCCACCATTGCCACATTACTATACTCGCCGGACTACTCCTGCTCATGGTCATTGCTCATCATCCAGTGGGCATAACGCATGTTCTGAATATGTTGTTCCTAACGATGGGTCTGGTGATATGTTTGAGCAAGGATCTTTACAATGGACAGATATACAGGTTGAGGAGACTACAAATGATCTGGATATACCTATAGCGCTTCGGAAGCAGAAACGTACATGTGCATCATATACTATTACATCCCAGGTGTCTTTTGATCACGTGACTGGGGAATTCAAGAGATGTGCAGTTGCATTCTCTACCGTGGAAATTCCACATAATTATTAGGAGATCGTGCAGGATAGGCGGTGACATCTAGCTATGGAAGAAGAGATGGTTGCCCTACAGTCGTGCGGTACTTGGAGTTTGGTTTCTACTCCCAATGGGGCTTCGGTTGTTAGTTGCAAATGGGTGTTTACTGTTAAACACCATGCAGACGAGAGTCTAGATCGGTACAAAGCCAAATTGGTTGTGTGTGGCTTTACTTAGACCTATGGAATGAATTATCTAGACAAGTTCTCCACTGTTGCTTGTCATTCCACACTTTGTGTTCTTATGTCTGTTGTTGTGGTACGTGATTGGCCTCTTTTTCAGCTTGATGTTAAAAATGTTTTTCTGTATGGGGACCTACAGGAGGAGGTTTATATGCAGCAACCTCCAGGGTTTGCTGCTGAGGGAGAGTATCCGCATGTTTGTAGACTTCAAAAGGCAATATATGGCCTTAAACAGAGTCCAAGGGCATAGTTCCAGAAGCTCTCAAACTCAATTGAGAACAAGGTTTCCAAAGATAAAATGTGGATCATTCATTGTTTGTACAGAGAACTCCTAGAGATACGATCACTATCATGGTATATGCTGATGACATACTAGTTTCAGGTGATGACGTGCGGGGAATAAAAAGGGCAAAAGATTTTCTGGGTCGATAGTTTGTTACCAAGGATCTTGGCACCCTACAGTATTTTGGGGGGATAGAATTTGATAGGAATCAGCAGGTCTTGTAATGACCCAAAGAAAGTATGTGACGGACATGCTAGTTGAGACGAGCATGATTGGATGTCAACTGGCTACCACTCCTATGGATCCTAGTATCAAGGTATATAATGAAGATGCAAATGAGGTGGACAAGAGAAGGTACAGAGAAATAGTGGGAAATCTTCTATATGTCGCTATAATTAAGCCTAATATCTCATTTGCAGTTAGTCGGGTGATCAATTCATGGAGCAACCCCGACAGGTACACATGGATGTTGTATATATGATATTGAGATACCTAAAGTCTTCTCCAGGTGCAGAGTTGTTATTCAGAAAAGGGGTAGCACTTAATATTTCTGCATGTGCAGATGCAGATTATGTAGGATGTCCAAATGATAGAAAATCCACTTCGGACTTTGTGGTGTTTGTTGGTGGTTCTCTCGTTTCTTGGAAGAGCAAGAAGCAAATTGTGGTGGCTAGGTCAAGCGTTGAATCTGAATATAGGACTATGGCACAAGCTAGTACAGAGATGATGTAGGATCGAGCAGTTCTAGCATATTTACATATGATGTACTCTTCCTATGCAGTTACAATGTGATAATCAGGCCACCTTATTCATTGCGAACAATCCGACATTTCATGATAGAAATCTCTCATGTCAGGTTTGGAGATCAAACAGCATATATCTTCACCAAGGTGTTTCTCAGAGGATCTTTTCAGAAGTGTTCATCCAAGTTGAGCATGATTGACATCTATGCTCCATCTTAGGGGGGAGTGTAGAGATATATTTATATTTTTGTATTATTTTCCTATTCTTCTTTTCCTATGTCTATCTTATGTAATTTACCCTTAGGTCTCTCCTCTATATAAGAGAGCCTAGGATTTAAGGAATAAACCATTCTTCTTTCTTTTTCACAGCAGTATCGGTAGAATCTTTCTTATTTCCAGGTAAAATGACGAAATACCCAAAAATGAAAAATCATGGTTAGGAAGGTCATAGCAAAAGAAGCCATTGGAACTTATGTTATATATTGGAATAATCCATTTTGTTATTAATGAATAGGGAGAAGGGAAAAGACTGACCGAAAGAATTGAAATCAATTAATTTTTCATCAAAGTTTAATTTGATTCGATTATCAGAGTTAAACAAGGATATCTCTCTTCTATTGCATAAAATCAGCACATATTGGCAGTTGCATCATACATGGCCGCAAATTTCAGCGAAATTCGATCGAATTTCTATCGAATATCGATATCCAGTTAAAATCGAAATTCGATCGAAATGGCCGAAATGATCGAAATATGCAGGCCCTAGTGCAAAAAAATGACCGAAATAATTGAAATTTCGGCCGAAATTCGATAGAAATTCGACCGAAATTCCGTTTCGGTTAGTCACCGAAATGGTGACCGAAACCGATATTTAGGGCCTTGGCATCATGGACTAGCATGCATGCATGTGTGGAGCCCATCACCACCCCACAGTAGTGTAAAAAACGATAATGCGGATAAAGAATAAAGAATAGCGGAAGAACACTAGGATTTTACATGGATCCCAACTCCATAAGGAGTGGGACGAAACCATGGGACAACGTCAAGGGTTGATTCTTTCATACACTTTCTCTCTCAACTGATACAATGAGTGTGCAGCTTCTTATATAGCCCTACGGACAGACCAGAGTCCCACTAACAATAGATGTGGCACTAAATATGTGGATGTGGTAGTTGGACCATGGAGGGATCCAATTACCCATATACATGAATGGCGCATACTCAAACACTCTCCCTTAAGATGGAGCAAGCAATGTTCAGCTTGGATAAATAGAAAGAAATCATCTCTCATACAATACAGGATACTACAAACAATATCAACCTAACGCAAACTCTGACGGTTGCATGTTGAGGACGTTTCTTCTCATGTTGTGTTGGTGAGGAGGAACTGAGTGTTGCAGTGTCAACAGAACCGGGTCACCTCATCGGCGAACATGTGCTATGTATCGCGTCTGTCAAAGTCATTGAAACTAAAATGAGTCTCTACCTGGAGAACTTTGGCACACAACCATTCCATCTTTTGGAATGGTCAAACTGGCGAACATGTGCTCTCGAACTTGAAAGAGCAACCGGGTTTGTGCAATCAAATGTCGATCACTCTCTGTTTGTTCACAGGATTTAGAGGGGTACAGTTGTCATTCTTTTCTATGTTGATGATATCATTGTTGTTGGGGATGACGACCAGGGCATTCAGGTTGCTAAGGATTTCCAATATCAGTAGTTTGTAATCAAGGACCTTGGTGGTTTACGCTACTTCCTTGGACTGGAATATGCTAGGAACCAGCGAGGTCTTGTGATGACCCAGAGGAAGTACGTATGGTTCTTCTTTCTAAGACAGACATGGCAAATTGGAGACATGCCACTACTCTTATGGTCCCGAGCATGAAGCTCTATGATGATGACACTGAGGATGTCGACAAGAGGAGGTACAAAGAGCTTGTTGGCAAGCTTCTGTAGGTGACCATCACCAACAACAACAACAAAGCCTTTTCCCACATTAAGTAGGTCGACTACATGGATTCTTTGCCTCCATTCATATCTATCTTAGTTCTTTCTCAAGCTTAGATCCAAAAAACTAAGATCATTTCGTATAGTCTCATTCCAACACTTCTTGAGCCTTCCTCATCCTCTCTTAGCCGGTTCAACAGCCCAAAATCCGCATCTTCTAACTGGTGCATCAGCTGACCTCCTTTGCAAATGGCCAAACCACCTTCAATGGTTTTCTCGCATCTTATCCTCGATCGGAGCTACACCAACTTTCATTCGAATTGCATCATTCCGAATCCGATCTTTGCGTGTGTGCGTGTCCACGCATCTACCTTAGCATTTTCATTTCTGTTATTGTCATTCTCTGCACGTGTATGGTTCGCAGGCCAATATTTAGATCCATGAGCATAGCAAGTCTTACGACCATCACCATGCCAGATATATCCTATGCCATGCGCAAAGTGAGTCAGTTTATGGAATAGTCCAAGCAGGCACATATGGATACAGTCCATATGATTCTGAGGTATCTGAAGGCCTCAACCGGCACTTGTCTTCTATTTAGCAGAGGTACATCCTTTGCCCAAGGACAAGAAGTCTACTTCTGGTTTCGCAATGTTCATAGGAAGTTTCCTGCTGTCATGGAAGAGCAAGAAGCATACTGTGGATGCCAGATAGTGCTAAATCAGAATATAGGGCATGGCGCAATCTAGTACAGAGATAATGTTGATTAGATATGTTCTTACTGTCATGACTATTGAGGTGCCTCTTCCCATGCACCTCCAATCCGACAACCAGGCTGTTCTTTTCACTGCAAACAACCTTGCCTTCGATGAGATGATCAAGCACATCGAAGTGGATTGTCATTACACTCGTGACATGATACAGAAGGGTCTCATGGCCACTTCTCATGTCAGCTCTAGAGACCAGACAACAGATGTACTTACGAAGGCCCTAGCCAGAGGGCAGAGGGCCTTACCAAAGATGTTGCTAGAAGCCGAACATGATTGGTATCTACGCTCCAGCTTGAGGGGGAGTGTTGAGATATTAGTTATCTTTCATATCTTTTATGTAATATTTATTTTCTTTATCTTCTTTATGTAATTTGCCCGACAAGTTACTCTCCTATATAAGAGAATCATAGGGCTTCATCAATGGGTAATTCATTCTTTCTCTCCACACAGAGAAATGACCATAAGTGCATGGCTGACGTGGACGAACCCCTCCTCTGCCACGCGCATCGCCTCCTCTGACCTAAGAAGACCCTCTTCTACCGCGAGATAAGACCATCGTTGAGGAGGTCTGAGAGGAGAACGACGAAGGAACGGTGATCCTGTTGAGTCTGCGGTATGCTTCCTCCTGAGAGGTATGGTAGCATCTACAAGTAACTGGGATCGCGAGGCATCACACTCAGGATCAAGAGCCGTCAAAAAGATGCCAACCATGGTAGTGTTTTTGTACACCTTTTGCAGCTTCAGGATAGCTGCCAAAGGCATGGAGATATGGAGCTTCTCAAACATGCCCATGAGAGATGTGTATAAGGTATGAAGAGGACGACCATTATGCTTGACCATGAAGACGTCGTGTTGGAACTGCAGTATTGCCGTCTCATTCCTCGCATGAGAGTATTTAGCATCAAGGATGTCCCACGTCACCATGACTATAGGATGATTATTGAGTCACGGGTTATCTTCCTTATTGTTTTTCATATTATCTATTTATTTTATCTTCTTCTTATAATTTGCCCAACAGGTTCATCTCCTATATAAGAGAACCTAGGGCTTCTCATTAAGTAATCAATTCTTTTCCTTTTATATGCTATCGGAGCGACGGTCCTAGATCGGAGTTCTCGTATCCCACAAAACCCTACCCACCACCACCCCCCAGTCGTTGTCTATCATCGCCTGCCCGCCCACTCCCCCCTGGCAGCAGCACAAGCTGCTGCCCCGACCGCGCAGGCCCCTCCCCCCTTGTTTCTTGGAAGGGCAAGAAGCGGGCCATGGTTTCTAGATCGAGTGTTGAGTTAAAATACGGGGCCATGGCGCAGGCTAGCATGGAGATGATGTGGGTCAGATCTGTTCTTACTGACCTGCCTGTAGAGATGCCTCTTCCCATGGACCTCCAATGTAACAATCAGGTTGCTCTTTTCATTACCAACAACCCAGATTTTCATGAGGACCAAGCACATAGAGGTGGATTGTCACTACACTCGTGAAATGATACAGAAGGGTCTTATTACCACTATGCATGTCAGCTCTGGAGATCAGACATCAGATGTTTTTTTTAGGCTCCAAAAAAAGGGGGAGACACTCAGCGGTGTTCACCCCAATCTATTAAAAGTAAAAACGTAAAGTAAGTATACAAAAAAGAAAAGAGAAGACAAAAAACCAAGCTCCAACATGGAAGAGCAAGGCTAAAACAAAAGAACCAGACCATACTACCTATTACACCAATCTGTCACAAGACGCGAGGCAAGGATAATGATATTTTCCCGGTAAAAGCTCTGGCCCTTGAAGACGGCCTCATTCCTCCCCAGCCAAATGCCCCCACAACCTCGCAATCGGAGCCAGCAGGTCCTTTCTTTCCCTGCCCCTGATGCTCGTCAAGCTATCGCAAAAAGCAGCCAAGCTCTCAGAATTGATCCAATCCAGATCATCCCAAAGTCCACGAACCAACCTGCAATCAAAGAATAAATGGTCGAAGGTTTCCCGCTCCGCATCGCACAGCCCGCAATTAGGTCCAACATTCGGAAACAAAGACGCGCAACGGTCACGCGTGAGAAGCCTCCCCCTGCGTAGAATCCAAAGGAAGACACCAATGCGCTCGGGAAGCTTTAATCCCCAGAAGAAACGGCAGTCACGCACAAGAGTATCGTCCCCCACCTGAGGACTGGGAGCAAGAGCAAAATAAGCCTTCCGCGTGGAAAAAGGACCATCCTTCCAAGCCCAATGATCGTGTCCAACGGTAGGGTGGGTCGCGTCAGCAAGCAAGCCCAAAAGCGAAACAAAGTCATCCACACGCTGCTGCGAGAAGTTAGCAGTAAAGCGAGGACACCAGCTGCCATCCACCCAACACGACGCCACAGATGCATCCTTGTCGTCCACCAAAGCAAATAAACGTGGAAAGCTATCCTTAAGAATACCCTTCCCCGACCAATCATCTATCCAAAAGCGAAAAGAATCCCCCATACCCAACACCGGTTTAAATAGGCCAAGATTGCGAGTAAAAACGCCCAACACTCCACGCCAGAAAGGAGAGAGGTGCCCGTAAGCACTTCCCCGAGTAAAGCCCATCAAGTCCTCGCCCAAAAGCTCCCGCGGGACATTAAGCAAGAAGTTGTCCTCGTGCCCCCAGACCCTAGATCCCCATTTCAGCAAGAGGGCGTCGTTCACAATCTCCAACTGCCGCACTCCCAGCCCGCCACCCCGCTTTGGCCGCGACACATCATCCCAAGCCACCAAATGAAACCCCCTTCCCCCCTCCCCCCTCTTACTCCACAAGAAACCCCGCATACAACGCTCCAAGCGTAACTGAATCCCCTTAGGCAAACACCAAGGCCTTAAATGTCGGTTTCGGTTACCATTTCGGTATCGACCAAAACAGAATTTCGATGGAATTTCGGTGGAATTTCGACCGAAATTTCGGTCATTTCGGTCATTTTTTGTATTAGGACCCCCATATTTCGGTCATTTCGGTCATTTTGGTTGAATTTCGATTTCGACTGGATATCGATATTCGACAGAAATTCGACCGAATTTCGCTGAAATTTGAGGCGAACACCGGACCGAAAAGAAGTATAAGGGAATAGAGGATAGCACCACTTTAAGAAGAATCATATGACCCCCCCTAGATAAGAGAGCCGCTCGCGACCCAGCTAGGCGAGCCTCCATCTTCTCCACCACTGACCTCCAGTCACGGAGCCGGCCACGACCCACAGACAGGGGCAAGCCAAGATAGTCGAATGGGAGGCCACACGGAGGAGAACCCAGCACCCGTCCACACGTCAGCGCCTCCGCCTGCGGCATTCCGAAGGGGATGACCTTAGATTTGGCCCCATTAATCAAGAGCCTCGAAAGCTCACTAAACAGCTCGAGAGTAGTAGCCATACCGGAGATCTCATCATGGCCACCCTCGATGAAGCAAAGAGTGTCATCCGCAGGCGCAAACTGAATTAAGGGGACCTGGAGAGGCCCAGCAGTGCAGCCCCTAGTCAGCCCCACAGCAATCACATTGTCAATCATGCGAGCCAACACGTCCGCCGCCAGCACAAAAAGAAGGGGGGCGAGAGGACACCCCTGCCGCACCCCCCTCCTTGGCTGGAAGAAGCCCCCAACCAGGCGCCCATTAAGAAAAACCGAGAGGGAGGCCGAGGTCACACACCGCCGCACCCACGAGATCAGAACATCCGGGAAGCCCCTCCGTCGCAAAACAGACCACAGGAAACGCCAATCAAGACAGTCATAAGCTTTTGCGAAATCAATCTTCCAGAGAACCCCCATCTTATTAGAGTTCCTCCAAGCCGCAACCAGCTCGGAGGCCACCGCGAAGCAATCCGATATTTGCCGCCCCCTAATAAATGCGACCTGAGTTGGAGAGACCAGCGAAGCAAGAAGAGGAGCGAGCCTCCTCGCCAGAACCTTGCAATGATAAGGTATATCCCATTCGAGATAGAGATAGGCCTAAAATCCTCAACGCGAATAGCCGCATCAGACTTCGGGATCAGAACAATAAGGGCCCTATCAGTTTGTCAAAACCACCGTTCCCTTCACAGAATTCACGAGCAACCTCGAAGACGTCAGTGGCCACCACATCCCAAAAATCACGGTAGAAAGCCACCGGGAACCCATCAGGGCCCGGCGAGTCGTCCGCATTAAGGTCCCAAACCGCCTCCTTGAGCTCCAGCAGATGTTGTTCACAGACAGCAGATGTTTTTACTAAGGTCCTTAGCTAGAGGGCCTTAGAGATAATGGGTGTCGAACCTTTAAAAGCATTCGAGGATGGGATGTCGATAGTGTTCTCTCACATGATGCTGGAAAGAGATGAAAATTAAGGTTGTAGACTGAAACAAATGTGTCTACATGAACATATAGGGAATTGGTTGTGTGTGCAGATTCATGCCATAACCACTCCCATCAACTTCGGTGGTGCTCAAGTATGGACGGGATAGTTTGTAGGTTGAAATCACCCCCAAAAACTTCAAAATCAGACAGCTAGATTGACTTAGATCGTGTTAAACGGCAAGAAGGGACTACGTGCTAGGACATAGGGCCGCTCAAGGTGACCTAGGAGCCATGTGGTTGCCCCTGACTGCTGGAGCCGGCAAAGATCGGTTGGCAGTGAAAGGTGGTGTCGCACCTGCACCTGAAGCACTTGATGACACTAGGCATGTATAGTGTAATGGGCAGCGGCATCTGACGGAGCCGCTAGGGCGGCTACAGGTGTCGTGTGGCACGCAAGAGAGGTTACGCGAGGATCGGAGGTGTCGTGCAGTGGCTGGGGTTGCTGGAGGGGGTTGGGGTGCTACGTGGGGAGCTCATTGGGGTAGCGGTGGCGAGAGGAGTGGTTGGTGGGTGGGGAAGGGAATTAGGGCAACATGGCTCCAGTTTAGGATCGTTGCTTTGATATCATTTCAAAGAGAATAATGAATGGAATTATTCATGAGGCCTTTCAATTCTCTTATATTGAGAGGAGAAATCATGTTGCGTAAATTATATAGTAGAGATACAAAGAAAAGAAAATACATAAAATAGGACAAAATTAAATAACTCTCAACAAGAACATTAATATATATTTTTTGTGTTGGGTCTTGCTCGGGATTCAACCTTTTTTACTCTTTGAAAAAAAAAAGAATGTTCATGTCGGTATCTCATTATTGGAGATCGTGGGAAGGAAGTTGTAAGCTTACTTTTGTAAACTTGTTCTACTCATAAATACATATGTTAGAATGATCACCAATCTCTATTAATCATTCTATGGTTTTTAGACAAAGAAAGAGATGTGAAGAAAAATGTTCTCAAATACTATCACATTATAAAATTTTAGAACAATTGTTTAAGATGTACACAAGAGTGTCATGTCAATATTTCAGATATATCATCAGGATTTGAAAAGCAACAGACCGTGATTTGGACCCATTTTTTGTATGGATCTCCTTGGATTGTCTTGACCTGGACCGGTCTATATTTAAAGTTCTTAACAAGTCTGACATTGAAAAAATTCAGTTTCTCACAAGTAATAATATAAAAAAACATAAAAACATAACCGAAAAATCATATCATTGCTTACTTACCTTAGAGATTTCAGACCATTTCCGAAGCTCCCCAAAATGACGTAGAATTAGATTCAAATCCTGAATGTTGAGGACTTCTCCCACACTGAGATAGTAAAATCACTTTTGTCAATTTGCAAATGATTACATTGATACTCAATGCAGCAAAGTAATCACAGATAGACCAATCATCAACTCTCAAACAGTATCAGCTTTCAGTGACGAGTGAATGAATAGTTGATTCAAAGATAAGAACCCCATTTCATGACTGAGGCCCTAATCTGCAACGAAAATTGACTTTAGAAGCCCAGTATCATGCATGAATACCTCTCATCTATTAGAATTTTGTTTTTTTATAGTTCCATATAATTCAGGATCCGTCCCCTTGAAGAAATATAGGCTTCTGAGTTCTGGAAACAGCAAAATCAAGTAGTTCAGGCAAGTGAATTGAATTATTTTTAGAGAGAGAAGGGATGTGACATCGAGGAGATGCCCTCCACCCACAATGCCCCCACCCCAAATCAAATATATATATATATATATATATATATTCACAAAATCAAACCATAACATTACAAAGACCAAGAAGAACGGAGGTTTTTGACAATGCTTAATAACATTCTCCATGTACATACTCTCCCTCTGGAGTATGATTATATGACACAATCCATGCCAACCATAGGGGCCAAAGAATAGTTGTAGCCCCAACTTTGGTTGGACTACTCCCATGACCAAACATGTCAACGGACTCACAAAAAGCACCCCAATCCAAGATTGCAACCGAGTTGATGCATGTCATGACCCACACCTCCTATAAAACAGAGCAGGCAAAAAAAAGATGCTCCACATCCTCTTCTACCACTATAAACACTGGAATGTACCATCATTGCCCCATAAAAACCTGGATTTATGCTCTCCAATCAGAAGCCGAACCCTCCTTGAAGCCAAACAAGACCCGAACCCGTAATGGCACCTTCCATCACCATATATGCATGTAATGATCCGATGCCAAACCAACATCAAAACTTATCGCCATGTCAGGTAGAAGGCCTTATATGTCTTCTACACCATAAAATGCTCACCTGCCCAAGTCCACCGGTTTGCCGTGCCAGACAACCTGCCATGCTCAGGTAGGGCCTTCAAGAGAAGTACAAAATTTGCAAAGCGTTGATCCACCAGAGAAGAGTATGAAACTGAGAAAGCCAGCCATCATCCTCCCTGCGCTCCCTCACAAATCAAGTCCAATCAGCTGCTAAAACCAGCAAACAAGAGAAACGAACCCCTCGCACACCTTGGCATATCCAATTATCAGCCCAAAATTAGAATATATCACCACCACCCAAAAGAAGTTTCAAGAAATGGCCGCATGAGGAAGAACTAAGCATATGCCCCTCCAGAATTTCGAGGAGGCATTCACAACTCCAACCTAAAAAGAGAGACCACATAGACCTCGTAGATAGAGCAAATCATCTTACCAAACACGTTAGACTCAGCTCCCCACATGCAGGTCACCCACATTACCAACAACATCCCACCAAAGGTGTCCCCTACAACTCACCAGAAGAAGCCCAAAAGAATCTCCTTATCAAAGCCTCCAGCCAACCCCTAACCCAGCTAGGACAGATGCATAGAAAGGAAAAAGATTGGGATTGCGAACAGAATCGCCTTCGAAAGCACTACGCGACCACCCCTCGAAATGCAGACCGCTAACCAACCCATAAGCTTTCGCTCCATCTTCTCCGTTGCAAGCAGACAATCTGCCTGCTTTAACCTACCACTAACCAGAGGCAAATCGAGGTAGATTATTGAAAGAGCTCCCCGCTGTGTCCGGAGAACTGCCCCACAACCCCCAACCTCCTCTTCTCTTATTCCAAAGGGAACAAACGTCGACTTAGTATAATTAATATGCATCCTATAGACCACCCCAAACAAGTCAAACACGAGGATCACTCCCTCCATAAACTCAGTATCCCCCTCCACAGGACAAATTAGTGTAATCGTTGATGGATATGCATGAAGACATCATCACCGTGAAAACCAGTGGTAAAGCCACCCTCTACCACCTTTGTACCCATCTTATCCAAGGCATCGACAAGAAGAACAAAAAGCAACGGTGCTAAAGAGCAGTCCTGCCTGACAAATCTCTGTGCAGGAAGAAACAATCCTCCTGCATACCATTCACCAAACAACAGAGGAAGAGATTGTCATGCATCTCTTCATCCAATCGATCTACTCGCCTGAAAATCCCATGCGCTAAAGAGATACCCAAATGAACATCCAATGTACAAAATCATAGGATTTCAAGAAATCAACCTTCCATAAGAAACCTTAGGTCTTCTTACGCTTCCACTCAGCAATAATCTCTACAACAACAAAGCCTTTTCCCACAATTAAGTATGGTCGGCTACATGATTTTTTTCCTCCATTCAGATCTATTTTGGGTCATTCTCATGTTTAAATCCAAATAACTAAGATCACTTCGGATAGTCTCATTCCAACACTTCTTGGGCCTTCCTCGTCCTCTCTTAACCGGTTCAACATCCCAAATCCTGCGCCTTCTAATCGTTGAATCAATCGACCTCCTTTGCAAATGGCCAGACCATTTTAAGCGATTTTCTCTCATCTTATCCTCTATCGGAGTCGCACCAACTTACCTTCTGATCGCATCATTCCGAAAAGATCTTTTCGTGTATGACCACACATCCACCTTAGCATTTTCATTTCTGCTATTATCATTCTTTGCACACGTCCATGGTTTACAGGCCAACATTCAAATTCATAGAACATAGCAAGTCTCTCAGCTGCTTTGTAATAATTTTTTTGACTTTCAAAGGGATTTTCTTATCACAAAGAACAGTAAAGATTCCTCTCCACTTTAACCAACCTGTATTTATTCTATAAGTAACATCTCCATCAGTTTCCCCGTCCTTTTGTAAAATAGATCTCAAGTATCTAAAAGAATCTTTCTTTGTAATGGTATCATCTATAATCTTCACCTCGAGTCCTTCATCGTTGTTTCCACCAAATGTGCACTCCATATATCCAATCTTAACCCTACTTGTATGAAATCATTTGGTCTCTAAGGCATGTCTCCAAACCTCCAGCTTCTCATTTACTCCATTTATTGTCTAATCAATCAACACAATATTATTGGCAAACAACACACATAAAGGTATCTCATCCTGAATGTGACCAGTCAACTCTACCATTAGCAACGTAAAAAGGAATATACTCAAAGTTGAACCTTGATGCAAACTGATGTTGATGTTAAAATAGTCAGTCTTCCCGGATTGGATCCTTATACAAGATGAAGCACCATCACATATATCATTTATAAGGTTAATGTATAGGACAAATACTTGTCTCTTCTCCAAACTCTCCACAATATCTCTCGTGGGACTGAATCATAAACCTTCTCTAGATCAATAAAAATCATATGGAGGTTCTTCTTGTTAGCTATATAAATCTCCATTGTTCTCCTCAATAAGTGGATAGCTTCAGTAGTTGAGCGACCTTGCATGAATCCGAATTTATTTTCAGTTACTTTGGAAACTTGCCTCAACCTTCTTTCGATCACACGTTCCCAAATTTTCATAGTATGACTCAAACATTTAATATATTCATAATTTGAATAATTGTGAATGTCTCCTTTATTATTATTATAGAGAGGCACCACGATACTTTTTCTCCATTCTTCAGGCGTTTTCTTACTTCGTCAAACAACATTGAATAAATTTGTAACCAAGTCAAATCCCTCTTACCTAGACTTCTCCAAACTTCTATAGGAATATTATCAGGTCCTACCCATTTCCCAGATTTCATAACCTTTAAAGCCTAACCTACTTCCTTCTTTTGTATCTATCTATACCTTCCACGATTCAGGTAACATTCACTACCAGCAAGATCTCCCAAAATAATCTCTTTATTCCCTTCCCCTATGAAAAGCTTATAGAAATACTACTTCCATCTAGTCTATATATCCTTTTAAGTACCAAGCACATGTCCTTCCTCATCCCTGATGCATCTCACTTGAGAAAGATCATTGGTTTTTCTTTCTCTTGCTTTGTCCAATCTGAATATATCCTTCTGACCCTCCTTCGAGTTCAGCTTTTTGTATAAAACTTCATAAGCTTTTGCCTTAGCTTTACTTACTGTCTTCTTTGTTTCCTTCTTTGTTATTTTGTAGTTTGTGACGGTTCCATCTGTTCTATCCTCATACATAACTTTAAAGCAAGCTCTTTCAATTTTAAGCTTCTCTTGCACCCTTCACTCCTTAATAATCTATGATGCCATCTAAACCTTATCAATCATGTGTTGCCACGAGATGAAAGTTGCCTATGTGGGATCAACAAGGAACCAAGAACCTCCCGTAACATCTTGGTCAGGACCTCTCCACAATGAAGCATATGGCATTTAATAAAATAATAGGTGCATCGTCTCTACTCTTCCAAAGTCTCATGACCCACAACTAACAGGTCTCAATACTCCTTGTAAAGCATGATCAAAAAGGCATACAAGCATAGAGAGTCGTTTAAATTCAACTCAAAAGTCCCTCGTTGTATAAACAACAACAACAAAGCATTTTCCCACAATTAAGTAGGGTCGGCTACATGGATTCTTCGCCTCCATTCAGATCTATCTTGGGTCAATCCCGAGCTTATATCCATAAAACTAAGATCCTTTTGTATAGTTTCTTTCCAACATTTCTTGGGTCGTCCTCGCCCTCTCTTTACCGGCTCAACATCCCAACACTCGCATCTCCTAACTGGTGCATCAGTTGATCTTCTTTGCAAATGATCAAACCATCTTAAGCGGTTTTCTCGCATCTTATCCTCGATCGGAGCTACACCAACTTTCTTTCTGATTGCATCATTCCGAATCCGATCGTTACGTGTGTCTACACATCCACCTTATCATTTTCATTTCTACTACAGCCATTCTTTGCACATGTCTATGGTTCACCGGCCGACATTCAGATCCATAGAGCATAGCAGGTCTCACAACTGCTTTGTAAAACTTTCCTTTAATTTTTAAAGGAATTTTCTTATCACAGAGAACAGCAGAGGCCCCTCTCCTCGTTGTATGACTTCAAAAAAATCCCTCGTTGTACCTCCATAAGTATGAAATGTCGCATCAACTCCTCAAACTATAACTCAATCAATCCCCAGACATCTATGCCTGTGCCCTCCCACCCGGCTTTGCCAACAGGAGCACGCCATATATACCCATAGTAGCGGCACCTACATCAACAATGGCATGATCCCCTTCTAACTCCTCTCCATCCATCTCAATAGTGTACTAAATTATGTCTCATATGACCACTCGCCATCGCATGGAAAAGTCGAGTGTTTGTATTCCCCTCCACTCATTTCTTTTTTTTTAGGCTCAAAAAGAGGGGGAGACACTCAACGGTGTTCGCCCCAATATATTAAGAGAAAAAGGAAGTAAAGAAATTTACAAGAAGGCAACAAAAAACAAACAGACTAGACCCATAAAGGGAAACCGAGAAAGCAACAGCAAAAGATCACCCCTAAAAAGCCAAGATAGAGTTAGCATGTACACCAGTCATCCAGAAGACGCGAGCAAAGGAAAAGAACGTTCTCCCGGTAAAAAAGATCCCTCCACTCATTTCTGTCCCCGACTCTTCCTCCGATCAATCTCATTCTTCTTATACTCCTCCAACAGGATACAGCTCTGCTCATACCTCGTTTCCTTCAGCTCCTCAGTCGGCTCCCTAAATTCTTACAGACGATCAATACGCTCAATCTCCGCATAGAATACATTCCTACGATGCATCCGAGCTCTCAGATTTCCAAACTATATTGGACAAGCATACTACGATGACCTCTAAGCTTATCAATCATCCTCCTCCACACAAACCTCTCTACGTATGTCAGCACCTCATGACTTTCTCACGATAAGCCTTCTCCTCCATCCATGATCGCTCAAAACGAAACATGTTGCCCAGATGTTGACCAACACTCGAATTCCACTGGACCAACGTATGATTCGAATGAGACTAAGGTAAGGCCAAAACATTCCCCACAATAACAACAACAACAAACCCGTTTCCCATAATTAAGTAGGATTGTCTACATGAATTCTTCACCTCCATTCAGATCTATCTTGGGTCAATTTTGGGCTTATATCCAAAAAACTAAGATCCCTTTGTATTTCTGACACTTCTTAGGTCATCCCCATCCTCTCTTAGCCAGCTCGACATACCAACGCTCGCATCTCCTAATTGGTGCATCAACCGACCTTTTTTACAAATGACCAAACCATCTAATGTGGTTTTCTCGCATCTTATCCTCGATCGGAGCTACACTAACTTTCTTTCTGATTACATCATTTCGAATCTGATCCATCGAGTGTAGCTGGTCTCACGACTGCTTTGTAAAACTTTCCTTTAATTTTTAAAGGAATCTTCTTATCACAGAGAACAGCAAAGGCTCCTCTCCACTTTAGCCAGCCTGCATTTATTCTATTAGTAACATCTCCATCAATTTCCCAATAATGTTGCAAAATAGATCCCATATATCTAAAAGAATCTCTTCCTAATTTTATCGCGACCAATCTTCACTTTGATTCCTTCACCATTGCTTCCATCAAAGGTGCACTCCATATATTCCGTCTTAGTCTACTTATACAAAATTCTTTAGTCTCCGATGCATGTCTCCAGACATCAATCTTCTCATTTACTCCATCTCTAGTCTCATCAATCAACACAACATCATCAACAAATAACATACACCAAGGTAGCTCATCTCGAATGTGACTTGTCAACTCGTCCATAATCAAAGTAAAAAGAAATGGACTCAAAGCTGAACCTTGATGTAAACCAATGTTTATGTCAAAATAGTAAGTCTTCCCATATGGGGTTCTTACACAAGATAAAGCCCTATCGTACATATCCTTTATGAGCTTAATGTATAGGATAGGTACTTGCCTATTCTTCAAAACTCTTCACAATATCTCGTATGGGACAAAATCATAAACCTTCTCTAGATCAATAAAGAACATATGGAGGTTCTTCCTTTTAGCTCTATAAATCTCCATTGTTCTCCTCAGCAAATGATGACTTCAATTGTTGAGCGGTCTGGCATTAATCCAAATTGGTTATCTTTTACTTTGTATATTTGCCTCAACCTTCGTTCGATCACATCTTCCAAATTTTCATTTTTTTAAGCCAAACAAGGGGAAACACTCAAAGGTATCCGCCCCATAATTGTGTTAGTAAGTAGAAAAAGAAAATACAAGATAACACAAGCCAGGCCTCAAACAGACCTTTCACATGGATACAAACATTCTCCTATAAAATCTCTGACTCGAAAAAAACAGAGCATTATTAGCCAACCAGATGGCCCATACGATGGCCAACAGGCGGAGCAGCTCTCTCCTCGGGCGGTGCTTGGCGAGGATTAAGGACTCGCAGAAAGAAAGCAGGCTCCTCGTTCCAACCCAGGCAAGATCCGAACCATCCCATATAGACCTTGATTCGTGGCAGAGGAAAAAGAGATGCTCAACTGATTCATTCCGTTGCCACAAAGAAGGCGCCTGTCAAAGACTGTCCCAAGCAGTCTGGCATATCGATCTCGCGTCATCAATCTCTTACGTCTGAGAAGCCACAGGAAGAAACCAATCCTCTTTAGGAGCCCAAGCCCCCACAAGAAATGGCAATCCCTAACCAGATCGGTTGACTGCAAAGGAGGCGGCCTACATATCATCGCATACGCCTTCTTGACTGAGAAGGATCCCCCCATCAACACCCAATGGTCCCGCTCCCCGGAAGGACTGCCAAGAGCTCTCAAGGAGTCAAGCAAGAGGATAAACTCCTTAGGACGTTGGTCTGAAAAGCTAGCTCGAAACAACGGCATCTAGTTTCCGTCGTGCCAGCATGAGGCAGTACGAACGTCACGATCAGCAGCCAGGGCAAACAAGCACGGAAAACAGGTAGAAAGCTCTCCCCTACCCAACCAATCATCTGTCCAAAACGCGAAGGTCTGACCATTACCAAAAACCGGTCTACAAAGCCCACTAAAGCGAGGAGGTATCGTCATGATACCCCTCCAAAAAGGGGAAGATGCGAGACCACGGCCACAACTCTTCGGTGAGGCATCGTTCACTGTGTAGATTCGACAGATAAGATCAGTGGAGAGGTCGACATTGCTCCCCCAGATCTTGCTCACCCACTTACAAACAGGGCCTCATTCAGCGCATCAAATCGTCTAACCCCAAGACCACCCTCACACTTCAGAAGGGTGATAGTCTCCCAATCAACAAGGTGCATGCCAGCATCGTCCTGGTCATTCTTGCCCCATAGAAATTTCCGCATTAGTCTCTCAAGTCGTGTACGAATACCAATCGGCATGAGGCGTGTAGACATGAAGTAGATCGAAACCACAGAGATCACTTCCTTCAATAGCACAAGGCGACCTCCCTTAGAAAGGAGCGAGGAATTCCAGCCTGCAAGCCTCTTCTCCAGCTTCTCGACAACAGGTAGCCAATCTTCCAGCTTTGTCCTGCCATTAGTCAGAGGAATCCCGGATAGCGAATGGGGAGAGTGTCGCACACCATACCTAATGCCTGCTGCAATGGCGTGCCTCATCATCAGATAAAGCAAACAAAACCATGGTGGACTTGTTCACATTCTGCGTTAGCCCGACATCTCACCAAAAAGCTCACGAGTGTCCGCCATGGCGCTGACCTCGTCTCTGCCCCCCTTTAATGAAGAAGATGGTGTCGTCGACGTATTAGAGAAGAGGGATTCTAATGTCCTCCCTTGAATAACCACCCGTGATCCCACTATCTTGCACCCGAGCCACCTTGCAGGCAAGAACATCTGAAGCGATGATGAAAAGCAGAGGAGCAAGCGGGCAACCTTGTCTAACACCCCTCTGCGGCTGGAAAAAACCACCCTCCGGGCGCCCATTCACGAGAACCGCAAGTGATGCGGTCGTGACACAACGCTTCATCCATGAAATTCAAATCTCGGCGAATCCCCTCCTATACAAAGCTGCCCAGAGAAACCACCAGTCCAGAGTGTCGTAAGCTTTTGAGAAATCAACCTTCCAGAGTAGCGCTAACACTCTACACCTCTTCCAATCAGCAATAATCTCAGATGTTGTGACCAAGCAATCGGTAATCTGTCACCCAGGAACAAAAGCCGATTGGGATTGGTAGGTAATGTGCTCAAGCACCCTGCTTAATTTGATATCCAACACCTTAGCCACAATTAGATTCAGAGCGTTGGACAATGCGATTGATCTAAAGTCTTCAATCATGTCGGCAGTCTCGCACTTAGGAAGGAGAAAATGAGAGTCTTATTGAGCCTACCAAACCCCGCATTGCAGCGAAAAAACTCCAGTAAGACCTCCAGCACCTCAGCTCCCACCAGGTCCCAAAAGTCTCTGTAGAAAGAGACCGGGAAGTCGTCCGGTCCCGGAGCACCGTTGCAGTTCAGAGACCATACCGTGGCCTTCACCTCCGTCCAAGGCCTTAAATGTCGGTTTCGGTCACCACTTCGGTATCGACCAAAACAGAATTTCGATGGAATTTCGATGGAATTTCGATCGAAATTTCGATCATTTCGGTTATTTTTTGTACTAGGACCCCCATATTTCGGTCATTTCGGTCGAATTTCGGTTTCGACTGGACATCGATATTCGACAGAAATTCGACCAAATTTCGCTGAAATTTGAGGCCATGCCTCCGTCAAGGTGAACTCCTGAACCAAGCTGCAACGTGCGCGGCAGAAAGCTGCACGGCCCAACCCTGTCCACCTCGAGCGACTGCTCGGGCCTCTCGCGGAGAAGTCGTGAAAATGGTCAGCTATCGCCCTTCCCATCTCCATGTTGTCGTCTACCAGACATCATCTATCACAAGCGATCGGATGGTGTTACCACAACGCCTCCCACTAGCAACTATTTGGAAGAACGCGGTATTTGCATCACCCTCCTTGATCCAAGCGTACCTAGATCTCTGCTTTCACTCCACCACACGCTTCTTGTCCTCGTCAGCAATCTTCCGTTGAGCCACAGCACTAAGCTCCAATTTAGCTGCAGTCAGAGGCCTTTCATCCTCCATGGCATCCATCAAGCTGACCTCCTCCTCAGCCGCCACCCTAGACGAACGACGAGCCTCCCTAGAAACACGTTTGAACTCACAGAGCCTACCACGCAAGGAAGCTAACTTCTGCGTGAATATCGCAGCAACAGAACCAGAGGCAGAAAAATTGGACCAGTGGGAAGAAACCAGGTCCCGAAAGGAGTCCTCCAGAAGCCAGGCCTTCTCGTAACAAAAAAACTCTCAGCGGCGAGCATTCACCCGAGTCCCAAAGAATCGAAGTGCGGTCCGATCTCGTTCTCGGCTTACCAGTAGCAAAGGGTAGAGGAAAAAGCTCGAGCAGTTCCACAGAGGCCAGAAAACGGTCGAGGCCGGAGCGAGATCCCGAGTTCCTCCAGGTATACTTCGTGTCAGTCGCGTCCATAACCTCCATATCCAAGGAGTCCGTAAACTCCGAAAATCGGTCGAGCCAAGATCCTGACAGCCCTGAAGTCTCGGCCTAGCCGAAGAAAGTAGCGTGACGTTAAAGTCCCCACCAATCAATCAAGCAATCCCGGGGAAAGCTGCTCTAGCTACGTGCAGGTCCGACAATAACTGATGCCGCGAGGAGTGTTGACACGGCCCATAAACGCAGGAAAGAGCGATCACAGTATTCGAGCACAGACATTCTAAAAGCATCGTGAGAACGTGGGTACCCTTTAGCTCTGCCCGGAACACAAAGGCGGAGCTCTTCCAAGCCACAAGCAGACCACCTGTCCCGATGCCCCAATCGAGGAGTGCTCGTTTAGCGAACCCGCATTAAAAGTGCACCAGATCGTATCTGACACGGTTTCCAACTTTGTTTCCTGTAGGAAGACAATATCGCAGCCCCATTCCAAAAATCTCGACCCCAGCATCCTCTTTATCGAGTCACCCAGACCCCTCACGTTCCAGGACAAAATCTTCATTTAGTACTGACGTTTATCCCACTCGTGCGCACTTCTCTCGCCAGCTCTGCCATCAACGCCTTCCGATCAGAGGGAGGCGGAAGATCCATGACTAATGCCCTCGTGCGCTTCATTCTCCTGTATATTTTCCAGGCCCTTTATCGTTCGCCGAAACGGGGATAGAAATTGTTCCCTCCGTGACCACGACCTGACCCGAGGTATCGACGGCAAATAGGCTGGAAGATGGACCCTCGGTACTCTCAGAGTGAGAAGCCCCACTCAAGCTATCAGGTAAGCATTGTGAGCTAGGGCATGGAATAGATAGCCGGGCCGGAGAAAGACCAAGAGGGATGGCAGCATCAGAAAGGCTCGAGTCCCTAGAACACTGAGTCTCCGGGCCTGCAAAAGTGCTAAGATGTAGAGGATCAGCAAAAGCTCGGGTCGTGGTCGAGCCAGGGGCCCAACTCAACTGGGTTGCAGGAATGGATCGAGCCCACCCTAGAAATGGCTTGGCCAAATTCGTCGGGTCAAGAGCGCCCGCGACTGAAAGGAGTGCCAAAAGCGGGTTCCCGCGCCTAGGAGAAGAAAGCAAGAGATCCGCCCAAACGATTCGAACCCGAGGGTCCGCGCCCGCAGAATGCGAGAAGAACAAACCAGGATGAGGACCCACTACCACAATGTCGGGGAGGCCAAGCTCCAGAGCAGAACCACCATCAGTTTGAAGAGGCATCTCAAAAGTTTCCTCGTTGCATGCTTCAAAAACCACACCAGAGACGGTATCAGACGATTGTTCAGTACCCGGAATAGAAGAGGAAGAGTCACCATCGAGATCAGCCCGTGGCGGTAGAGGCAGAGGATCCGAGAGGCGGATCTGCAGGCGAAAGGAGAAACGGCTGACGACCAAGATCGACTCAGAGACCAGGGGCACGTCGCCGGAGCATTCCATCGCAAGCAAAGTAACAACAGGGTCAAAGCCTGGAGCCATGCCATCATCCAAGACCCGGAGCACCGAGCCCAGGTGCCTCAATGTCGGCCCCAAAAACTTCAGATTTCGGGAGATAAAAGGGATCCCCAGCACCTCCGCAATCCGCGCGATGGAGCGATCGAAGGAACCATACGCAAAGCGCAACAACCTCCATTCAACGAAAACCCCATAAGAATTCAGCAGAATCTCCTTTTGATGCCCCGCCAATCCACGAACACAGCATCTTCCAACTCCCAGGGGGACCACATCCCCCGCAAAAGCTTCGCCAAATAAGAGTTGGAGCTCCGCCACAATCGACGTTGCGGACACTGAGTCATTCATCCAGGAGCCCATGAGAAGACCAACCATTGCGCCCGTTGTAGAGAAGACCAAACCCGAGGCGATCATTCTGTCCACACGAGATACTTCCGGCCGAGGACGGAAGAAGTTCTCCCACCGCACGCGGCAGAGCAACCACAACCCACGGCGCATGGGCAGGGGCAGCGCCCTTCACTGAACAAGAGAAACTTCGGTGCCCGACACGCCCGCAAGAGAAGTATTTCGAAGGAAGGCCACAAGCCGAAGCCAAGTGCTCGTGATCGCCACAACGGAAAGATTTCCTCCCTGACTTCTGATGCGAGACGAACGTCCAGCCCGCCCCGACCTCCTCTCCCACGGCCTCGCATTCTCGGATCACCGCTTTACGTCGCCAAACTCTCTTGCCCCTTTTGATTTCCCTCCGGACTTGCTCTCTCCAACGCCTATCGCCTACCCCCCACCCCTCAGATCCCTTTTAAGTAACACCTCTTCCCAAATTTTCATAATGTGACTCATCAGCCTGATACCTTTGTAATTTGAACAATTTTGAATGTCTTCTTTATTCTTATTAAGAGGCACCATGATACTCCTCCAATCTTCAGGCATTTTGTTTTTGGTTTTTTTGTTTTAAGGCAAAACCATTCCCCAAAGGAAAATTTTCCAACAACCCCACAGCCAAAAAATCAATCCATGTTACCTGGATGAATTGTATATCCAACCATATCTTGAATTGGCAGCATCTAAAGCCTAGAAGGACAAATTCCCCATAAAGTCAGCAAACATGGGAGGATCATGGTCCAATCCACCCTTGTCCCATAGACTATCTACAGCAAACAAAGTGATGTTGAAGTCACCACCCACAATCCAAGCTGGATCAGGAAAACAAGACCGCACCAGACGAAGCTCGTCCCACATCTCTGTCTACGCTGGATCCCCCGAAGGGCTGCCAACCACGGAGACCAGAAAAGGCAACCATCCAAGCTCCTTTGAAGCAAAACAAATAGGACTCGAGTGGTATAAATTGAGTCAACCAGCTCAGTAAATTATAGTTCCAATCAACAAACATGCCCCCCAACCATCCACCAATGGCAACACCATAAAATCAAAGAGTCAAGATCCCCTCATTTCAAGTCAAAGAAAATTATCCCATATCTCCAGCTTTATCTCCTGCAAATACACTACAATTGCCTTTCAAACATCAAGTAAAAGCCCAAACGTCCTTTTGTTCACTTGTCACTGCTCCCTAACATTCTAGGAGAAAACCTTCATTTATTAATGTTGAGGGAAAAGAATCGAACGCATTGATGAGAGGCCCTAGGGTTCTCTTATATAGGAGAGGAACCTATTGGGCAAATTACAAGACGAGAACAAAAGAAATAGAAAATAAGCAAAACAATAATAATGGTAACAAATATCTCAACACTCCCCCTCAAGCCGGGGTGTAGATATTGATCAGACTTGGCTTGGAACAACATCTCTGATAAGGCCCTCTAGCGAGAGCCTCAGTACAAACATATGTTGTTTGGTCTCTAGAGCTGACATGCGCAGTGGCGATAAAACCCTTTTGTATCATGTCACGAGTATAGTGACAGTCCACCTCCATATGCTTCGTCCTCTCATGAAATGTTGGGTTGTTGGCAATAAAGAGAGCTATTGTCAAGTCAGTAAGAACAAATCTGACCCACATCATTTCTATGTTATCCTGTGTCATGGCCTTGTATTCTGACTCAGCACTCGATCTAGCAACCACAATCTGCTTCTTGCTCTTCCATGAAACCAAGGAATTCCTTATAAACACAGCAAACCCTGATGTAGACTTCCTATCCTTTGGACACCTAGCATAATCTGCATCTGCACATGCAGTAACTAAAAGAGATATGCCTCTACTGAAAAGGAGTCATGTATCAGGTGAAGTCTTCATATATCTCATAATCATATGGATTGCATCCATATGTGTCTATTTGGCCTACTCCATAAACTGACTCACTTTGCTCAAGGCAAAAGATATGTCGGGCCCGGTAATGGTCGCATATAATAGCTTACCAACAAGTTTCTTGTACCTCCTCTTGTCGACATTCTCAGTGTCATCGTCATAGAGCTTCATACTCGGGTCAATAGGAGTACTGGCAGGTCTGCAATCTGCCATGCATGTCTCTGAAAGAAGGTCTGTAACGTACTTCCTCTAGGTCATGACAAGACCTCGATGGTTCCTGGTCTCTAGTCCAAGGAAGTAACGCAAATGTCCAAGGTCCTCGATCACAAACTACTTGCCTAGGAAGTCCTTGGCACCCTGAATGCCATGCTCGTCGTCCCATGTAACAATAATGTCATCAACATAAACATGAATGACAATAGTACGTCTCTGGGTCCTCTACACAAACAAGGAGTGATCAGCAGGCAATCGCACAAACCCCTGCTGCTCTATCAAGTCCGAGAACATCTGGAACCATGCTCTTGATCTCTGCTTAAAGTCATAGATAGCCTTGTGTAGCCTGCAAATCTTCTGACACTCCCCCTCAACAGCAAGCCCAAGTGGTTGCTGCATATAGACCTCCTCTTGTAAATCATCATAGAGGAAGGCATTCTTCACATCAAGCTGGTAAAGGGGTCAATCTCGTGCCATAGCAACAGAAAGTAGAATACGCAGAGTAAAATGCCTAGCAACCGGGGAGAAAGTATCTTGATAATTCAACCCATAATGTCTGGGTGAACCCTCATGCCACAAGTCTTGCTTTATAGCGATCCACACTGCCATTTGCACAGTGTTTCACAGTGAACATCCATTTGCATCCCACAACAGATACATCAATTGGAGCAGAAACAAGACTCCATGTACCACGTGACTGTAGCGCAACCATCTCTTCTTCCATAGCCAACCTCCACTAACTGTCCCGAAGAGCCTCCTGATATGTCTGTGGTATCTGCATGGCTAATAGTGCCAAAGTAAACCTCCTGAAATCCTCTGACAATCTGCTCAAGGAAACCTAAGCTGCAAGAGGGTAAGTAGCACACGCACGTTTCTGCTTTCGCAGAGCAATCAGCACATCAAGATCATCTGCCAAGTCCGAAGCCTGTAAGTTTCCCTCTGGAGAGGGCACCTGCTCATCCTGTCTAGAATCCTATTGCACAGACAACTCGATAGTGCCATCAATAAAAATACTATGCACATTACATACCTGAGGCGTGC
Source organism: Ottelia alismoides (assembly GCA_037367405.1). Taxonomy (NCBI): domain Eukaryota; kingdom Viridiplantae; phylum Streptophyta; class Magnoliopsida; order Alismatales; family Hydrocharitaceae; genus Ottelia; species Ottelia alismoides. Next base: position 295,338 of record JAZKJV010010106.1, read on the forward strand.
TGGATGATGGCCACGTCCTGCGAGCAGGGGGAAATGAGCAAGACCTGTGAGGTAAAAACACGTGGCAAAAACTGAACCACGGGAGTAGGTGGTGGTGGTGGTGGAGCAGGAGTAGAGGTAGGTAGAGGACCGACAGTAGGAGGTGAAGGCATATATATATATATATATATATATATATATATCTCATCGTCAGAGTCAGATGGGGCAAGTCTATCACCTGTACGAGAAAAATACATGACAGACTCAAAAAAAGTAACGTCAGCACTAGCAAAGTATTTCCGCCTTAGCATATTAAAGTAGCTATACCCCTTTTGGGTACGAGAGTAGCCGACAAACACGCACTTAACAGCTCTAGGAGAGAGCTTGTCATGACCTAGAGAGACATCCTGAATAAAGGCAACAGATCCGAACACACGAGGTGTAAGGAAGAAAAGATCCTTCTCTAGAAATGCAATCGAGAAAGGAATCTTTTCTCCCAACACAGACGAGGGCATACGGTTCACCAAATAGCAAGCAATAAGTTAAGCATCACCCAGACGTGAGGAGCACGACTCTTTATCAACAAGGTTCTGGTCGCATCAAGTGACGGTGTTTGTGCTCGGAAACACCGTTCTGCTATGAAGTGTAAGCACATGAGATCTGGCGAACAATGCCATGAGATTTAAGAAACTTAAAAAGTTGTAAGGTGCAGAATTCCAAGGCATTATCAAAACAGAGATATTTGACATTGGCAGAACAATATTCTTTTTTTTTTTGAAACCAAAGCTCTTCAGGGGATACACGCCATGGTGTTCGCCCCAAATATTATTAAAAACGATGAAGAAGAAAAGGAGGAAGAAAAGTTTTACAAACACTAAGGATCGAGTGGATCCCGCCGGAGGGCCCAAAAAAGAAAAGACACCAAACGCATTACAGAAGCAACCAGTCATTCACAAGCAAGGAGACGTGTGCAATAATATTTTCCTTGTAAAACCTTTGACCCCTGAAAATCTTCGCGTTCCTACCAAGCCACAGCGCCCAAATGCACGCGAAGGGGCGAAGCAGCTCCCTCCTTGGCCGATCATTACTTGAGTGCATAGAGTCCCAAAACGAGGGAGCTGAAGATGCGTTAACCCATGTAACATTGGCGTCCTCCCAAATTGCGGCAGAACTCGGGCAGAGAAAAAAGAGGTGCTCCAAGGTCTCCACACTGCCACCACACAGCGCACAGTCCAAGGAGTCAATCCCCGCAACAAACCTCGCACATCTATCTCGTGTCAAGACCCTCCCTCGCCTCAAAAGCCACAGGAAGAACACCACCCTCTCCGGTAGCTTCAGGCGCCACAACCAACCAAGATCCTTGTACAAGAGGCTTTGTTGAGAGTTCTGCTGCTGCGAGATGGCCCTGAACGCCCGCCTCGTGGAGAAGATGCCATCGCGCCACACCCAGTGATCCCTGGCACTCGAGGGCGTTGGCGCAACTCGAAGCAAGTGCAGGAGGGCTAAGAGTTCATCAAACCGCTCGTCCGAAAGGATGCTAGCAAAAGTAGGGGACCACTCGCCCCCGCTCCATGAGGAGGCCACCGTCACACGAGAGTCAGAAGCCAGCGCGCAGAGGCGAGGGAAAGAGTCACCGAGAGAAGTCTCCCCCGTCCAAGCGTCGCGCCAGAAAAGAAAGGAATTGCCATCCCCCAGCACAGGCTTGAAGAGATGGGAATAACGCATAACCGCCGATGTGATCCCCCGCCAGAATGGGGTTCCAGATCGCCGAGAGTCGACGTCGCGCAGCATGTCCACCCCGAGAGATAAAACAGCCCGCAACATAGAGGGAAAGAAACCGTTGGCGCTGCCCCAAAGTCTGTTGACCCACTTTAGCATCAACGCGTCATTAACCAAATCCAGCCTTCGTATGCCAAGACCACCATCGCACTTTCTCTTCGCCACCTCCTTCCAGGCCACCAGATGTAGGCCCCGCGATGAGGGACCCCTTCTTCCCCATAGGAAACTCCGCATGAGGCCCTCGAGACGCCTCCTAATCCCCACCGGGATAACCCAGTTCGAAAGAAAGTAAACGGGGATAGAGGCAAGGACCGACCTAATAAGAACAAGTCGGCCTCCCCGAGAGAGCATCGCCGCACTCCACCCAGTTAGCCTTCTTTCCGCCTTGGCCATCACCTTGTGCCAATCATTCAGTCTTGGCCTCCTCGCTCCCAGCGGCAGTCCCAGATAATCGATTGGGAGAGAGGAGGGAAAACTTCCCAAAAGCTCACCACATGCCGCTGCCGACCTCGCATCCCAAGCGAAAGGAATCACTTTGGACTTGGATTGGTTGATGAGGAGCCCCGAGAGCTCGCTAAAAATGGTCAACGTCACCGCCATCCCTCTGACCTCCTCCAGGCCTCCCTCGATGAAAACAATAGTGTCATCCGCATATTGGAGAGTAGGAATTATCCGGTAGGCGCACGAGAAGCCCAAGGAAAGGCCTCGCGCCACCACCCTAGCTGCCATTAATAAAATACTTGATCACAGATCCAGCCTCAGACTTATTCTTCAATAAAAAAACCCAAGAAAGTCTAGAAAAACCATCGACATCAACAAGATAAAAACGGTATCCCTGGTGATCAGGAACACGACCCGGACCCCAAATGTCTAAATGAAGGAGATCAAATAACTGAGAACTGCTCCGACTCTGATGGGATGGAAAGGAGGAATGGTGATGCTTCCCAAGCTGGCATGCCTCACACTGAAAGGAAGATCCCGTAGAAATCTAAGGGAGAACATGGCATAACTTTTGCGGATTGGAGGAGGGACAAGCAAGGTGTTTTATGAAAGGTAGACTTTGCAAAGGCCTATGATAGTTTAGATTGGAAGTTCCTGTGGTCGATTTTGCGTAGGAGAGGATTCCCGGAGATTTGGATTTCTTGGATGAAATGTTATGTGACGACGTCCTCCTTCTCGGTCATGGTGAATGGCCGGCCGGAGGGTGGCTTCTTTCAGCCTCGTAGGGGCGTGCGTCAAAGCTGCCCCCTTGCTCCCCTTCTTTTTGTGATTGTTGCGGATGTCCTGGCGCGCATTGCGCATCGTGTGGTTGATTGTGGTTTCTCGGCTTGCTTCTCTAGGGGTGCCTTGGTGGTCTCGCTCTTACAATACGTTGATGATACTATCTTCTTCATTGAGGGGGGCGAGACGGAGGCCTCGGGCATGGCCGAGGCTTTGGATCTTTTCAGCGAGCTGTCCGGTCTCTTCAAGAATGTGGATAAGTCGAAGGTCATTCCCTTTGGCCTCTCTATGGAAGAGGCGGCCATGCCTAGTGATGTGGGGCAACCGGAGGGACCAAAAAAACAAATTTCTTGTGATCCTTGAACTGAGCCAAATAAGTGCAAAGATTTCCAGAAGGGCAAATTGTAACCTCTGATGCCAGAAGGCTCCCCGCTCTGCAAAGTGGGAGAACATGGAAGAGCCAGCAAGCTGAAAAGAACAAAACCAAGAGCCCAAATCGATAGGATTCAAATATGAGACAAGACCAAGATCCACCATGCGAGTACGCTCGGACAATCAGATCTAGGATCTGAAATCGAAATAAAATGGAGATCAGCCTCAGGAGGCACACCGCACCGAATCCACCTCGTCGATGACAACCTAGGAGCACCAAAAAGAGGGAAGCACTCAGCCATCGAAATGTGGAATGCCATCTTTCCAACCATGTACACAGCCCCAGACACCTGGCTAGAATAGCATAGCACCCTTCCATAGCAATCATTGTGTCAGTGTCTTCACCTAGCACAAACCATCAGAAATGATATCGACCACCTTCCTCATCCCCAATAGAGCAACCTGGAAGGAGTATAGGCAGTGAAAGGTGAATGGCATGCATGTGACACAGAAAAGGCAACGAGGTCCACAAGGCACAGCACCAGCTCTGAATCGAGGGCACATCCATAAAACGCCAAAGTCCATAGCCTTGCAACCACAAGTAATACCTCATGCTCAAGCATTAGCCGGCACATACATATCTATGTAGATTGCAGTGAAACTACAGCCGGCACATACATATCTATGTAGATTGCAGTGAAACTACATCCCTTGTGAAAGCCAATGGGAAGGTATCTTCTAACACCGTCCACAATTTCAGAGCACGACACCGTTGTTGAAGCAATCAGATTATGAGGACACAGATCCATCAACGTGCTAACAGGCTCCTATAGACATGGACGGGTCACCTCAACAAATGGCTTGAGAGGGGGCCTATGTGCACCATCAAAAATATACGATAGCTACACCAAGATCTCCTCTATCCTCGGGGAGGAAACCTCACGAGGACACCACACCTTGTGTAATTTTCAATCCCAATGTTGGTGACCCCACACACCATATTTGAAGCACCAAAAATCTCCCTCTAAAGCCAATGCCGAGCTATGCCCACGACTACGACATCACAAAATCTCTCGAACCCCGCCATCATCTACAACAATGGCAACATCAACCACAATACCACTAGTAGCACCACCTGCAACATCACCACACACCAAACATGCACCGTCGCCCAGAGCATCCTTCCTAAAATACCAACAACCATCCACCACGGTAGCATATGGGCCGGAATCCAACGGTGAGGACCAATTGCACCTTGGCAAAGATAGCATTAGGTGGCATAGGTCTAAACCCAAGTTGGAGCACATGCGACAGAGGTCCTAACCCCCTCTTCACCCTAGCCAGGCAGGCGGTATTGGCTAGCATAGAGTATCAACCTATTATGAGCAACAACACATCAAGGAGCAGAGCCAAGTCACCCTAGAAGCTCCTCTCCAATCACCTTCTGTATCACCTCCACCTGAACAGTCCATCCACCATAAATTAAGAAAATTTACTCTGAATTAACTGTTTAATCGTGTGGGTCACAAGTGTGGTGCAGAATGTACTTGACATCAGTTTGTATCCTCGATATCCTGGTATTAACAAAAGAGATATTTACACACATAACCTTGAGTAATTTTGTGATTACAATCACAACTCTGCATAATCGTGAATTACACTCAGAACCCTCAATAGTGCTTATCTCTTACAACCATAACCCCCGTGTTAACTTCGATCCAATTTCTCGTTAACTATGATGGTATCGTCAAACATTTTACATTTTCTACCCTTTAAGTTTTATTATTTACAAATGAGTCCACTCCCCCTTCAGCATCCACCTCCTCCTCCCCTTCCTCTTCTAGCACCCACCTTCTCCTCCCCCTCCCCCCGCCAACCACCTCCTCCTCCCCGCCGACCACCTCCTCCTCCGCCAAGTATGAAAATCTATTTTAGTTCTAATATTTTGACAGCATCTTTCAAAATTTATGCATCCTATGCTATGCTACTGAAAAACACCGAAAATTATCGTAACGAATTCATATCATTGAAGAAAAATCAAACTTCATTATTCATTGATAGGAATCTGAATCTGATTGATGTTCTATGTACAACTCTCAGCATTCACTACGAGTAATGCGCACAAGAAAAATCAAGCCCTCGAGAGCTGATTTCCATATGTTCACCTCAACGGTCGTAATGATATGCACGTAAAATCTCCCACACATAGATCCAAATCAGTATCCGGAGGAAGATGTACCAGGACAAGAACCGTTCCTCATGGTCCAACAGCTTGTCTTTTGACGCCCTGATGATCTGACCAAGAACATTACGTGCGGATGAGTTGAATGCAGTGAAGGCCACGTGGAAGAGGGACACGGTGGCAAGGATGTTGGAGTATTAAGTAGTGCGCCTATTATGTTGTAACAGGGTAAATGGATCCTGGAGGAGATCCATTTACCCCATTCTGTGTTTAGTCCCACATGGACCAACAGTGGGACTTGGAGGCTCTGGGAAGGCTATATAAGGAGCCCCAGACCTCCTGTACTCATTGAGAAATTCTAATAGAATATCCGCCCCGTTGAGGGCTTCTCCTGTGGTTTCATCCCGCTCCTCACGGAGTAGGGTTCCACATAAAAATCTTTGTGTTCTTCGTGATTATTCTTCTTTATCATGTTATTCCGCTTCCGCTTTCTATTTTATAACATGGTATCAGAGAGGGTTTGATTCTCGGTTGATTTTGTGATTTTTTATCTTCAAGAATTGAGAGCATATTCATTTTTTTGTTCAAGTTAGAGGGTTTCTTTTAGAACCCTAATTTTGACGGCGTTGGTTCTCAAATTTCCTGGCGGTTGCGTTGGCTCACGGAATTCTTTGCAAGCGCGAGTTAGAAATGGGGGAGGATTAACGATCCCGGCCCCCGTCCGCAGAAAGGGAGGCTCATGAGGGAGGCAGCCCTCCAAGTCCCTCCGCTAAGCAGTCCTTCATCCCGTGCACGTGCATCTCCTCTTCAATCGTGCAAGGGCGGCGCGATCATATCCCTCCGCAGAGCCCTATCGGGCGCGCTACCCTCCAGGCAGCAAACAGGTCGTGCACCTCCAGACCCTCAATCCAGGCGCATCACAGATCCAGGCGTAACCCTAGCGGGAGCCCTAGCACCCGCCGTGCCTCCTTCCCGCGGTGTTGCACGAGGCACAGGAAGCACGCACCATCAGTGGCGCATCCTCCAGATAGCGGCAATCTCCCGGTCATAAACCCCGCAAGTTCCCACCGTGCAGAAGCTTCCCTGCGCGAGTCCTCGTGCGGCGCATCCTTCCGCTACACCAAGTTCCATCGGGGTCCAGTCACATCGCCCCTCTCAGCATCGGGGTCCAGCAGCGCCGCTGCACCTGGGAGCAGTACCGCCGCTACAAGAAGCAGCTTCCCTCGCCATTCCGCGTCGCCTCCAGCAGGGGCTCCTCGATCTGGAGCGTCCCCGAGCAGTAGTTCCTCTCACGTACTACACAGGCGGCGACCTCGATCTCCCATCTCCTGGCGGCGCACCCGCATCCCATGCGCTAGGCGGCACAGCCCAGGCGCGAGCGACGCCATCCTCCATCTTCCCCGGCGGCGCCGATGTCTCCAGAGCCTCCAACGGCCCACGCGGCGGCCCACGTACCCATCTTGCGCCTCTCATCAGGCGATCTCTCCCATCTTGGCGGCATAGGCCCTTGGGGTTTCCCGCTGGAAACCCTTGGGCGGCGGCATACGAAGCCCCAACGGGGGTGGCACCCGTTTGAGAAGGGTTCCCGTGGGAACCCTAAGGCCCACGGTCCTTTTTTAAAAAAAAATTTGTAGGCCCAGAGTTATAGAAGTGGGAGATAGAGGGGCATTTGTCTTCAACGGTCCAAGCCGTGTTTAAAAAAAAAGAAAAGAAAAGGAGAGAGAGAGAGAGAGGAGGAATGTTGTATCTTTTGGGCCCGAAGGTGGGCCGAGAGTTGGTTAAAAAAAAGAGAAAAAGAAAAAGAAAAAAAAGGGCGCGTACAAAATAAAAAAAAACCGTACGCATTTCAAAAAAAAAGGCGCGTACATGGAAAAAGCCGTACGCATTTTCAAAAAAAAATGTGCAAAGCAAAAGCCGAAAAAAAATGAGAACGGCTTAAAAAAATGCAAAAAAAGGAGAGACGGCTTAAAAAAAATGAAAAGCCGCAAGTGATGTTTGTTTTCCCCATTATGTTGTCTTCTCCCAACTTTGTCGATTTGTCTGTTTTCCGACAAGTATGGGAGAAAGGGGGAGTATATGTAGAGTTACAGGTCTTGTATTCCAGATCCAGATTTCAGATGCCAGTCTCTAGACCAGCCAGATGATCAGACTCTACAGTTCGGTTGTTCAGACTCGACGATTGTCTTCCGAGTCAGTTTCAGACACGCACGAGTGTGCGGTCATTGTCAGATGAGCATAAGTTGCCATCTTTTGTCAGAGGTCCCCATCATTCTTCTTGTTGTTCAGCCAGAGTTTTCATGTGAACCATAGGGACTCCATAGCAGAGGACCATTCCCTTGAGGGCAAGGGCTTTCATGTGGTATCATAGGTACACCAGAGCAGTGCACCATTCTCTGAGCCAGATGGGAGAGACCCAGTTCTCCGACGAGGAGACTTCAGGCGCAAGTTCAGACTCGATGGTCAGGTTACGAGTCTTCAGTTGACTCACACTCCAGCCCGTTCGTCCTCCTCACCTGCACGGCATGAGAAGCAACGTCCTTGACTGCAGCAATGTGCGCGTTGGGTTGATATTGTCCGTAGTGTCCTGTAGCGTTGAGTTGAGTTTCTTTTTGTTTGTTTGTCCAAGCTGAGCATTGCATGCTCCAGCTTGAGGGGGAGTGTTGGAGTATTAAGTAGTGCGCCTATTATGTTGTAACAGGGTAAATGGATCCTGGAGGAGATCCATTTACCCCATTCTGTGTTTAGTCCCACATGGACCAACAGTGGGACTTGGAGGCTCTGGGAAGGCTATATAAGGAGCCCCAGACCTCCTGTACTCATTGAGAAATTCTAATAGAATATCCGCCCCGTTGAGGGCTTCTCCTGTGGTTTCATCCCGCTCCTCACGGAGTAGGGTTCCACATAAAAATCTTTGTGTTCTTCGTGATTATTCTTCTTTATTATGTTATTCCGCTTCCGCTTTCTATTTTATAACAAAGGAGATGTGCGATGAGGGTCGCTTTGGGGGTCACCATTAGCACCCCCCCCCCTCCCGACGACCACCTCCTCCTCCCCACCGAACACCTCCTCCTCCAGCACTAACCTCTCCTTCCTCCCCCCCTCCCCCCGCTAACCACCTCCTCCAGCACCAACCTACCCTTCCTACCCCCTCTGCCGACCACCTCCTCCAGCACCCACCTCCCTCTTTCCAACCACCTCCTCCTCCCCCAAAGATCCCACCTTTTCCCCCTTCTTGCTCTGTTCAACCCCCAAGATCCCACCTTTCTACAATTTGACTGCTACCCTTCTCGAGATCCCACCCGCAATGGCCTCTAACGGTACCTCTTCTGCGTCCATCTCATTCCATGTGAGGATGATGACGGGAGTATGGCGGAAGCGCATGCTGATGATCTCGAACCGCGAGTCCGCAAGGGGCTCCTGCATTAGGAAGGAGAAGAGGAGGAGGAGGTGGTCAGCGTGGGGAGAGGGTGACGGCTGGGGCTAGGGGGGAAGGGTGGGATATTTTTCTTTTTCTTTTATTTTTTACTTCTAGTTAATCATGGTTGTTAGATCGTGGATTGGTTAGATTAACTCATTCATCTAGTTTAGTTAATGAACTAAACTAAGGAAAGGTTATGGGCATAAAACAGAGCATTTATTCAGGGTCCTGGGTGTGATTCACGATTATGCGGGGTTGTAATTACAAAATTACACAAGGTCATTGGTGTAAATATTTCTTACGAAATTAATTGATCACTAATCTGTAGATTGATGCCAAAATTAGCTATGTTGAGATTGTTCTTGAATATGTCAGACCCTTGCTAAGTCCTAGTCCTTGTACTTCTTAGATTTGTGATATATAAAGTTTTGAATGTGCATTACTTTTAGTTGCTCGCCACTATTTCTTTCACAAAAAGAATATGGTCAACTTCATGGATGTCATCCTGCCAAGTATGTACATGAGGCTGTCATGAAGAAAAGTTCTATCCAACAATCTTATCTATTCACGTTGCAGAATATACATCACACTTTAATATGCTCAAAACCATCTATTCACTTTGATTTAAACATATAACTAATTATTCATGTAGTTAAAGGACCCTGTCAATATCCAGATTAAAGAATATCTGAACATATCAAATTTCATAACATAACTCTAAAATGACATATGTGTCACAGAGTTTGGGCGACGGCCGTGATTCGGGCCAAGTGGCTGGCGAAAAATAGTGCAATCTCTTAGGATGAAAGGTTCTATGTTGAAAATATAATCTAACACGTCAGCATCCGTAGAGACTCATGGTCCTTCTAATTTTATGCTTTAATTCGTGAATATAAATTTTTTTGGGCGGATGTCTCCTTGACACATCACTCTTTTCCATTCAAAAAAAACTCTATACTGACATAGGGATGGGGGGCGAGTAGATTTCACGCCATTTAATTTCTGATTTTTGATATATTGATGAAATAGGCGTATAATCATCAAACTCAAAAACATAGATATCCAAACTTGTTGCAACGAGAGAAGTACTAGATCCTAATTACAAGAGGAGACGGCCCATAACCCTCAAACAAATTCTCTCCTACTCAACAGGAACCAGTTCGTCATTCGACCTTCATTACCAAATAGTGAAACCTGCTTATAGAATATAACAGGTTTTATGCTAGCACTGAGTGTCCGCAGATATCTATATGAGACTATAAAACACGGTTAGCATCATCCTTCACTGCACATTAAATAATACACGCTCCTACTGCCTATCGTAAGTCTCAAGCATGTCACACTTCCCATCAACAGACCCTGAACTGAATCAGACAACTGGGACAGAAAGTAACAAAATTCAACTGAATCGGACTACGCTACAGCGATACACGATCTTGTACCTGGAGAGGGTGGCTCCCGGATCCGAGGAGCGCTTCACCTCGGCGATGGCTGCCAGTCTCCGTGTCGGCAACGACGTGGCGGGGACAGTGGTAGAAAGGGAGCGGGCGATGCCTGTAGGGCGCGGTTTGTTGGTGGTAGTGGTGGCAGAGATGATGGGGGGAGACCGGGTTGAGGCGGTGACTGGAGTGGGTGAGGGGAGGACGAGCAGCGGCATCTGCATGGTCTCTCCTGGAGGAAGGGTCTGTAGGAGGAGGGCTTCTATCTTCCCGGGGCTTTTAGGTGGTTTTGGGAATCCGAGGATATTTTGTTTGGGCGTGGGACAATAAGAGTGCTGTACATGGAATGACAATTACTAAATTCAAAGGTTTTGTTTGTTGGGTTTATAGCAAATGAAATTCTATTTCTCCTATACCTCCCTTCAATTGGTGTTTCCTTTAAGAAAGAAAACCCATGCAAGAGTCTCCTTAAATAATGTCTCTCACGCACATCAAATGGACGTGGACGTCCCTGGACTTCATCCATGAGCATATCTGTGTGTGTGGCAAAGACTCCATCTACCTTTATATGTCGAGGAATTGTTCCACCTCTGCTCCTATAAGTTCCACGAGAGGATCTCAGGTACGACACCTATAATTACGGCTCTAGCATGACCTAAAATTTCGATGAAATTCTATCGAATTTTTTTCGAAATTTTCATTTCTCTTGGTCACCGAAATCGAAAAGCTACCTTATTTCTTTTTCCAAGATTTTTACAAGTATCATTGAAACATCAATAAAAAAATCATCAACCACGTCGTCTTCGATGAAACAAGAAAAATAAGAGAATCTAACCTTCATTTCATCGAATTTTGCGTATATTAATTAGCTTTCGCCTATCTATCCGATGATGCGTTGAGTTGTGAGAGTATTTTACATCGTCTGAAGAATTTTCTTTAGTTAGTTTCTAAATTTTAGATTTAATGCAAACCAAATTAGTTAGACATAAGATTTAATAGTTATATTCGAGTTTTTTTAACTGAAGAGCTTTGTTTTTTGTGCTTTCTTTATTTTGATATAAAATGTTATGATTGGTAGTTATTATACGTGTCACCTCATTCAGTTGACGAGGTGATTATCGTGGTTTTTGCTTCCAGTTAGCATACGGTTCTGACTCTAGGCAACATGTTGCTCTACATATCAAAATGTGTGATGATTATGACGATCAATGTTCAGGAAATCAGCTCGTGCGACTACATATACGTAAACGACCTTCGGACCGCGTTGATATCCTTAATTAGGTTGGTATGTGCTCGAGGTGCATATGCAGTCCGCCCCGACCACATAAGCAGTCCGAGCGATTTTGTGCATTAATAGGATCTAGACATGGATCCTTAAAACCTAATTACACTTGAAACATAAACCTATTACTCCTGAAAATAACACGATCTCCATATCCCCTGCCCTCCGCGAGAGCCCTAAATCCAACCCCTAATCTGAGATTTCTCTCCCGTGTTTCTAGACGCCTTCTTGTTACATCATAGATCTTTCTTTATGGTTTCTGCAAGGATGCAGCAACAAATGCCACTCTGAAGGTCGACACCTATTTTGATGGTGGTGTTGTTGTTACCCAAGATTTGGTGGTATGGTGCGGCTTTTGTTACCCAATTATGATCTTGTTGTTTGTTGCTCAAGATCACAGTGCTACTTATGATTATGATTTGTTGTTATGTTTCCTCCATTCTTGTATATGAAGGTTATTCCACCTCGTCCATTGCATCTTTTCTTATGAGCATGTAATTCTATCATTTTTTTCCAATCCAAATAGGTGGTTGCTATTTCCAACTTATTGAATATGCATGGCGTGTGCATAAATGCATACATTTGTTTAGTATTGTGTCCTTAAAGACTTGCTACTAATAAATGGTATCCTAAGAAATCCATGATTGCTAATTTAAATTTTCATATCGATATTTTCAATCATGATACATGGTACATGCACATATATACACTTACTTACACCATTTATTTCTGTTATACAAAAAAGATTGGTTATTTATAATAACATATGCAACGATGTGATTGCTATTACTTTATGCAATGTATACAATTTTTATGATGCTAGATAAATGTAAAATTATATAAAAAAATTATATGGAGATCTAATTATGAATGTTACATTTTAAATAAATCCACTTACATTTATTTAATTGTAGTACTTTTAAGATACTTGCTTTTTTATTAAAAATTAGAAAATCACGTAAAATCATATACCCTACATATGCCCCCCATACCATTTAATCACACTATTCGGTGAAATGTTCAAATGCATACACATACTGCTTTCCTGAGCCTTGATGACGATGTTACTACTTTAAAACTTATATTTACAATTGTATTTTACAAATAAGTGTGCAATTAATATTTTATTTATGACCTAGGAATACTAAAAACCTTAACTGTAAGTAATTGCATGCCATCAAGTTGGATATAGATTGTGCTTGTGAATGCTACAAAATTTCTTGGTGTTAATTGAATTGTTCGTGTCTTGTATAGCATATATTTTACGATCGTATGCAATGCATCTATTATGCATACATGTTAAAAGATTTGTTGTTGTGTGTATGTATGCATGTCTTATTTTATTTCTAAAATTTATTTTTTTTAAGTCTAAAGTATTTTGGTTAGCTACAAGTTCTAAACTATCATTTCGATCTTTAGTTTCTTACATAAGATATCATTTTTCTAGTACTCATTGTTGGCATATTTTTTTGTCAGTTATTATTGTGCATTCTCTTCATGTTCTAGAGGTGAAACTGATGTCTTCTAATTTTGATTCCAAATCTGGTTCTGGTCCTAAGTTTGAGCAGCATACTACTTTTTTATTGTTGGAGTGATTGCATGGAAATTTAATGTAATATGTCATACTAATATCTTACTATTAGAAAAAAAATGTGTATTTCTATCTCACTTATTGAGTTAAAGAATATTAGAAAAATGAATTTTTAAGCAATTTTCTAATTTTCAGCTATTTCACTAAAATTCTACCGAATTTCTCTTTCTAAACTGACCGAAACGAAATCGAAATCCGATGTTTAAGGCCTTGGGATCCAGCTCGACATTGTCGTTGTGCTCGATGAGACATTGTGCAATCACTTCCATGCAGAGAAATATAATCACCATCCATCTTAAACCATCGACGAGTGCTTGCCTAAGTTCAAAAATGTGAATTAGGGTGTAGATCAGTACATAAGCGACTCAACCAGAACCGCACAAAAATATGTCTCTACACACAAGTGTTGTGTTTTTATTCTTTAACTTGTGAAATCCCCCGTGTCGATACAAGGAGACAGAGCAATTAATAGTTTAACCTAGGGTCAATTAACTGTTTTGAAACATCTAGAACTCGATCATTTTACTTGGTGTAATGCATATCGATTTTAATGCATATAAAGATGAGACAAAATGAGTTATATGTAAAGCTATGATAATGTGCAAACAAACACAACAATGGCGCCTGAAATCAGTTATAAATATTAATCTAACCTCATGACAGAAATTGATCCCAAATTAAGCACGATTTTTAGCTCCAGTTTCAAGTTACAGTCCAATGCGCATAAGTCTATAAGTCCCTAAGTTACTTAATCCATTTTCAATATTAAATAGGAAATTAATCAACTCAAATCAGAGTTATAATCCCATGAATAAATTCTACATGAATTAATCTTTCCAGGGCCTATCTACATATAATTAATGAACATATGTACTAATTTTGGCAATCCAAACAATTTTTAACAATCAATGAACTTCTCTGACTTGTCGATAACTATCTGCATATCATTTCAAAGAGTATAGCATTCCATTAGAAATATAATCAAGAGAGATTTAAAATGAGATCAAATTCAAGCAATTTGGAGTTATGTAAGTGTTCAATATGAAATTTGTTCATTTCAATGAGATCTACAACTCTCATGAAGGACAAAAATACAAAAAAAACCTCATATTCACATACTTGTATTTTTGGTAGGTTTCCTAAGTGTATTGAATACCCATTTTGTGTTTTTTTATATTTTTTTGCAAGAATTCACATAATGGCTTGGGAATTATGTGATGGACTTCCTTGTTGGGGACCTTAAGTATAAGAGGCCATGTCATGCATGCCTCAACACATGTTTACCAATGAAATCACTATTCACATCTATATTAATACTATTGCACCAAAGAATAAAAACATTTATGAATAAGGATCTTGAGTTAGATCTCCATCTCTTGATCTACTTGATGTAGATTGAAAGTGGAATTTCATGGCTTACTTCTCCTCTTTTGTATTGATATAAACATGTTTCATGAGACATATAAAAGTCAATAAGTAAAATTTGTGATGCAATCTGGTTGATGAAACTTGGAATATATATATATATATATATATATATATATATGACAAGTTTGAGGTATCAAAGCCTTACAAATGGATTAAGGATATCATCTTATAAAATAATGTACAAGAAGACAAAAGCAGAATATGCTTTCAGGAAATAAGGATAGAATCTAATAAAATAATATACATGAAGACAAAAGTCGAATGTGCTTTCCCAGGAATCTCCACTCACAATAGATAAAAAAAGAAGTGGATACATGCTTGACATACAAGTTTCTGAAGGTACAAGACCAAGTTGTATAAAATAATATTAAAAGCAATCATGTTGACGAGTCTAAGATAGCCGATGTTTAAATGTGTGGATTATTGTTCGCTTAAATTAATGTGTCCTTTCGTAATAGGCGGGCAATCGGAATTGGTCAAGAAATAATCGCAATTATTTAGTCAAATTTTAATCGTGTAGTTTTATGTTTATTTTACTTAGGCAAGTCCCAAGGTCGAACACAAGGAGGCAAAGGAACAACCTAGAATTTTATCTATCAAAGTTTATGAACGGTTTTAAGGGGCATTTTTTGTAATTTTAATGCAATTTTGGGATGTGAAATACAAATCAGGCCAATTTTAACGATTAGAAAATGATTAGCATTCAACGATGTCTGAAAAATATGAAACTTGGCCACGATGATAGGAATGATGAAATGAGTGTACTGTAACTTTTCTGAATTTTTTGGATGCAATGTAAATTTTTTATGAATTTTTGAATGTAAACACAATGAATTTCAATTTTTAATTATAATAAGTACTAAACCTTATTTTCGAGAGATAAAAGTATTCAAGATCTGTCGCTAGGTGATGGATCTCAAAAAAATCCTAAACCTCAAAAAAACAAGATTTAATACCTAAAAAAAGTAAACATTGAAATATGCTAAATGGTTTTTAGAGGATAAATGATGCATGCAAATGCAATTCTTTTTGGGCCCGATGTAACATACAATTAATTCTACAATTTGTGATTTTTTAGCAATTTTTAGAGTAACGGTTAATTAATTATGGATTTTCAAGCACAGAATGGGTAAAATATGCAATGCTCCACAAGACAATTAATTATTAATTAATCACAAATCACAAAAATGTCAGACATATGCCATAATGTAGAGAATTAATTGACAAACATCATGTTATTTTTATGAAGACGAAATGATGCGAGAATGTTGTTCGAAATAATAGAGGAAGTCAGGGGTATTAATGCAAATTACAATAAATAATTAATAAAGATAATGCAGATCAAGGGTATGCATGTAATTACCTAAACCCTTAGGGTATGCCTGCAAAATGTCCAGAGTGTCACGTGTGTAGCACGTGACCTCTGGTTTGGGGGGTTGTTGTGCAAATAAATGATCTTGGGAGGGGGCCTTCATAATTTACCCAACGGTCACTTGCGATGAACGTGACCCCTAGGGATGGCTAACGTTCCCCCGGACGCACGTGCCTCGCACGTGGGTGGGGGGCCTCAGGACCACCGCCCGACCGGCGAGGCAGAATAGGTGGCGCGGAGGGCCAATGAGTGCAACGGAGCCCTGATGGTGGAGGAGACGACCGGTGTTGGCGTGGTCGTGGTGGAACAGTGGGGCTGATGAGAGCCTACGAAGGTCTAGCTGGGCGAAGTTGATCCAAGGCGCGGCAGTGAATCTTACCTGGGCGAGGTCTTGCGGGCCAAGCTTGCTTGAGGTGGCAGAGAAGATGGCGTTGCAGGTGATTGGCGTTCGTCAGTTGAAGTTGGTGACAGTGGCGAGCGAAGCTGAAGGTCGAGTCGCTGCAGAGGTTGTCGATGGAGAATGAGCATCGTTGGCTCGACGGCGATGGCCGGAGCAGAGCAACACTTCGGAGGAGATCGCTGCGATGAGGTATGAGGCCTCGGATCTCGCCGCGCCTTCGAGGAAGAGAGCAGGACGCAAAGTTGTCACATCTGGTGATGGAGCTCCCTCCCTTTGACGTTGCAAGCGATGGATGGACGCGATGAGGGAGCGACTACAGTTTAAATAGGGAGATGGAGACACCGGCTATGGAAGGTCGACAGAATTGGGTTTGAAGAGGAAGGGGATCAATGATGGAGAGATGCGATTTCGGGTGGCGGCGATTTGATTGGAGAAGGGCGGATGACGCACGTGCAGGGCATGTGCATGGAGGCACGTGCTCCGCACGTGCGCGGTGATGAATATGTGATTCATCACTCTAAAAGTTGAAAATAGACTTTGTTCCTGAGTAATTAGATGTGTATTTCTACTTATATTGCATAATTAGCATTCATGCATGTATAAGTAATATCTACATTTTAGCATCCATATCTACATTAAATAAGAAGCCCAATTCACTTGTAAAATATTCACATGTATATTCACCATATTTCGCCTATTTGTATATATTTTATACTAACTCCAAATCCAATAAAATCGTTAATTCAACTCAGCATTCATCATTGTTTTCTCGATTGCATCGGCTTTTTCCGATTCTCTCTCTCTCTCTCTCAGTTTTCTAACCTAGGATAAAGGAATTGGGACTGGACGGTAGACGTGACTGTTTGTGTGGAGTAATATCAGTGACAACTAATCTTTAAAATCGGGGCTGCTAATTGAATTGGACCAAAAAATTTGACTAAAATTAACCCTTGTTTGCGAAAGGTTAACCCCGACCCTGTTTTCAAGCTGAGTGAGAGTACTTGAGTGTGTGTGCACACCCTAAGGCAGAGCCCGAATCCCCGCCTTCCATATCACGTACCAACTGATCCTAACAAATATCACGAGTTGAATTTTCTCAAGTTCACTAACTAGCACTAAGTAACCTCCGTCTGTTTGCAGGTAGATAGGGGTAAACCAGCGGTGCTTCGCGACAAGTTGCTAATAATGTAACGCCATGCTCCTCCGGCTATCGAAACCGACAAGACGGGAGCGTCAGACCTACGGTCCAATTACGCCCATGATCTATGATACTCAACAAACCATCGTATACACATTAGATTAACATTTGAAATATGGATAACAACAGGAGAATAATGTGAAATGAAAAGTAAAATGCATCGTCCATTCTCATTGATAACCATAATCATCAAGTCCATGTCCATAAAATGAGATACATCATATAATTATAATTTTGTAGAAGAAGCTCTCCAAATTTCCCACAATAATGTCCCTCAAACAGAACGTAAAATAATGTAGAAATAAATAAGTTACTCTATGTAGGACGCACCCTGCTTGATGCGAGTATGGCGAAGAAAAGTCTGATCTCCTCAAAAGCTGCTACTGTTGCGGCTGTTGCTCTACACATGTTGGGTTCACACAAGGGTAACGTTATGAGCAATTACCCAGCAACGAGACAAACACTATGATAACTAATGTAGGGCTAGGCAAGAATGTATACTCAACTTTATCAAATGACATATGTATGTATTGTAGAAAATTAGAAAGAACACCAAGTTATTCTAATCAACATTTTATCCCGCAACAATTGATTTTATTAATTTATATAATAATCATCTAAGTACTACCGTAATGATCTTGATCTTTCTACAAGTTTGTTAGGATCCAAGACGGTATAAAATTAAAATTTCTAGCATCTGATCATTTATCACTTCTCATTTATTTTAGCGCACGCAGGTACACGACTCGCAGGCCTCTGCTATGCGGGAACTTGATATTCTTCTTGAGTACCTCTCAAAGATCTCATTTCTGATCAGACATGAAAAGATCACAATCCCAAATATCCAACTTCAAACCGTATCTCGGGACACCTCTCACAATAATAATACTCAAAGTAGAATTCAATGCGGCCACATCTAACTCTACACTGAGTTTTAATATCGTGTATAAGTGCGAAACCAAGAAAGCCAACCGTGCCACCTGCCTACTCCGTGAGCGACTCCGGATGCTATCGGGCTGCAAGGTGCAACGCGTCACCCAACTCATCCATTGGGGTCGCGACCTTCAAGGCATCTCCACATGGGCTCAATGGTGCATGCCCAATCCCTTGGGGCATCTAACTCCATCTACCCAAACATTGTGAAACTTCACCCATACGATGATAATCAATATAAGTAATTTATATGAATGATCTTTAGAATCTTTGAGTATTGATCATCACATATTTAATGAGTTTGATCCGTGAATGATTCTAAGTAGATAGTTGCCGTGAGTATATGATGACATTATTAACAAGTAATGAAATGGTGTTGCGTATACAATATGAAGACCAAGATATAAATTTCACAAAAGTTATGAAATTAGATGATTGTAGTTTCTTTTTGCTGTCTGTTTTTGCATCATATATAGTTTAAATAACAAACATACTATATATATAAATCATTAACTAGTGAGGCATGCACTTTGAGTTAACTATTACTCACGTGGAATCACACTAAATAAGGAGTTATTGTATTTTTTATTAATTGTGCACTATATTTCACTAATTAGACATTCCTTTAATGTCTTAACAATTAATCTTCATAAAACAAATACAAGCCATCATCCAGTAACTAAGCGCATGTTCGTAGATCTTCCAAAAAATATAACGTACATGGGGTCGATTCTTGTGGTCTAGCATCTTTTATGACAGGAAATCATATTATTATCTTGTAACCATTTACAATTATTATAATATAATATGCCTAACATTTATCTACACCAATAAACCATGATGAAGAATAAAAAAATACCTTATTGTCCTTATATTCTCTACCTCCAAAATTAGTTGACGACTCCTTACTGTGACAACCAATCTGATTTTCAAAGTGACAAACATTCATATTCGCATACCCTTATAATATCATGATCTCCTTATCGTAATATATGCGTTCCGCTACAGAGATGATCTAAACTTTATTTAGTCTGAAGAGAGATTCCACGAAGATGGCCTGAATATACTCCACGATATTTAAGTAATATCCAAGAAGTGATATCAAGATGAAAATGTATAAAAACAAAGGTTGAGTAGGTGAATTATTAAAAGCATTTGGACCAAATCAACAAGGAGGAAAATGGACACTGTTAAAAAAATAAACCATGCCTACATAGATGATTAACCACATGGCTTCGAATAAAATCATATGAAACCGGTAGTAAAAAGAGGAGGATATTGTTACAAAAATATTCAATGACTCTATGCATGGTTAAAGCATAGAGTTCGCCAAAAGTTATGTGAATCCAACAACAAGAAGAACGTTTTTATCATTACTCGTATATGAAGCACATCGTAGGATTAACCAAGGTTCTAAAACATGTTCAAGTATATGACACAAAAGTCGTATGAAACCAACGGCAAAAGGAGGGTATTTATCATTACCTCCAAGAATGTTCTCTCGGGATATCCTCTCATGCGGAACGATATTTTCGTCGCTCGATTGTAGAGCGAAAGCGTGTACAAAGGTGACCTCGAGCTTTCCTACGTGATGGTGGTCGTAGATCTTCGATCGGAGCTCCTTCTCCGACGTCGATGGCGGCTCTCCGATGACTACACTGGCCAAGATGGTGGTGCTCCAATGAGAAGGGAGGATGGTTGGTGGCTAGGGGTTTGAGAGAGTAGCCTATCATCTTTTATTTATAAGAAGAAAGGTGAAATTAGATCTAATTTTGGACCTGGTTCGGATCCATATATGGATCTTGACCATCCATATTAAAATATCGTTATCTTGGGCTAGGAATGTTGGAATTTGATGTTCTTGGGATCGTTGGAAAGATCTCGACAAGATCTATGAAATGGCATGATTATTTGATTTTTTGGATGTCAAAAATATTCCAGATTTTAGGAAAAAGAAAATACGGGGTTTCACATCATAAAAATCTTAAAGGAAATCTCGTCCTCGAGACGTAGGATTTAACGTATATGTTTTGAATGTGATGTAGATTCAAGCATAAAAATCTTAAAGAGGATGAAACCCATAACAATCTTAAAGAGGATTGAAATAGGGTCTCGTGATCATACCTTCAAAAAGATAGAGGTATTTCTGTCGCATATCTGTCTCAGGCTCCCACGTGGCCTCCTCAACATTCTGACTTTGCCACAATACCTTGACCAAAGGGATATCTTTCCGTTGCAACCTTTTGACTGTGCGGTATAAAATTTGCACGGGTGCCTCAGGAAAAGACAAATTTGGTTCAACCGCGAGGTCCTCATAGCTAATCACATGTCGAGGGTCTCGAATATACTTCTGGAGGTTTGACACATGAAAAACATCATGCACGCTTGACAAGTGAGGGGGAAGTGCTACTCGGTATGCTACCTTATCAATACGGGACAAAATCTCGAAAGGGCCAACAAACCTCGGTGCCAGCTTGCCCTTAATACCAAATCTTTGAATACCCTTCATTGGAGATACTCTCAAGAAGACAAAATCTCCAACTTCAAACTCGAGATCACGATGCCTCTGATCAGCATAGCTCTTCTGACGGCTCTGTGTAGTCAATAATTTCTTCCTAGCCATTTCCACGACTCTTGTTGTGTCCTCGATTTTCTGAGTGAAATAAATACTCTTGTCGCCTACTTCCTGCCAACACAAGAGAGTGGTGCATCTCCGCCCATACAATGCCTCAAAAGGTGCCATGCCAATACTAGCATGGTAGCTGCTATTATAAGTGAACTCCACCAAAGGGAGATGGTCCTTCCAAGATCCTTGCCACTCAATGGCACATGCTCTGAGTAGGTCTTCAAGGGTCTGAATTGTCCTCTCTGATTGTCCATCAGTCTGTGGATGATAGGCTGAATTAAGACATAGTTCGATTTTTAGGGCCTTCATGAATTATCCCCAATAATGCGATGTAAAACGAGAGTCTCTATCATACATAACCTCCTTGGGAATCCCATGCAATCGAATAACATGCTGAATATATAACTTGACCAGATCTACCGGAGTGCATGTCATGTTCACATGAACGAAATGTGCGGACTTGGTCAACCAGTCAATAATAACCCAAATAGTATCATATCCACCAACCATACGAGGTAAGGACATCACGAAATCCATAGAGATACTTTCCCATTTTCACAACGTAATAGGAAGTGATTGTAACAAGCCAGGAGGACACTTGTGCTCTGCCTTCACCAATTGACAAGTACGGTAATGACTGACATGTTCTGCAACATCTCTCTTCATCCCTTCCCACCAGAAATGTTGACGGAGGTCTCTGTACATCTTGGTGCTTTCTGATGGATAGATAATCTAGAACAGTGAGCCTCATCTAGGATATCTCTCCTTAACTCATCATTATCATGGTCACAAACACGGTCTCCCTTCCATAAGATGGACTCACAAACTCTGAATCCATAAAACTCCTCCTTCAGACATCGATGGAACAAGTCTTGTAGTTTCTGATCTGTCTGCTGACCATGCACAATCTTGCCCCATAATCCACTGTACTTAGTAGGTACATTTACGACATCTACAGTACTATCAAAGGGGTGCCACTCACTAAGTGCTGTGAGCATATCCCAAGTCTGTAGCTATGTTACGGTGCCCTCGGTATGTGCTCTTCTACTCAAAGCATCATCTACTACATTTCCCTTACCCGGATGATAAGAGATCGTGCAGTCGTAATCTTTCAACAGTTCCATCCATCGTCTCTGTCTCGTATTCAACTCCCGCTGGTCAAAGATATATTTGAGACTCTTGTGATATGTAAAAATCTCAAACGTGACCCCATATAAGTAGTGACGCCATATCTTCAATGCGAAGTCTATAGCTGCCAACTCCAAGTCATGAGTAGGGTAGTTCTGTTCATGGTTCTTTAGTTGTCGCGATGCATATGCCACAACATGACCACGTTGCATCAACACTGCTCCTAAAACCTCCTTTGATGCATTAGTATACACCGTAAAATCTAAAGTGCCTGAAGGAAGGGTGAGGATCGGGACGTTAGTCAGTCTCTCTTTCAACATATGGAAGCTCAGCTCGCATTTGTCGCTCCAAATGAAAGGGACGTCTTTCTGTGTCAAACGAGTAAGTGGTAGAGCTAGCTGCGAGAAGCCCCTAACAAAACATCTATAGTAGCCTGCAAGGCCTAATAAACTGTGTATCTCGGTAACTGTCTTGGGTTGTTCCCAATACATTACTGCCTCTATCTTGGCTGGATCAACTACCACTCCTGCTCCTGAAATTACATGACCGAGGAAAACTACTTCGATAAGCCAAAATTCACACTTGTTGTATTTTGCATACAACTTGTGTTCTCTGAGTGTCTCAAGAATAGTATGAAGATGGTGCTCATGCTCATGTTCATCACATGAGTAGATCAAGATATCATCAATGAACACCACTACAAAGCGATCTAAGTATGGACGAAAAATTCTGTTCATCATGTCCATGAACGCAACATGAGCATTCGTGAGTCCAGACGGCATGACCACAAACTCATAGTTGCGTTATCTGGTACGAAAAGCAGATTTAAGCACATATGTGTCCTTAATTCTCAATTGATGATAACCCGATCGTAGATCAATCTTTGAGAATACCGTCGCACCTTGCAACTGATCAAAGCGATCATCTATTCGTGGAAGTGGATAACGGTTCTTTACCGTCCTTTTATTCAATTGCCTGTAGTCGATGCATAAACTCATAGTCCCATGTTTCTTCTTTACAAAGAGGACCGACGCTCCCCAAGGTGATGTACTAGGACGGATAAATCCCTTTTCCAACAACTCCTGCAATTATACTTTGAGCTACCTGAGTTCGGCCGGTGCCATTCGGTATGGAGGTATGGAGATCAGTTGCGTGTCAGGTATCAAAGTAATCTCGAACTCGATCTCCATTTCTGGCGGTAGACCAGGTAATTCCTTTGAAAATACATCAGGAAAATCTCGTACAATTTTGACATCTTCAATCATACGATCTTCGGCAGGTAATTCTACAACATAGACGAGAAAACCTATGCAACCCTGATCGAGTATGTATTGGGCCTTCAATACCGATACATACAAGACCTCACTATCTGGGGCACGTCCATCAAACTAAAAGGTAGGTATGCCTGGGATACGAAACACTACCGTCTTCTCGAAGCAATCAAGGCATGCGTGATGTTGCTCGAGCCAATCCACACCTAAGATGACATCAAAATCTTCTAACTGAATGAGTAAAAGATATGCAGGCATTAGGTGCCCGTCAATCTGCATTGCTACCTTCTCCACCGCTTGTCGCACTATGAATAATTGACCCCCTGGACCCTTGATGTAGTAAGGAGATGAAACACAGACTGGTTCTTTATCTAACTTGGATACTAAGCGATGTACTAGAAAAGAGTGCGTAGCTCCCGAATCAAATAAGGCATGTAAGGATATACCATGCACTGAAATCATACCTCGCACTACAGCTCCTGAGGCGTGGCCTGCTCCTGTGTGATTGCATTCAACTGTCCCTGAGGCTGTGGTGGGGCGTTAGAACCTGCAGCACTGAAGGCTGGTCATGGTGGAGGACGTTGAAAACCTCAAACTCCACGACGGGAAGCTGATCCATGTGACTGCGCAGTTGAGAAAGTTGGTCGTGTACTTGGTGGGTGGCCACCTGAGCTGCTGGCAAGTAAAGGACACTTGGCCTTGAAATGGCCCGACTGTTGGTAGTGGAAACACCTACGATCTCCTGGCTGAGAGAAGGTAGCCTCCCGAGACAAGGCTAGAACCTCCTGTCTTGCGACTCTGTGAGTGTGTCGAAGAGCGGAAGGAAGTAGTACCGTGACTCGCCAAACCCTGCCCCAAAGTAGGTGTAGGTCAAATCTGCTAATGGTAGGAGTAGTAGCCACTGGGTGGAAACGACGCTCTCTACGAGCTCTATAGAAATCTTGGCGAGCAGATCTTCTGGACTGAGGTGGTTGGGAGTGTGATGGAGTCCCTTGAAGCCGACTCTGAGTTGACTCCATCTTGGTAGCTTTAGCAGTTACCTCCTTGATGGAAGTGAAATCCAATGCAGATAGCTGATGTTGCACATCGTCACGCAGTCCCCGGATAAATTTCTGTAAATTCTCCTCAGGAAAAGCATTAGGCGCTGGCGAGTGGCAGGAGAGTTCAGTGTAGCGAATGAGGTATTCTTGGGCCGTTATTGACCCCTGCTTTAGCTCAGCAAACAACCTCCTTTGATTCTCAACCTAGTGGTCTGGGTAGAACTGGATACGGAATTCATCAAGAAATATTTCTCATGTTATGTGATCCTCCAGATGTTCCTTGGTTACGTACCACCAATGTTCAGCTTAACCTGCTAGTGAAAATTCCAGGAATGTAAGCCAAGACTCTTCAGGAGTTGGGATCATCCGTAAGACCTTAGATACGTGATCCATGCATAGTTCAGCCTCATCTGGTGTGCCAGTGCCAAAAAATTGGGGCACCTTAGACCTCTGGTAGGCGGCGTAAGTCGTCTGATGTTTTTGCAATGCCTCTAAATCCTCCGACCCTTCAGGGTCCAAAGACACCGAAGGATGAACACTGCCCTCTTACTCACAAGAAGGTTGATAAGAGGAATCTTCCTGCTGAAGTAGCCTCTGTTCCAATGCCTCCTGACGTTGTTGTATATCCTGCACGATTTGAACTAATAAGGCCATCTATTGTGCAACATCAGGGTCAACACGAGGCGGCATGATTCCCTGCAGAATCATTAAATTAGAATTTATTTTTATGGTTGGAGAGACAATGGACTTATTAAACAGAACTGCAATTCTCCTTAACTAATGTTAAAATTAGAAAGCTTTGTCGCTATATTTATATTTCAAATCCCGTTGATAATCTAATATGCAAAGGATAGAATGGAGTATCGGGCTCTGATACCATCTGTAACGCCCCGCTCCTCCGGCTATCGAACCCGACAAGACGGGAGTGTCGGACCTACGGTTCAATTACGCCCATGATCTATGATACTCAGAAAACCATCTTATACACATTAGATTAACATTTGAAATATAGATAACAACAGGAGAATAATGTGAAATGAAAAGTAAATTGCATCGTCCATTCTCATTGATAACCATAATCATCAAGTCCATGTCCATAAAATGAGATATATCATATAACTAATTCTGTAGAAGAAGCTCTTCAAATTTCCCACAACAATGTCTCTCAAACAGAACGTGAAATAATGCAGAAATAAATAAATTACTCTACGTAGGACGCACCCTGCCTGATGCGAGTATGGCGAAGAAAAGTCTGATCTCCTCAAAAGCCGTTACTGTTGCGGCTGCTGCTCTACACCTGTTGGGTTCACACAAGGATAACGTTATGAGCAATTGCCCAGCAATGAGACAAACACTATGATAACTAATGTAGGGGTAGGCAAGAATGTATACTCAACTTTATCAAACAGCATATGTATGTATTGTAGAAAATTAGAAAGAACACCAAGTTATTCTAATCCACATTTTATCCCGCAATAATTGATTTTATTAATTTATATGATAATCATATAACTCCGTCGAGTGACTCCGGATGCTACCGGACTGCTAGGTGCAACGCGTCACCCAACTCGTCCGTTGGGTCGCGATGTTCAATGCATCTCCCCAGGGGCCCAATGGTGCATGCCCAATCCCTTGGGACGTCTAACTCCATCTACCCAAACACTGTGAAACTTCACCATATGATGATAATCAATATAAGTAATTTATATGGATGATCTTTAGAAGCTTTGAGTATTAATCATCAAATATTTAATGAGTTTGATCCGTGACATATTGGTCATATCGGTATGCTCCAAGAGTATGTGGTTATGCTCGTGTCTTACAGCCAAGGTTGGTCATATCGGTATCGGTATCGATATCCTGTTTTTGCGTCACATATTGTTTAAATAACAAACATACTATATATATATATATAAATCATTAACTAGTGAGGCATGCACTTTGTTAACTATTACTCAAGTGGAATCACACTAAATAAGGAGTTATTGTATTTTTTATTAATTGTGCACTATATTTTACTAGTTAGACATTCGTTTAATGTCTTAACAATTAATCTTCATAAAACAAATACAAGCCATCATCCAGTAACTAAGCGCATGTCCGTAGATCTTCCAAAAAATATAACGTACATGGGGTCGATTCTTGCGGTCTAGCATCTTTTATGACAGGAAATCATATTATTATCCCGTAACCATTCACAATTATTATAATATAATATGCCTAACATTTATCTACACAATAAGCCATGATGAAGAGTAAAAAAATACCTTATTGTCCTTATATTCTCTACCTCCAAAATTAGTTGACGACTCCCTACTGTGACAACCAATTAGATTTTCAAAGTGACAAACATTCGTATTCGCATACCCTTATAATATCATGATCTCCTTATATCGTAATATAATCGTTCCGCTACAGAGAAGATCTAAACTTTATTTAGTCTGAATAGAGATTCCTCAAAGATAGCCTGAATATACTCCACGATATTTAAATAATATCCAAGAAGTGATATCAAGATGGAAATGTAAAAAAAACAAAGGTTGAGTAGATGAATTATTAAAAGCATTTGGACCAAATCAACAAGGAGAAAAATGGTCACCGTTACAAAAACAAACCATGCCTACATAGATGATTAACCACATGGCTTCGAATAAAATCATATGAAACCGGTAGTAAAAAGAGAAGGATGTTGTTACAAAAATATTCAATGACTCTATGCATGGTTAAAGCATAGAGTTCGCCAAAAGTTATGTGAATCCAACAGCAAGAAGAACGTTTTTATCATTACTCATATATGAAGCACATCGTAGGATTAATTAAGGTTCTAAAACATGTTCAAGTATATGGGCACAAAAGTCATATGAAACCAACAGCAAAAGGAGGGTATTTATCGTTACATCCGAGGATGTTCCCTCGGGATCTCCTCTCACGTGAAACTATATTTTCGTCGCTCGATTGTAGAGAGAAAGCGTGTACGAAGATGACCTCGAGCTTTCCTACATGATGGTGGTCGCGGATCTTCGATTAGAGCTTCTTCTCCGACGTCGACGGTGGCTCTCCGAGGACTACACTAACCAAGATGGTGGTGCTCGAGTGAGAGGGGAGGATGGTTGGTGGCTAGGTCTTTGAGAGAGTAGCCGATCATCTTTTATTTATAGGAAGAGAGGTGAAATTGGATCCAATTTCGGACCCCATTCGGATCCATATATGGATCTTGACCATCCATGTTAAAACATCGTTATCTTGGGCTAGGAATGTCGGAATTTGACGTTCTTGGGCTCGTTGGAAAGATCTCGACGAGATCTACGAAATGGCATGATTATTTGAATTTTTTGGATGTCAAAAATATTCCAGATTTTAGGAAAAAGAAAATATGGGGTTTCACAAATAACCCCTCGGGGTGAAATTCCAGCCTTCTCAGCCTCCGTCTGCTTCCAGGTAGATAGAGGCAGGTCTTTGAACTCATCAAGTTAGGATAAGAGCAAAGAAAGGAAGGGTGCTGGTATCTTAGGCGACATGTTAAACAGGGAAGACTCATCCGGCTTTGAGCCGACTTCTATATAGGCCATTGACGAACCGCAAAATCGACCCTTTAAAAATGTGTAGTTAGCGCTTAATAATGTCATCGCAGTCGGGCCAATTCGGGCTCATAAAAAACCATCTGATTTAAATTTATCAATCAAAATGAGATGGTCGTGATTTATTTTTATTTTACTTGGCAAGAAACCAAGGTCGAACTCAGGGACACGAGCCTTTCTCGAATTATTCGGATTTTTATTAATTTAACTAAGTGTTAAGTTGAAGAACAAATATAGGTCAAATCATGCAAGGAGACTCAACATTAAAACAAACATGCATTTTTTTTATATTTTAATCATGCAGATAAATGCCATGAATGCAATGGAAATATGCCCTAGAACAGAATAAATATGATGAGCAAATTAATAAGAGTCAATTTCAGATTTACTTGAAGTGTCAGAATTGATCGACAAAGTGAACAAGGCATAAGTGAATAATAAGAGATACTTAGCTAACATAATATTTCATTAAAATTCATGTCTCTAAGATGAAAGATTAAATACGCCATTAAAAAGTACATCGAACAAACTTTCAAATGAGACTGAAATCGACTGAATTGGACACACGATGCTCAAGATATGAAATAAAGAAGACAAGGGCATAAATGAAATAAAACATGAAAAAATAACTACAAAAAGGTCCCTGAAAAGGACTAAAATGCAAAAGAAATAAATGTGAGGCCTTCCCTGTAAAATACCCACACGCGCGGGGGTATATTTGCAATTATTAAAACCCGCGAGGGCTATGGTGCAAATAACCCCAGGCACATGTGGTTGGCACGTGTAGTCAGGACCTTTCTGCAAATTAGGATACGTCTGAGGGCTCTTCTGCAATATTCCCAGATTCGCACGTGCCAGGCACGTGCTATCCAGGCTCAGAGGACACTTCAGGATCGGTAGAGGCTCGGAATAGGTTCGCGGTGCTTCGGCCAGGCTGGGATCCTGGTTCGGGCTCGGTGCAGGCTCGTGAACATCCAAGCCTGGAGGCTCGGACGCTAGGCTCGGGGAGGCTCTGGCGGTGACGCGTGGCCGGTCATATACCGTCGGATCATCGAAGATCCAACGACATCTGGAAGGAGCGCTGATTGATGACGTGGCTGGATCGTGACCGTTGGATGAACATCGGCGAGGTGCATCCAACGGTCACTCCTCCTCCATCTTCCTCTGTAGCTGGCGGCGGGAACTGAGCTCCGGCGAAGGAGCTTCAGCTTCGCCGCTCGCTCTCGGCCACGGTGGACATCCCCCGAGCTCAAGGAAAGGTCGTCGATGAAGCAGGAAACTCGGGGATGGTCCAGGAGCCTCTGGCGTCGCTCATCGGCGCTCGGCTGACAACTGCGAGATCGATGAAGTCGGCTCCGACCAAGCTCCGACCATTGAACGAGTAGCGACCTGCAATGTTAGGCACATAGCCGAAGTAGATATAAGTGCGTGCGTGAGTGGGATGTGGTTCCGTTCGAGCGAGGGGAGATGGGGAACCGGAGCTCCTCCGCCATGAAGGGGGGAGGAGATGGGTCGGATGTGGTCAACGGCGTAGACGGACGGATTGGGTAGTTGGAGGAGTGTGCGAGGAAGGGGGAAGTGAGGCGAAGCTCGGAGGGGGGTTGATGGAGGTTGGTGATGGGTGAATCGATCTACTAAATTGCGAGAAAATAAAAGAAAAATAAACAAGGGATCGGAGGAGCTTACTTGATCGGAGAGGGCGAACGGAGGCATGGGCTGGGGCTCGATTTGAGCCCCGGGTCTTCGCTGGACTCCGACAGCGACTCGGAGCAGCTCGGGCGGACGCGAGGCACCGCAGCTCCGCCAAAGAGGTCGGAGGGTCTACACCGGGGGAGCGGGTCGTCTTCGCTCGATCCTTCCGCCTCCCCCTGTCACAGGGAGGCGGAGGACGGCTGGGCCCCTCCCCGCGTAAAGGTGGACCGGCAAATATGGAGGGGTTGGCGGAGTATTTGAGGAAGAAGATGGCGGAAATGGTGGTGAGGATGTGGGTTTCGAGGGATGTGTGGGACGAATGGAGAGGAGTTCGTGGATCGTGGAGGTATGCACGAGCACGAGGGATGATGGGGGAACATGGTGCGGCGGTTAGCGAGAGGGGAGGATGTCAGAGGAGAAGGAGATAATGGGAAGGGGGAAGGTGCTGTGCGATGTGGAGAACGTGGGGAAGAAGGGGTCCGGAGGTTGACGATGATGGATGGTCGTTGGATCGGGTGATCCAACAACCTGGATCGATGCGCTAGGGAATGGGTACGATGAGATCTAGGTGGTGCGATCAATGGCAGATGCATGCGTCATGTGTCATGCTCAAGGGTGGCGGAAGCGAGCGGCCGAGATTGTTTCTTGAGGCTGATCGAAAGGCTGGAAAATGGCCATGAGGACAACGGCGGAGATGGAATGGCCAGAATGTGATCGAAAGGAGCGGAAGACGACACGTGGCGTGAGGAGAATAAGGCGCTCACGGACGGTAGTGATCAAGGCTTGAGGAAATCTGATGGCTGGGAAAATGAGTGCGCGTGGAGATATCTGAGCCGTTGGATCAGAGGAGGATCCAACGGCTGAGGACGCGGGCGGCTGAAGCAAGGAGGGCGGGGCCACGTGGCGAACCCAGAATGGGCCACGTGGCCCAATCAGATTATTTCGAAAGTAAAATTGATTTTTGAAGGTGATAATGGCCGAATTTGAGAAAACTCAAAACATGAAAGTTGTAGATCTTGATGAGATCTAAAAGTTTCATGTTGACCAAAATTGGAGATGAGGTCAAACAAGGATACAAAATATTTTTAAGGATATTTTTAAGGCTAAAAATACCACAGATTTTTGTTTTGCCATTTTTTGGGGTTTTTAATTTATTTGAGACTCTGTTAATTACAGGACATTATCTGGATTTTATTGACACATGTTTAAGCAAGGGGGTTAATAATGAGAAATTATAATGATGAAATCGTGTTTCATAACCCCCTATACTTAAACTATGCTCGTCCTCGAGCATCAAAGAGAATGAATAAGCTGGATTAACCCCCTTGTGCATGTGAGTACAGGATCCAATCCGATCAAGTCGACTCGACTTTAGAGGTCCAAAATTCTAGAGTTCAACCCAACCTTTAATCAAGAGGTATCCAATTCCCCTAATTCTCCAGACTCTCTCTGATGTACATATAATCTAAAGGATATGACATTTTAGTGTTGACTACGATTCTGAGAGTAGAGTCAAATCGTCACCCGAAGTCTTGGTCCGAGAAAATCTCCTAAGGACCCAATCCTCAACACTAGGGAATAAATAAAATCTTGCATCCAGTCCACCGTCTCTTTAGTTGTCAGACTTAGAAAATGTAGATGGCAGGCCAGTACTGGAGGGTATGGGATTGTGTCATTTCTTCTCTCCCTCTCATTGGAATAAGGATTCTCTCTAGTGCCTTTTACGCAACACATTTTTTTTGGTGTTGATCAGAGCGTCCGTCAAGAGAAGTTGGAGCCGTCTACACTTGTTTTCCTGGGAATACACCGGGGTGTGTCTTTTTTGAGTACCTATCGTACCTTCTACACCCAGACTTGTAGCATTTACGATGCAGAGCTCTTTTTTGGCGCAAGCCCGACTCCTGGTCCTAATTGCGGTGGTCCAAGTGGACACTTTGAAAAGTTTGGGAGCGCTCGCCTTTGGTGGAAGCTCTTTGATATTTGACTTTGTGGAATGAGAGCTTTTCTTTGAATTTCATTGATTTGTATAAATTTTTGGCTAGGTCCACTGCTTTTACCAAGAGTTGGCACACACTGATCAACAATTTTTTATTTATTTCACACCCTGGCATTAGGTCAATATCAAGAGATTAGTATAAGAACCAAGTTCTCATACTGACTAATATTGCTGACACTCAGGTTTCATGAAGCCTTCAAAGATTTTATCCCATCCTCGAGCATCATTAGATCAAATCCAGACTCGAATCCCTCATCCCAATCCCTCGGGTGAAAATTCAACTCATCTCATCAAAAACCGCAGTCGTGCATGTGATGTGCTGATCAAATTCTTTATGTCTGAGATTAAGCATGCAATATAGCATGCAAAATCTAGAGACCTAGGGGAATGTGGATGATTAAGTCTAAGACCCTGATGGTTAAGGCTAGTTAACCTAAAATCTCAAAACCTCAGAAATCAAGTTTCCTTGATCATTTCAGATCCTGGGTGGAAGTGTAAGTGTAGAGGATTAATCCAACTCCTTCATTCGAAAACACACATTTTTTATATTTATTTTTATTTTTATGGATTTTAATTTTTAAAGGTTAAAACACAGGTTAGACTCAACTTTCCTTGAAAAGAGAGAAAATTTTCAAAACCATGTCACACAAATAAAAAATTTTCAAAACATTTTTCAAAAGATTTTTCAAAACAAGAAAATCTCATTTTTAAAATCTTTTTCAAAAATATTTTTATCTAAATAGTGTAACATAGTATAGAAAAGCCGTAAAAACACTTGAGTCCTCTTGGTTCAAAAGATTTTACTTTAGCCAAAAAGTTTTAAATTTTTTAAAACTTTCAGATTATAGCTAAAGTAAGTATACTGTATATACGGTATACCCTCCTATCCTTAAACTTTGCTATGTCCTCATAGCATTAGATGATACAAGTACATAGGTCCATTTAAGTATAGAGAAATATACGGGAGCTAAGAGGGGCTCCCCCTATACTTAGGTTAGAAATAACCTAAGTATAAAGGCAAGGAAAGATGAGTAGAGAAATCACATGGACTCGGGTCCCCCTATACTTAGGCTGAGATTAGCCTAAGTATAAAGATGGAAATTGATGTTGGGAAGGACCCAAGGGGAACGAAGAAGAGGAATGGATTTACAAGTGAACGGTATGAATCTACGGAGATGGATGGGGTGACTAAGGTTCTGGAGAGTGTATCGAAGCAAGCATGGCTCAATCAAGCAAGTAAGACCCTCAGGTTCACCAACACACACATGAAACCAACCGAGGTTGGTTTATTATCTTGTCGGTTTTATTGGTGATAAAACATTTGATTTTACGCAGAGAAAAATGTCAATTGAAAATCAATGCATATACGAGGGTGTTGCTCTCCCAAAATCGAAGTTTTACTCCATTTTAGTTGACTTGCAATTAACAGTCCCAATTTTATTTAGGGTTATCATTGAATTATGGTTAGCACAAAATCAAGAATCATCGTCTACCGTTCATTCCCATTTTCCATTTATCCTAGGTGATCAAGCTAGGAATAGAAAGCTGAGAAAAACATGTATTCGATAAAAACCGCGATCTAGGCTAAGCGATAAAACATGCAGCGACTTGACGAAAACACGTGAAAACTTGGGCTGTTTTGAAAACCAAAATCCATGTATGCAAGTCAATAAAAGCCACACCTAATCATGCATCTATTAGCGGGTAATGATATTCACTAATTTTAGCTAAGTGAGGCGAGATTATGTGCGTCTAAATTTAAAGTGTGTCCTACCTACGAGCAAGCACGTAAAAGATAAAAAATGAAAAACCACTCAAAGAGCCGCGTACCTGATCCTAGGTCAACACTCAAGTGGGGACGATCCCCACACAACCACGATCGTTCGATTACATTCGCGAGCCTTCAATCGAAGACCGTTCTAAAAGACGAATTATTACAAGTTCATGCATGGAGATAAAAATGCAAGACATTTTTTTTCTTTCTTCTCGACGTACTCCAAGCGTGCTTCTGCGGCTCCTCACAGCGGGTAGCATTCTGCTCCTCGCCTCCTTGAACCATCAAGGGCCCTGCCACAAAAACAATGGTTAGAGATCCATAGAGAAGAAAATTTTACGATGCAAGACACATTGAAAAAATGACCTATAAAAGAAACACCGCATTAAATAAACAAAAATCCAAAAAATATAAGAAATGAGTCGTGTCCCCGGCAATGGTGCCATTTGACGAACCGCAAAATCGGTCCTTTAAAAGTGTAATTAGGCGCTTGATAATGTCATCGCAGTCAGGCCAATTCGGGCTCATCAAAAACCATCTGATTTAAATTTATCAATCAAAATGAGATGGTCGTGATTTATTTTTATTTTACTTGGCAAGAAACCAAGATCGAACTCAGGGACACGAGCCTTTCTCGAATTATTCGGATTTTTATTAATTTAACTAAGTGTTAAGTTGAAGAACAAATATAGGTCAAATCATGCAAGGAGACGCAACATTAAAACAAACATGCATTTTTTTATATTTTAATCATGCAGATAAATGCCATGAAATGCAATGGAAATATGCCTTAGAACAGAATAAATATGATGAACAAATTAATAAGAGTCAATTTCAGATTTATTTGAAGTGTCAGAATTGATCGACAAAGTGAACAAGGCATAAGTGAATAATAAGAGACACTTAGCTAACATAATATTTCATTAAAATTCATTTCTCTAAGATGAAAGATTAAATACGCCATTAAAAAGTACATCGAACAAGCTTTCAAATGAGACTGAAATCGACTGAATCGGACACACGATGCTCAAGATATGAAATAAAGAAGACAAGGGCATAAATGAAATAAAACATGAAAAAATAACTACAAAAAGGTCCCTGGAAAGGACTAAAATGCAAAAGAAATAAATACGAGGCCTTCTCTGTAAAATACCCACACGCGCGGGGGTATATTTGCAATTATTAAAACCCGCGAGGGTTATGGTGCAAATAACCCCAGGCGCACGTGGTTGGCACGTGTAGTCAGGACCTTTCTGCAAATTAGGATACGTCTGAGGGCTCTTCTGCAATATTCCCAGATTCGCACGTGCCAGGAATGTGCTATCCAGGCTCGAAGGACGCTTCAGGCTCGGCAGAGGCTCGGCATAGGTTCGTGGTGCTTCGGCCAGGCTCGGATCCTGGTTCGGACTCGGTGCAGGCTCGTGAACATCCAAGCCTGGAGGCTCGGACGCTAGGCTCGGGGAGGCTCTGGCGTTGACGCGTGGCTGGTCATATACCGTCGGATCATCGAAGATCCAACGGCATTTGGAAGGAGCGCTGATTGATGACGTGGCTGGATCGTAACCGTTGGATGAACACCGGGGAGGTGCATCCAACGGTCACTGCTCCTCCATCTTCCTCTGTAGCTGGCGGTAGGAACTGAGCTCCGGCAAAGGAGCTTCAGCTCCGCCGCTCGCTCTCGGCCACAACGGACCTCCCCCGAGCTCAAGGAAAGGTCGTCGATGAAGCAGGAAACTCGGGGAAGGTCCAAGAGCCTCTAGCGTCGCTCATCGGCGCTCGGCTGACAACTGCGAGATCAATGAAGTCGGCTCCGACCGAGCTCCGACCATTGAATGAGTAGCGACCTGCAATGTTAGGCACATAGCCGAAGCAGATAGAAGTGTGTGCGTGAATGGGATGTGGTTCCGTTCGAGCGAGGGGAGATGGGGAACCGGAGCTCCTCCGCCGTGAAGGGCGGAGGAGATGGGTCGGATGTGGTCAACGACGTAGACGGAGGGATTGGGTAGTCGGAGGAGTGTACGAGGAAGGGGTAAGTGAGGCGGAGCTCGGAGGGGGGTTGATGGAGGTTGGTGATGGGTGAATCGATCTACTAAATTGCGAGAAAATAAAAGAAAAATAAACAAGGGATCGGAGGAGCTTACCTGATCGGAGAGGGCGGACGGAGGCTTGGGCTGGGGCTCGATTTGAGCCCCGGGTCTTCGCTGGACTCCGGCAGCGACTCGGAGCAGCTCGGGTGGACGCGAGGCGCCGCAGCTCCGCCAAAGAGGTCAGAGGTCTACACCGGGGGAGCAGGTCATCTTCGCTCGATCCTTCCGCCTCCCCCGTCACAGGGAGGCGGAGGAGGGCTGGGCCCCTCCCCGCGTAAAGGTGGACCGGCGAATATGGAGGGGTTGGCGGAGTATTTGACGAAGAAGATGGCGGAAATGGTGGTGAGGATGTGGGTTTCGAGGGATGTGTGGGACGAATGGAGAGGAGTTCGTGGATCGTGGAGGTATGCGCGAGCACGAGGGATGATGGGGGAACATGGTGCGACGGTTAGCGAGAGGGGAGGAGGACAGAGGAGAAGGAGATAATGGGAAGGGGGAAGGTTCTGTGCGATGTGGAGAACGTGGGGAAGAAGGGGTCCGGAGGTTGACGATGATGGAATGTCGTTGGATCGGGAGATCCAACGACCTGGATCGATGCGCTAGGGAATGGGTACGATGAGATCTAGGCGGTGCGATCAATGGCAGATGCAAGCTCCACGTGTCATGCTCAAGGGTCAGCGGAAGCGAGCGGCCGAGATTGTTTCTTGAGGCTGATCGAAAGGCTGGAAAATGGCCATGAGGACAACGACGGAGATGGAAAGGCCAGAATGTGATCGAAAGGCGCGGAAGACGACACGTGGCGTGAGGAGAATAAGGCGCTCACAGACGGTAGTGATCAAGGCTTGAGGAAATCTGATGGCTGGGAAAATGAGTGTGCGTGGAGATATCTGAGCCGTTGGATCAGAGGAGGATCCAACGGCTGCGGACGCGGGCGGCGGAAGCAAGGAGGGTGGGGCCACGTGGTGCACCCAGATTGGGCCACGTGGCCCAATCAAATTATTCCGAAAGTAAAATTGATTTTTGAGGGTGATAATGGCCGAATTTGAGAAAACTCAAAACATGAAAGTTGTAGATCTTGATGAGATCTACAAGTTTCATGTTGACCGAAACTGGAGATAAGGTCAAACAGGGATACAAAATATTTTTAAGGGTATTTTTAAGGCTAAAAATACCACAGATTTTTATTTTGCCATTTTTTGGGGGTTTTAATTTATTTGAGACTCTGTTAATTACAAGACATTATTTGGATTTTATTGACACATGTTGAAGCAAGGGGGTTAATAATGGGAAATTATGATGATGAAATCGTGTTTCATCACCCCCTATACGTAACCTTTGCTACTTGCTAGAAAATTCACACTTAAAATCAACCAGACTAATCGGACTCGATTTCGGGTCCTTCATCGTGTTGAGTGTGAACTCAGAGTTTGCTCTTGTGTTTGTCTTTGTGTCTGTCAGTGTATGTTATCCTGTGTAATTGCACGTTTTCTACCTCATTCTGCTTACATTCATCCTTTTCACTTCAAGATGTCGGGATATTGGTCCCTATACCATGAAACTTCTGGTCATTCCTCCTCGATCGTATACCGTTCATCTTCGCCTTCTGCTTCTTCCATGTATCCTCTGCCATCCACGGGAGACCCTTACCCGTGGTCGGTTCCTCCTCGACCCGATTATGGTCAGAACTTCGACTGACTCCTCCATTTCTTCGCATTTCTCACCTACTCCATATTCTAACACTCCGAATCCACTTCCACCTTGAGCTGACTGTCCTTACTCTTGAGATCTTGTAGGAATCAAAGAATCGAATGAAGAGCAAGCCACTGCTGAGACAGATGATTGGCAAAATTATATGCCCCCACATACTTCATTCTTACCTCAAGTAGGGACCATGCAACAATTTACATATACACATCCTGACTTGACCTTAGGACATAACTTGGTCAATCGAACAATCCGAATGGAGAGGCCTGTACGTCATGATTTCCCAGACTTGAATGACTTTAGTGATCAAGTTTCCATCAACCAACCTTCATGTCACACATTCGGAGAGCCTATACATTCACAGGAGTGGACTCATGAGCTAGACTTACCAGTCTCCCGTTCATTGACTCCATCATATGAGGTTCCTACCAATATCTGCCATTCAGATGGTCCATACTCGACCCAGGATTACATGCCAGAGTCTAGTTATGTTGAGTATGAGACCCCAATATCTCAGCAGTATCCTCCAATTGATCAGAACTCTTCCATAATTTGTCATGACAACAGTTTGGAGGATGACATTTCTCGACTCACCGCAAGAAATGATTTATTTGATGCCAAGTTGAGAGAGGTCACCGACATATTGCACTCAATTTCTGCCAGCCTGAGTATGAAAGTGGAGAAGTAAGTAGATCTGATGTTGAAAACCGAGCGAGCATTAGGGAACCCACACCGTTTGTACAACTGGAGTCCATTCTATCTCCCTCTTCTACTAACCACTTACCCTCCAATCCCGAGTGTGATCATTCATCCACCAAAAACACCAAAAAAGTTGAATAATCAGAAAAAACTATAAAAATGAAAAATGAAAAAGACTTAGAAAATTAGATCCTACCCTAACGGAAGCACTCGATAAAGAATTGATTTTCAAACTTCCCTTAATAAAGGCCATAGATCACTTGCCCGACCTCAAGAGATTTGTAAAGAGTAAAATGATGCCCAAGAGGTCGGGAAATAAGAGGACAAGGACTGAAAGACACATAGTGTTTGTGGCCACCTCTTTGGTGATGGGGAGAAAGACCAAGAGCCGCAGAGTGAAGCGGTTGCCTAGGGTCGAATGTGAAATCAAAGACACTACCTTTACCCATGCAAGAATAAATGATGACTCTCCGAAAATATCCTCTCGGCCTCTGTGTTTGACAAGCTCAAACTCAGGCCAATCAGAAAGTCAAGAGAGATCGTTCAACTGGTTGATCGATCCATCAAACGGTCTAGAGGAAATATTTCAGTCATCGTTAGTTTCCAAGGTGCTCTACTCCAGGTAGACTTCACAGTCATTGACATTGAGCACCGAGGAGAGTTCACCCAGTCTCTGATTATCCTCGGGAAGCTGTTCTTAGCCTCAGCTAAGGCGGCTAAAGATTACGAGACTCGGGAGATCAAATTTTCAGCATTTAGAGCACTCCGACCTCACCAATTCTTTGATACACTTTACTCTAAGGTGACCCACACATCCACTGATAGTCGTGACTATCGAGAGGTAGATGAGTCCCACTTCTCCGCTACACCTGAGAGACCGACTATCCGGACGACCGCTGGTTTTGAGACTCCCCACATCTCCACTTCATCAACTTCTTGCACCACCACCGTGACATCTTCTAAGGAGGACTCATGACCAGAAACTATCATTGAATCGGACACGACCGTTGTTGATTGCCTTGATCATTTTGATGATCCGACACAAGAGCCCAATTATGCCAAGCTAACTTAGACCACTAGCACCTTCCCGAGCCGTGTGCTGACCCTTCAGGACTATTACAATCTATATGTTGACTCGTCTGATGAGGAACCCATGGTCAACACCACACCACGTCCCGGATCTTCAAATGAAACAACCAAGACTAAATTGACTCCACATAAAACATGGTTGCTCCCTCTTCTAGTCGGCTATCTAGTGAGAGGAAGTCGAGAATTGATTCCTCGAGGTATTCCCCCGAACCTCTCAAGGTGCGTCGCTCTCATATCCCTCTCAATGATTCAAGTTCTAGAAAACCGACTAAGAAAGTTTCCTTCAACATACGGAGAAGGAATTTTCTGAGGAGTCCTCATCTGGTCCGGATAAGGTGATTTATATGAGTGAGCTCAGTTCGGCTGTTCTCAAGCCTTATCTGAGCAGCCGTGTGTCGACCCTTGTTGGACGATCCCTACACCTCATTATTATTCATCTAAGGACGATTCCGACAACGACACATATGTATATTATCCACATCCTTGCGTCCGCAAGAAGGTTCGTCACAAATCTTCTTAATCCTTGTATATTCTCACTATTTCTTATGTATACTTTCTCTCCCTCCCTCCCTAGTGATTCGAATCACTCGCTCCAGCTCCATATCGTTTCATTTTATGACCATACTTAGGATGACCAGATCTTAAGTATAGGGGGGAGAGTGACCCGCGTCTATTCACTGTACATCCTCCAGATCACATCGGTCCTCATACTCACTCCTGTCCTACATTTAGGCTGACCAGAGCCTAAGTATGGAGGGGACCGATGCCCGCCATGTATATACTCATCCATTTCCCCTTTTGACCTCGTCCGCCCCATTTTTGATCTTCTTCTACACTTAGGCTGCCAGAGCCTAAGTATAGGGGGCGGAATGACTTCTATACATTTTTGCTATTTTAGCTCTCTTACGCTTAGCACGAGCTATGTCTTTTTCCTCGCTTTTCGTGCTCTGAGGACATAACACATACCAAGTATAGGGGGCGTGTATATATTACATATATACTTTACCCATAGCTCGTACTTTCGCGTATTTTCGCTTATTTTATATATATTATGCAATAATTATGGGGTGGGTAAAAATTGAAAAAAAATTATGTGTACTTGTACTGTATGTATAATACTTGTATAAAAAGCTGTAAAGTTCTTATAAAAACATACTCTTGTAAATTTTGTTGTAAAATAGAATGTAACCAAAAAAATTATACTATGTATATTATTTACAAATTGTATAAACTAAAAATTGTTGTAAATAATAAAAAATGTTGTATACCAGAAAATAAAACAAAAATGTTGAAAATAAAGGCTTCTTATATCATCCTTGCATTTCAAAAAAAAAGTCTTGCATTTCATTCATAGCATGTCATCTGCACGCATATGCATATCTTGCATTTGCAATGTGAAAAGCTAGTGGGTTCGGAACCAAGTTATGAATAGATGTCGAGGAGGGACTTGATTTGACCTTAATCCACCTAATTTCAGAGGAACCTTATAGGAACTGGAGTTAAGATTTCTCAGGTCAAGTGACTTAATTCTTTGAGTACGCAAGTCTATGTTCACATGTCATCTTGATTAGTCTAAGTAGAATATCTCGTGCACACGCATGGTTCTTTTAGACAGTGACCTAACTTGGACAAGCACCATGCACATAGCTCTTCGTTGATAAGGTTGTGAGGAGGTAGAGTCCTTTAGCTTGGAGTATCACACGGGTGGAAACATCCGTCCTCCTCTAGGAAGGGTAGTGCATCTCAACCTAGTACGGTGGTGTTGAAGTCTGAGGACGGGATGCTGTGAATTGCAATAATGCTTCAAAAGATGGATAGTCTACTAGCTCAAGAGGAAAAACTCCTGATGTAAATGTTGCACCTTGTATATATGTTGAAAAAAAGAGAAAGAAAAAAATCAAGAACTCCAAAAAAAAATAGACATGCCAGATAGAAAATAAAATACATGTCAGAGTATGTATATTAGCAAGAAGTTTGCAGTTGGATGACTCACTGCTCAGGCATCCCAGGATAGATAGATACACTGGCTACCATCCATTCTTTTCTCCACCCCTCCTGTTGAGATGGTCGTACTTGAATTTATAAGGGAATACCCCACTCCTCGAGGAAAGAGTTACT
Source organism: Ottelia alismoides (assembly GCA_037367405.1). Taxonomy (NCBI): domain Eukaryota; kingdom Viridiplantae; phylum Streptophyta; class Magnoliopsida; order Alismatales; family Hydrocharitaceae; genus Ottelia; species Ottelia alismoides. Next base: position 336,734 of record JAZKJV010010106.1, read on the forward strand.
AGACCGTTGAATTAGAGTTACCTTGTTAGAGGAGGTTGCTTCTTAGCCATTTCTGATGTAGAGAGTTACATTTTACACTTACACAGTACAAATAAGAATCATAGTCATCAGAAATTTGCGTCTGAGGATTTGTTCAGACCTGACTGTTGAGGCATCTTGAATAGAAAACTCGTGGAACTTGAAGTCCGTTAGGTCTTAAATTCAGATCTCAATAAGGTTCCGCCACACAGTTAATCTAAAGGTAGAGTCAAGCTCCATTTTCACCTTTTATTCATGACCTTGGTATGGAACCCAAAATCATTTCACTCTTGCATTTCATTTTAGTTGCTCGGGGACGAGCAAGGTTTAAGTATAGGGGGTTGATGAATATGTGATTCATCACTCTAAAAGTTGAAAATAGAGCTTTGTTACCGAGTAATTAGATGCATATTTCTACTTATATTGCATAATTAGCATTCATGCATGCATAAGTAATATCTGCATTTTAGCATTCATATCTGCATTAAATAAGAAACCCAATTCACTTGTAAATATTCACATGTATATTCACCATATTTCACCTATTTGTATATATTTTATACTAACTCCAAATATAATAAAATCAACTCCATAATATATATTACTAACACTAATTAAAGAAAATATCAAAAAAATATTAACTTGTAAAATTGACCAACAAGACCCCAATCCAAATTTGAAACTAAGAGACTTAAAAATGTACATATCTCTCTTATACAGTGTCCGATTTAGGCCTACTCATTTTTAAAATAATATACATTTAGAGACCTTCAAAACAAGATCAACTTCATTAAAATCGGAGCTCGCATGCAAAACTTGAGCTTTGGGCCCCTATTGTATATGTACATATTGACCTTTTGCCCCTGTATTTTATCTTTTTATTTTCTTAATTATTAAAAATCTAAAAAAATAGATTAAATTTTAAATATTCCTTTCATATTTTTCTAACTTTATTTTGATTTTTCTTGAATTTAAAAATGACAAAAAATGCAAAAGATAAAAATGTGGTATTTTATACCTATAAGGTACCACCCAAAAATATTTTTTGTACAGATGGTTTCATTTGATTTTTGGCTCTTCACGAAAGTTGTACATCTCGATTAGACGAGCAACTTTTGTGTTGACCCATTTTGATTTAATCTCTTTTGTTATTTCTTTTTTATTTTTCTTTACATTTAATTTTTGAATTTTCTAAGAGCGACATGTGGCAGCTCTTGGAGCCGCCACATGTCACCTCATTTTTTTATTATTTTCAAATTAATTTTATTATTTTCGCATTTATTATTACTATTTTAATTATTTTTAATAACCTACTATATTTATTAATTATTTTATTCCCCTTTTACTTCTCCCCTTACTTGTCTTCCACTCCAAGCCATCAACTCACCACTTCCTCCACCTTCCCTCCATCTTCTCCACCTCTTTTCTAACTCCCTCCTCCTCTTTATATTCACATCTCATCCTCTATTTTTCATCATCCGCCATTCTATGAGTGAAAACAGCTCCAGCTCCATCAAGGTTCCGAGGTGAGAGCTCGTCCATTGGTGTTGAGCGACGACGAGTCCAGGCGAGATCTGTGAGCCTTTTTTGCGTAGCATTCCTCCACAAGGGGATTGCCTAACTTCTCGGCTTTTCGCCAAGATGATCGAGGCCATGACAGGAGTCGCGCACCGTAGCTCCATCCTTCGACGAAATCATGGGTAAGTATATCGCTCTCTCTTTTCCTTTATTATTTTATCTAAACAATTTTTTTCCTCAACATTTCATCACCATATAATCATAGCCATTATCATCACCATTTCATTCATCACATCTTATATCATTTCATCTCTACATTTTTCTATTGATTACAAAAAAAAATCTCAAAAAAATTATTACATCAAAAAAAAAACAAAAACAAGAAACAGGAGAAGAAGCTGTTGCCCCCCCCCCCCCCCCCCCCGCGCGCCTCCTTCTTCGCTGGCCGCCAGCACCGCGCAGCCGTATCGCCCCGCGGCCCCGACGCCCTTGTCGGTGCGCTAGCGCATTTGCGTCTCCCTCCAGCAGGAGCGTCTCGCACCTCCACCGGCGACCGGCCCAGAGCCGCCAGCGCTCCTCGCGGCCGCAAAGCGCTTCCCGCCGACCTCCACCTGCTGTCCGCCAGCCGCCCGCGCCCCCGTCCTCGGTCCTGTTCCACACGGCCACGCACAGTGCGCGGTGCCGCCCTCGCGTGCAGGGGCCGCTGCCCTCGCCCCGTGCTCCCAGCCCGTGGCCGTTGCCGTCCACGCGCGCTAGCCTACGCGACCCCGTGCGCCTCGTTCCTCCAGTGCAGCAGCCACTACGCACGACCTTCAGATTGCCTCTCTCCTCCTCCACCAGTCGTGCGCCGCCACCACTGGACGCTGCACCAGCCGCTCGCGCGTTGTAGCAGCTCCCCGCACCTCCTGGACTGCTGCCCTCCCGCCGACATCGACTCGCGCGATGCGCCATCAGCCTCCAGGCCAGCCCACGCCTTGTTGTTCGAGCGCTGGCCTCCATGAGCGTCGCCAAGACCACCCCTCCGTCCAGCCGTGTGCCGCCACGAGATCCTCCGCCAATGCCAGCGTGGGCGTGCTCCCCCTGGCCGCCTCCACCCCTCGAAGCAGGCGTCGCTTCCGCTCTGCCTGCACCGTCATTGACCTGTCCCCGCGCCACGCGCGGTAGCCAGCCGCTCCCGTTCGCCTCAGCCCGTGAAGCTGCTTCCCTGCGCGGTGCCCCTTGGCTGCGCGTCGCATGTCCCCTCACGCTCCATGCCGCCGCACCCTTGCGTCCCAGCGTGCCTGCCTGCACTGCTTCGAGTGGCGCCGCCCTCCTCCTCACGCACGACCTTCGCCCCCTTGCGTTGCCAGCCCGCCGTCCTGCCGCCCGCTGTGCCCTAGGCATGAGGAGAAACGTGGGTTCCTTTCTTGGAACCCATGTTAGGAGGTCAATTTTTATTTTTTTTATTTTGCAAAAATTGTAATTTCGTACTTTTATGTTTGTTTAATTGTAAAAGAGTCTCTGTCCACATTTCATTTCATTCAATTTTTATTTTGTATTGCGAAGACACCCCTGCATTGTCATATTAATTTGGACAGTATTTTTGCATCATTTTTTAATAAAAAATAGCACTTTGATGAGCAACTAATTCTTTATCCCGTCGATATTTATTTGAATTTTTATGATCTTCGGATTATTTATTAAAAATCAGAGATGGAAATTGAGTAATATTTTACCCATTTATGCTCTAAAATTCACATAGACATATTTCTCGCTCCAAAAATTGTAAAAAAATTGTAGATGATGGATCTAAGTGCTCTTTAATTACTCTCCAAGTTTCATCGAAATTGGAAATGTCTTTTGCATGAAATAAATTATAGAGTGAATTATGTAATTACTTTTTAGTTAAATCCACGAAGATTATTTTTGAGAAATTTAAAGTCTCTTGGATTGCTCATCAAAATATCTATTTGAGACAAATAGCTCTCTGGAAAATTTGATTTTGTGGATTTACTAAAAATTAAATACTCACAGTCATTCTGTTTTCAATAAAACATTCATAAAAAATCATAAAGTGTTAGAAAATTCTAAAAATATTAGTGTAGCTTCATTTCATCATATTTAACTTCCAGTAAAAGTTTCATAATTTTTGCATTTCATTTGCACGAGAAATGGCATAAAACCCTAAAAAAGTTTGCATTTTTCCTTTGTGCATCTTAAATCCAAAAACTCCAAAAAAATTATATTTGCATTCATCATTGGATTAGGTTTACCGAAAAAATATAACATGTCTAATTTGGAATAATTTCATACTCAAATTAATTTTGGCTAAGTCGCTTATTTTCTTAATAACCTAATTCATCCGCATCGGTGCATCAGTGTTTTTATTGCATAAAAAATACAAAAAATCTCACTTGGAAAACAACGATTTAATTCATCTAATCTGATCCCGAGTTGTTTCTTCACCTCCTCGAGTCGACCCTGGGACATGCTCAGGTTAAACAAACATAAAACCACACGTACATTCATTCATTGATTATTCGATTCGTGCGGTTAATTTTTGAACAATCCGGATTTATCTGACTGCAACGAAATCGTTAATTTGACACTATTAAAAGGGTAGATCCGCAACCAATCACGCAACTTCAAAATTTTTTTTATAAAAATGAAATAATATAATCCTCCAAAATGGCGACACATGGCAGCTCCAGGAGCAGCCACGTGTCAGCCCCACCAAATTCGGAAAATAAATACCTTGGTAAATACTTAGAAAATAGTAAATGACCTCAGATCAAAAATATTTATTCACAAAAATTGGTCGTCTCAATGATATCTATAACTTTCATGAAGAAACTAATGCCAAAATCAATCATTTGTGTAAAGTGATATTTTTGGCGTTTCCCATGTATATTAAATACCTTGATTTTTGGGTTTTATAATTTTCTGTCATTTTTAAACCAGATAAAAATCCGAAAAAATAGGATAAAATCAGAGATAAATATTTACGTATTAATCTATTTTTTTAGATTTTTATTGATTAATAAAATAAAAAATAAAATAATAGATGGAAAAGACAATTTTTGTACAGACAGTTAGTGAAGACTCAGACTCAGTTAGTTTCTTTGATTTCAAGCTCAGTTTGGATTTGGTTTTTTGCACATTTTAATAAAACTTTCATCAAAGAAGACAAATGAAAAAAATATAAAATAAAATAAGTTAATTATGTACATAAAATAATAGGTCTAAAACCGCTAAAATACAAAATGTACAAAAGAGGCCCAAAACCCAACTTTCACATACGAGCTCCGATTCACTTGAACTTAGTCTTGTTTTGAAGGTAATTAAATGTACATTAGTTCAAAAGTGTGTAGGATCAAAATGGACACTGGATGGAGAAGATATGTGGGTTTTAATTCGGAAGTCCTAGAACTAGGGTTTGGGTTTTTGGTCCACTTATTTGGGTTAGTAATTTTTTGTATTTTTTTATTTATTCCTGTCAGTGATATGTACACAATGGGGTGTTTTCGGGTCAACTAGAGTTAGCAGGAATTAGTTAAAAATTAGGTAAGTTAGGCTATTGACATGTCAATTTTGGCTGGGATTTTTGACTTCTTATTTTATGCGAAAATAAGTGATAAAATGCAATTCTTATCAAAATGTGCATGGATGCTAATTATGCAGAATAAATGAGGAAATGCCTATGATTTTTAGGGATTAGAGCTTTATTAATGACTTTTAGAGTGATGTATCTGACATTCATCATCCCCCTATACTTAAACCATGCTCGTCCCCGAGCATCAAAGAAATGCATGAGGTGAAATAAGATTGGGTTCCATACCAAGACCATGAGCTGAAGGTGAAAATGAAACTAGACTCGACCTTTGGATTAATAGTTTGGTGGAACTTCTGTGAGACTTAGAATTTTAAAATCAACAGCCTTCAAGTTCTATAAACATTGTCACAGTTTCGGCAGAAGTCGTCTTAGATCAATCATCTTCCCAAAGCATACCCTATGAACATTGAACAATCGACTCATGTGTGTGAAAGGTTTTAGATCTTCCCATCCAGAATGCCAGACTACCATGCAAACCTCCTCTCCAATAACTTGTCCTCGGGGAGTCAGGTATTTCCTTCTAAGGTCTGTCGCACTGTGTTCATAATTGAAATGGGGGAGAAGTTAGAAGAAGGAGAAAAGAACTGGAGGGTGGCTAGTGTAGTCACCTCTCCTTGTAAAGTTGGCTAGTATAGCCAAGTCTCCACCAAGATTTGCAGGTTTTCTTGAAGCTTGGACCTTTTTGGTCAGATATTTATTTGGTAGTGGCTTCTTTGTATTTGGATTTTTGGTAGCACTACATGGATCTTGTTGTGCCCCTATGAATATAGAATCTTTTTTCGTACATGTTTTGGGGTCTTAGAAAAAATTGTGCCCAGCCGTCTATCCCTTTTCCTAAGCTTTATTTCAACCCGTACTCTGATCTTTAGATTTTCACGCTACCAGAAAAGAAACTCACACAGTCTTCCAACACCTCGTCCGAGTTGAGCTAAGTGCACGGTGCAAGAGTACAAATTAATTCTTTATTCCAGAGTTGTACCCAGAATGAAGAGACCAGGTTAGACATTAAGAGTCAAATGTTGTACATTGTCATGTGGAACTCAAAGAATTAAGTCATAGACCTGAAGTTTTGAAAATCCTATTTCTCGGTGAAGTTCCTCTGAAATTAGGTGGATTAAGGTCAAGTACAAACCACTCTCGGTTTCTACTCATAACGCGGTTCAGAACCCAAGGACTTTTCACAGATGCAAATGATGTGATGATGGACGAAGTGCAGGTGTAAAATGTATATGGATTTTTTCAGAATTTTTTTGAAAAGTTTTTTTATGCAAAAAATGAATAAGAAGACATTTTTCAAAAAAAAATTGGTTGGACACAGTCAGTGTTAGTAGCAAAAACTCTTTTTCTTTTGTTTTTGTTTTTGTTTTGTTGTTTGTTTTGTTTTTTTGTTTTTTTCACAAGTTAGTTACCCTTCCCGTAAATGCATATAAACTTACACGAAAGTACGAGATATGGGTAAAATATATACACAATATATATACAGACCCCCCTATACTTAGCGAGTGATGTGTCTTCAGAGCACAAGAAGCATAAAGAAGACATAGCTCAGGTTAAGCGTAAGAGAGTGAAAAAGACAAAGAAACAATCCAAGTATAGAAGAAGAGCGAAAAATGAGGCGGTCGGGACATATCAATGAGGAGAGTATATACAGATGGGCATCGGTTCCCCCTATACTTAGTCTCTGGTCAGCCTACGTACAGCAGAAGGGTGGAAATGAGGCTATCATGAGATGGGGAGAATGATATGTACAAATGGCATCGGTCCCCCCTATACTTAGGCCTTGGCCTAAGTAGAGGAAGAAGATGTACAAGGAGACCGATGTGGTTGGGAGGGAGGGTGGGTAACCGATGATTAAGGTGATTTTCGGCTGATCTTCTTGTGAGCATGTGGTGGAAGATCGTAATGATGACAAGGAGATGAAGCATATGATTCCCAACTATTATCGATGTTATCCTTGGAGAAATCATGTTGGATATTAGATGACGCGTATGAGTCAGATGAAAGGTAACCATCATTAGAGTTATCCTCAGAGGAATAGTATTTAAAAGTGGACACACTCCAGATATTCTTGTCTTTTTGTTTCTTCAGTTGTTTTCTCAGAATTCGTTCCTTCTTGGTATCAAGCGATTTGTCCTCGAATGAATACTCTGAAGCACCAGTCTCAGTCAGCTCATAAGAAATAATTCCAGTGTATTTGATGAGAGCAGGAGCATCAACTTTGGATGAATAATAATGAGGATGGGAGTCGTCCAACGGGAATCGAAGTTTGGATCCTTACGAAGGTAAGTTTTTAAGACTACCGAACAAACCTCACTCATGTAGATTACCTTTTCCGGACATGATGAGGAATCATCAGATGATTCCTCTTCTAGAAGGTCAAAGGTGACTTTCTTTTTTGATGAAGGAGTATTCATTTTGTTTCATGAAGTTGTTGGTCCACTTGAGTTTTCAGATGAATAACCATTAAAATTTTTCTCCTTGGTCGGTGTTCGTCCTGCGTGTTCGTTCTTGGTCATCTTAATATTGGTGCAGTCCTGAGTTGGAATGATTGGGTCAAGGTATTCAGAGTAGGTTGACCCAGGGTGCGACCATGCATAAGTCTCAGGTTCATATAAGAAACACTTTTCTATTGTGAGATCCGCAGGAATTGAAATAGTGGGGGAGTCTCTGCATGTTCGTTCTTGGAGCATTCCTGCGTTGAGTTGATTTGATCAAGGTAGTCCGAATATGTTGACCCAGGGTGCGACCATGTATAAGTCTCAGGATCGTATGAGTCATATATTCGATTTTCCATGGTGAGAACAGCTGGGAATGAAGCAGGAGGGAGAGTCTCTAAACCAATAGTCTCATCAGCAACAACTATCTCAGATAGAGCAATGGGGTAGGGCTCTGCTACCGCTTGATGGTTGCGACTGTCGAGGTCTTCATGGGTTGCCTCAGAAAATCATGGTTCCTCAAAGACTTGTTGAGATCGAAGTACTTCCAATGCTGTAAAATTGATTTCCCGAGTCTCACACTCAATAATTGCCTTAGCCATTGCTAAGAATGGCTTTCCGAGAATAATTAGAGACTGGGTGAATTCTCCCTAATGCTCAATATCAATGATCGTGAAGTCTACTTTGAGCGGAGCACCTTGGAATGTAATGATGACATAAATGATTCCTCTGGGCTGCTTTATCAATCGATCAGCCAATTGAACGATCTCTCGTATCTTCCTAATAGGTCCGAGTTTGAGTTCGTGAAATACATAGGTCGGGAGGATATTGATTAGTGAATCGTCGTCAATTCGAGCATGGGTGAAAATTGTTTCTTTGATTCCAAAGTCAAATATGGGCAACCGCTTCACTATGCGGCTCTTCGTTTTTCTCCTCAACACCAAGGAGGATGCCATTGACGAGATATGTCTTTCAGTCTTTGTTCTTATCCTGCCCGACTTTTTCATCATTAATTTGTTCATTAAAAATCCTTTAAGCTCGAGAAGTGCTCAATGTCCTGTCTAAAGGGAAGTTCAAAAATCAGTTTCTTCTCCAGTGCTTCCCGTAAAGAAGGATCCAAAATTTTCAGATCTTCTTCAGTTTCAATTTTTATGTATTTTTTGAGATTTTCGATTTTTTGGTTGTTTTTTAATATTTCAATTTTTTGATATTTTCTGTGTGGTGTAGTGATGTGGTGTTTTCCGTAGATGAGTAGGAGCTTTGATGTTCCAAGTAAGAGTCAGAGGTATAGTCATCCATAGGGGAGTAATATGCAGAAGTGTCGTTGTCAGAGTCGTCCCTAGGGTGAACATATTCTTTAGGTTTCTAAATATCCTCAAAATTTTCAACACGAGATCCAATCTTTTCCTCATCCATTTTTATGTCCGAGCTACTAAAGAGTGAAATTAATCGGTCGGCAAACTTTTGAAATCTATCCTCCATTAAATCGAATCTCTTATTTATCCTCAAAATATCATCCTCAAAAATCTGTTTATGACTAATCATGGGAGCAGTCGGGGTGTGTTTTTGCTTTTGAGATTCAATAATTTCATCTTCCATTCTTCTCAAAAATTATGGAAGGAGGCTGCTCAGAGAAAGGATTTTGCAGGAATTTGTAGGTCTCATACTCAACATGTTGTGACTCAGGCATGTAATGCTGATTTGAGTAGAGTCTACTTTCATGGTCATGATTGATTGTATCCTCAAATAATGGAGTCATACATGGAGCATATGTGTCGATATCATCTGTCTGGGCCTTTGTATGTATAGGCTGATCAAGGAGTGGTACTCGGGTTGTTCAATAAGGATTTGATCGTTAGGGTCAATCCAACACTGATGATCATTAAGTGCGAGCCTCTCCATCTGGTGTGATTGGGTTTGGTCTCTCGGCCAATCATGAGATTCAAAAGTGATTTGATCTTGAAATGGTTCATTAGAGAGAAACCGAAAATAAGATGGTTCAGTCCAGGATGGTAGGTGGTCATGTGTGGTCGGATGATTCGAGTGAATGGCTTGGAATTTAATGAGGGGACCGAATTTATCCGAGAGTCAGAATTTCCCTTAAATGTCGGAGGATTATTGAAAGAAAATGGTTTAGTCGATTTGAGCCTGACAGATACAAATTCATTTTCATAATATAGATCTGATGGGTACTCGGATCATTGTTCTGTCTTTGTCAAAGGAAGTTGACGATGAATCGACATGGTTGATCTTGGTGCAAGTGCACAGGATGTTCAAAAGAAATTTTTATCAAGGAGATTGATGGTATAAATGTGTGGCTTTTGGTCTTCGAAATCAGTTCATGCACACAATTCAAACACAAATCAAACCCCAGATTCACCAACTCACACAATGAAGCCGCAAGAGTTCAGCAATTTATCTTTTCAATTTTAAGTTGGTGATAAATCTATCTTGGAAAGAATTTAGCGAGCTGTTAGGCACCAGAAATTTTTTTAATGACTAGCCTGAATTCTTATGACTAGTTGCACCTACTTTCAACCAGTATGGGTGTAAGTACGGACCGTAAAATGGCTACCCGTGCTATTTAAGGACGGAGCCTTATGTAGTGTCCTTTAAACCACCCACTCTGCTAAGGAAATCCGGATCGTTTATCGATTACCCGTTTTCCTTACTGAGAAGTAGCTAATCATTTTTATAAAGTCGGTAGTCAATATGAAAATTCGGAGTTGGGCTCTAGCCTTAAGTGTCGTCTCTCGCTCACCCAGAAAAACAAAAGAATCCAAGGTCGAGGTTCTTCTCCCACAAAAATTCTTGATTTTATGGGTTATTTAAAATTGGCTATAGTTCCCAATTTTAATTAGGTGATTACTGAAAAATTAAGTGAGCACAAATACGTATCTACCGTCCAGTCCCAATTTCCTTTAAAATTATGTGATAAAATATGAGAGAGAATTTCAGGAAAAGCCGATGCATGCGAAAAGAAGATGTATGCTCAGTTAGATGACTTACAGTGATTCCTCGCAATCTCCATGTAGGATGCAATACAAGAATTGAAAGATTATTCTAAATGAATGCAAGTCGATAAAAACCACACCTAGCAAAAAGTTCTATTAGCCGGGAAGAAATGAGTTAAGTTTTTGACTAAATTGAATGATCTAATACGCGTCTCAATTAAGTGAAGAGTGATCCTCGGTTCTACGAGCACAATCAAAAATTATGAAAGCTCTAATATCCGTATGTGCAGGTCTATCCTAAGCGCCACTCAAGTCAGGCCCCACCCTCACCGTCGCCGGAGAGTGAAACAGGACACGGCACACCACAAAAAAAAGTTTGAGGTCTTGTTACATACACGAGAATCCAAACGGACACCGCTAGAAATGAGCAATTAATTACAGAAAATAAAATTGTAGAGAATAAAATCCTAAACTCTACGCTCTCTCATGATTCGACTCGATCTTAATTTTTAACGCAACTTTTCGGAATTCGGTGAAGATGCTTCGGTTTCTAAAAACTGCTCCACGTACGTCGGGTACCTCGCAAGAAAAATAAGAGAAAAAATGCAAGAGAATAACTCAAACAAATAAAAAATTAAACAAACAAATAAATGCTGAAAATAAAATAAATTCATGAAAAAAATGGAATTTACAGTGAAATTCAAGGGCCAGACTACCCGAATGAGAAAAATCGAACAAAAATTTTTAGACAAAAAACTAAGCCGTTTGCCTCCTTGGCAACGACGCCATTTGACGAGTCCCTGATAGCTAATGTTTAAATGCATGGATTATCATTCGCTTAAATTATTGTGTCGTTTCGTTGTAGGCGGGCAATCGGTATCGGTCAAGAAATAACCACAATTATTTAATCAATTTTTATTCGTGTGGTTTTATGTTTATTTTACTTGGACAAGTCCCAAGGTCGAACACAAGGAGGCAAAGGAACAACCAAGAATTTTGCCTATCAAAGTTCGTGCATGGTTTTTGAGGGGTCTTTTAATGTAATTTTGGGATGCGAAATGTAAATTAGGCCATTTTTAACGACTAGAAAATGATTAGCATTCAAACTAATCCCGAAAAATATGAAACTTGGCCATGATGACAAGAATGATGAAATGAGTGCACAGTAAGTTTTTTTGGAATTCTTGGATGTGATGTAAATTTTTTTATGAATTTTTGAATGCAAACACAATGAATTTCAATTTTTAATTATAATAAATATTGAACCTAATTATTTTGAGGGATAAAATTATCCAAGATCTGTTGTTATGTGATGGATCTCAGAAAAATCCTAAACCTCAAAAATACAAGATTTAATACCTATAAAAAATTAAACATTGAAATGTACAAAATGTGTTTTAGAGGACAAATGATGCATGCATATGCAATTATTTTTGGGCCCGATGTAGCACACAATTAATTCTACAATCTGCGAATTTTTGGCAATTTTTGGAGCAACGGTCAATTAATTATGATATTTCAAGCACATAATGCGTAAAATATGCAATGTTCCACAAAATAATTAATTATTAATTAACCACAAATCACAAAAATGTCAAACATATGCCATAATGTAGAGAATTAATTGACAAACATCTTGTTTTTTTATGAAAATGAAATGACGCGAAAACATTGCTCAAAATAATAGAGGAAGTCAGGGTTATTAATGTAAATTACAATAAATATATAATAAAGATAATGCAGAATATGGATATGCATGTAATTACCTAAACCCCTAGGGGTATGTCTGCAAAATGTCTAGAGGGTCACGTGTGTAGCACGTGACCTCTGGTCTGGGGGGTTGCTGTGCAAATAAATGATCTTGGGAGGGGCCTTCGTAATTTACCCAATGGGTCACTTGCGATGCACGTGACCCCTGGGGATGGCTGACGTTCCCCCAGCGCACGTGCCTCGCACGTATGTGGGGGGCCTCAGGACCACTGCCCGGCCGGCGAGGCAGAATGGGTGGCGCGGAGGGCTGGTGAGTGTGGCGGAGCCCTGACGGTGGAGGAGACGACCGGTGTTGGCGTGGTCGTGGTGGAACAACTGGGCGATGAGAGCTTGCGGAGGTCTGGCTGGGCGAAGTTGATCCAAGGCGAGGCCGTGAATCAGACCTGGGCAAGGTATTGTGGGACAAGCTTGCTGGAGGTGGCGTTGAAGATGGCGTTGCAGATGATTGGCGTTCGTCGGTTGAAGTTGGTGACGGTGGCGGGCGAAGCTGAAGGTTGAGTCGCTGCGGAGGTTGTCGATGGAGAATGAGTATCGTTGGCTCGACGACGATGGCCGGAGCAAAGCATCACTTCGGAGGAGATCGTTGAAACGAGGTATGAGGTCTCGGATCTCTTCGCGCCTTCGAGGAAGAGAGCAGGACATGGAGTTGTCACCTCCGGTGATGGAGCTTCCTCCCTTTAGCATTGCAAGCGGCGGATGGATGCAACGAGGGAGCGGTTGCGGTTTAAATAGGGAGAAGTATACGCGGACTATGGAAGGTCGACGGAATTGGGTTTGAAGAGGAAGGAGATCGGTGATGGAGAGATGCAATTTGGGGTGGCAGTGATCTGATTGGAGAAGGGAGGATGACGCACGTGCGCAGATTTTATTTTTTTTTATAAAAACGAAATAATAAAATCGTCCAAAATGGGAGATACATTGCGGCTCCGGGAACTGCCACGTGTCTGCCCCACAAAATTCAGAAAATAAATACCTTAATAAATACTTAAAAAATAGTAAAAGGTCTCGGATCGAAAAAGTTTCTTCACAAAAATTGCTCATCTCGATGAGATTTATAACTTTTATGAAGCATCCAAAACCAAAATCAATCATTTGTGCTAAGTGATATTTTTGGGGTATCCCATGTACATAGAATACCTTGATTTTTGTGTTTTATAATTTTTTCATTATTTTTAAACCAGATAAAAATCCGAAAAAGTAATAAAATCAAAGATAAATATTTACACATTAATCTATTTTTTTGGATTTTTATTGAGTAAGAAAAAGAAGAAATAAAATAATAAATGAAAGAGATAATTTTTGTATAGACAATTAGTGAAGACTTAGACTAAGTTAGTTTCTTTGATTTCAAGCTCAGTTTGGATTTGGATTTTTACACATTTTAATAAAACTTTCATCAAAGAAGACAAATGAAAAAGAAATAAAATAAAATAGGTTAATTATGTACATAAAATAATAGGTCAAAAACCGCTAAAATACAAAATGTACAAAAAAGGAGGCTCAAAACCCAACTTTCACATACGAGCTCCGATTCACTTGAACTTGGTCTTGTTTTGAAGGTAATTGAATGCACATTAGTTCAAAAGTGAGTAGGATCAAATGGGACACTGGAAGGAGAAGATATGAGGGTTTTAGTCCGGAAGTCCTAGAACTAGGGTTTGGGTTTTGGGTTCACCTGTTTGGGTTAGTGATATTTTTATTTTTCATTTATTCTTGTCAGTGATATGTACACAATGGGGGTGGTTTTGGATCAATTGGAGTTAGCATGAATTAGTTAAAAGTTAGGTAAGTTAGGCTATTTACTTGTCAATTTTGGCTGGGATTTTTGGCTTCTTATTTTGTGCGAAATAAGTGATAAAATGCAATTCTTATCAAAACATGCATGAATGCTAATTATGCTGAGTAAATGAAGAAATGCCTGTGATTTTTAGGGATTAGAGCTTAATTAATGACTTTTAGAGTGATGAATATGAGATTCATCACATGTTTATCCTTCTTTCTCAATATGGATCAGAAAAAATATTCAATATCTGACACAAAGACAATGCATAAAAAATTACCTGAATTGAAAACCATCACAGGGATGAGACAGATCTTCCAGGAAATATCAAAGCTTCTTGATCTCTCTCTTTTCTCTCACGTTAAAGAGTTGTGTTGAAGAGGGAGTTTTTCCGTTTCTTTATGAAGATGTGGATTCAAAAAGAGTGATCACCCTGATTTTCTGAGGACCACGAACCATATTCAGTAACTTTAGTGGTACATTACATCTCTACCCATCATAGAAATGCAAATTACCCTTGATCTCTACATATCAATATCCCGTGTAGCCAATATGCACGCATATAATGGCAAAATTAATACATATTCATATACATATTAGTGCATCTTTACATTAATATTCCAACAAGTTCTTACTTAGGCTATATGTGTAGCACTATATGTATTTAATCCGATGAGCTCAACCTTTCTATCATCACTTTAATTTATTTCCACAAATCATGTCTACTAGTTTTATCAATCAAAGGACCAATAATCATGCTATAACCATAGTAAATTAACCTTTAATGGTCACGTATGTCTATACAACTTAATAACATGGATAACAACATGGGCATGTAGCTTGAAAATTATATGCAATGTCATCTTAACATATCAATTTCCAATTGGTCCACTTAATTAAGATCAAGCTTGATGAATAAAAAGTGAATGCAAAATAATTGTTTATACAAAACAATAGCCATAATGCCTAAAGCAAAATTCCAAAGTACCAAAAAAACTATTTACAAGCATTTTAAAAAATACACACTCCCAGTAAAATTGAATATCTTTAGCTGAATGACACACATAATCATGGTATGATCATGAAATATTTTAGGTGACAATACTTTAGTAAGCGGATCTAAAATCATGGAGTTTGTATATGCTCAATAGATAATTGTCCACTTTGTTACTACATGTTACTTTTCTTCCTATCATTCTTTCTATCAGAATACAATTTAAGTAATTTATACGTAGCTATCAGTAACTTGAGGTATTGCAAGTAACTAAATAGACTACATCAGTAAAGAAGGGGGGATTCGATAGTAATTCAAAATAGAGAATATGATAAGTAAGATATACAGAAGCATCAGTAACCTGTAACAAATTGTAGTTAAAAGAAGACAATAAAATCAGTAAGTTGGAATAATTATAAAAAACTACGTGACCAGTAACTTATGTATTGCTATCAGTAACATTCGATGCACTATAAGTAATTAAAAAGGTTATATAAGTAAATAAGAGGTGCATCAGTAACACTCAAAGTATTACTTAACTATGACATTAGTAACAATCAAAATGAGTACAGTAAAATGGATAATTTTAATCAGTACTTCTTGTATGGACATTAGTAATTTACATACTTAATTACTGATCTCACAATAATAATTACTTGAGAACATAATATGTATTACTTGAGTAACATGAATGAATTACTGATCTCAGTACAATGTAATATTATAGATGCAAATTACTGACAACTGTTTCAATATTACTGATCTCGCAACACATAATTACTTACGTACAATATATACATTACTAATCAAATGTACAATGATCATTTATTCGAAACGAAATTAAGGATTTGAATTTATCTTTCCAAAACCGTCTTCCTTTTTTAAGGACTCGGTATAATTGGAAATACAAAAGGTTCAAACATATTAATATCCTTCCAAAACCGTGTCCTTCAAAATAGGAAACCTCTCAAATGGAAATACACGTGGAGAGCTTACATTAGGTGCTCATTAAAACTCACATGGGCACAGGGCTCTCTGGATAAGTCCTATATATATATATATATGGAGTACTTGAATTGAGGTGGCACCTTTCCTTGATTATGGAAATGTGCTATCTTAGGTTCTTGGATGGTAAGTGTATGAGTGAGATTGAAATCACCAGGTGGTTTTCGTGCCAACTAACATTCTTAATAAGGGGTTAAATTAAATTAGTGTTAACTTAGCAAAATACATATCATTGATCATTCTATATTTAGGTATATACCAAATGATGGATAGAATTTTCCAGAAATATCTGATGGAATAAATGTTTGCATTTTAAAATAATTGTTATCAATTTATAAACAATTGAGATGTTTTACAATTCCGTGTTATAAATTACAAAAGCATAACCACTGTTGTTCACAGAAAAGTCCAAATCCGACGAAAATTCATATTTTTTGTGTAGATATGTTTCCTAAAATATAGAACATTGTGATCATATGCTAATTAATTGTGTAACCAAAGAGCTCTTGGGTCGAGGGCAAACTGCCTCGACCCCGTTAGCGGCGGTGAAGGTGGACGGTGCGGTGGTGCGGGCGAACTCCGGCGATGCGACGGCGAAGGAGTGCGAACCCCAGCTCCTGTAGAGCTGGGTTGAACGGAGGGGCAGAGAAGGTGCGCGGGATGTACACGTGTAAATCATTCCTACAATGATGGGATTTTTGTTACAACTATAATTCCTAATATATTAAATGGGATAAACTACAAACACATTAAATATGTTACATGTCATATGAACATTAATTTTAGGGTATTAAACCACAACATTTTTTTGATAACTTTGTAATAGTTATAAAGTGCAGCATTTTTTTAATTTTTGTAGTCTTTTTGTAAACCACATTTGATTTATTTTGAAAAATTTTGTAGTCTCTTTTGAGAACATTATATGGGAGTAACGTTCAGAAACTGTGATATTATTTTGTAAACTTTGCGCTCTCTTTTGTAAAATACATGTAATTTTTTGTAAAAACAGATTGCTTTTTATTAATGTACATATTATTTTATATGTTCATCCAACGTATTTCTCATATCGTGGATCCATTGAAATTTATCATCCACTGTAAAGTTCGTGTAGATTTTATAAAATCCACACTCTCATTGTAACAATTATATGATAATCTGTAAAATAAAAAGTCAATCATTAGTTTATCATTTATTCTAAAAAAGAATAACATGTAAAAATACATGCAGAATTGTAAATCAATGAATCAAAATATAAATTATACAATCATTTATGTAAATTAGTAGATCAAATGTAAAATATAACCATCATATTTTGGCACTTACATCAAAATGAACCTGCAACCTCATCCCTTTAATATTGAATCCACAGACGATAAGATTTCATCTAATTTGATTTTTACAAAATACATCATCTTTTGGAGAAATTATAACAAGATGCACAACTTTATATAATAAAAAATTATTTTATACTGACAACCTGAGACATATTCAATCAGTAAACAAATATTTACATTCTTAATCAAAAAATCCTTATTAAGGTGACATTTTCATTCTCATACTACAGACTTCAATCTATAAATAAAATTCAAAAGAAAATAATGAAAAGTATGTTGAATTCAACAGAACAGGAGACCCAAACTTACAAAAGATTGAATATTTCAGAAAATATGATTGAACTCAAGAGAATGAAAAGTGTGTTGAATATTCCAGAAAATATGATTGAATAAAGGTTCACTTTTTGAAATACTTGTTATCAATTTACAAAATATTCATATAATTTACAATACTGTGTTATAAATTACAAAATCATAATCACCGATATTCAAAAAAAACACCCAATCATAATCATTAGTGAATCAGGAGCGCTGATTAAAAAACAAAACAAATGAGAAACTTTGAAGATTAGATTGAAATGTAATCAAAACAGAAAGAAAACTTAAAATTTAAACACATTACAAAACATATAAATGCATGACAAAAATGGATCGGAACAATTAAAATTATTCAGAACTGAATCAGAGCAGTTTTTTCAATAAAAATCATGATAAAATAAAAAATAGGAACGATTTCGTAAAAATGATATATATCTCTATAATATCAAGATCAAGTGGGTATGTTGGATGTGTCATCAATGCTTGGACAAAGAAACGGGGGTTATCTCTTAAAAATCATCACAAGAAAGAAAACATATATTTTTGAGAAAAGAATAACCTCGTGAGAGCTGCTATTTTTAGTATGATCGTTTTTGGTAATTAATTAAATGTGCTATTATACAACGTGGAATCCGAGATTCAAATTGAAAGAAAGATCCAGATTAGATAATTATACAATACAGTTTCTAAATATAGAATAGTGACGCTATCTCGAATGGTGATTTTGGCAAAATATGGTGATTTTAATGACTACTGTAGATGATCATCAAACAGTTGTTGTGTGGTGTCGCACGTTGAATGAGGAAATGTTTAACCTCAATTCAAGTTTTTATTATACACACACCCCCCAAACAAAAGAAGCATCACCAAGATCTTGCATGTCACAATTCTGTGAATGAAATTTCTTGGTGTCCTATAAAAGGTTCATATCATTGCTAACAAGTAAGATGTCATAAACGCATAATATCAAGAAATATGTTTACTCCCACGAGACTTATGGTATATGCATTCATCGATCAAATTCATCCCAAAATCAAAAAAGGTGATCACATGATGAAATATGAAATACCATTATCTTGAAGTTTGTTCGACTCCATATATGGATTTCTTGAGTTTGTAAACCATATTAATTGGATCTCCCAACGCAACTTCCTGTGTGCCCTAATAGTTAATTCCATAATGACACCGAACCTATATCTATAATTTTCTTTTCATATATTGTATAGTAGAAAAAAAGATTCACTATAAGAGGCAACAACATTCAAGCAATAATCAAATTCAGATAAGAAACAAGTACCAACAGAGAGATTTTTGAAATAAACTAAGTTGTCCATTACCAAAAGAAATAGAGTAACCAACTTTGTCAAAAAGATAAACTGAAATCGAATTTCTACGAAAAGAAGGTACAATAAAAGTTCCATCTAGATCAAGATAAAAGTCACTCTTCAGTAATAATCTGAATTTTCCTATTGCTTCAACATGTATTGATTTGCCAATCCCCGCATAGAGGCATCTTTCAGCTTGATTGGGTTTTCGGTAGCTCAGACCACCTTGCATGGAGAGACTAACATGAGTAGTAGCTCCAGAATCTAGCCACCAAGTGTAATGTGGTACCGAAGCCAAATTAATTTCTGAACAAACCAAAATATAAAGGAACCTTTCTTGGCATGCCAAGCATGATAATTTGTGCATTGCTTTTTCATGTGTCCTCCAGCTTTGCAAAAGAAATAGCATGTAGTAGATGATTCCTTGTTCAGTTGTTTCTTATGAGGTACTCTGACTGCAACTTCCTTTCATGCTTCCTTTTCTTGCCCTTTCCTTTAGAGGTGGATGCAAGATGAACACTTTCGATCTTATCTTGCTTTAACATTTCCTCTTCCTGAACATAGTATGAGATGAGCTCATTCAGCGACCAAGTTTCTTTCTGATAATTATCGCTCACTTTAAACCAGTTGATTGAAGGAGGAGGAGAGATAAGAACCAAATGCACTAACAAATCCTCGGAGAGTTCAAGTTTGAGTGCTTTTAACTTAGAAGTAAGATGAGACATCTCCATGATGTACTCACTAATGTTGCCCTTTCTTTTATACCACATCGAAATTAGACTAGCCAAGATGTACCAATTTCAACCTTTTCATTCTTGGCAAATTATTTTTCAATATCAGAAAAGAATTCTTTAGCAGTATTTATTTTCTTAGACGTAGTGTCCCTGAATGATTCCAAAATGGCCCGTTTTCATTATCATCATGCACATGTGATTTGATCTCTCCCACTTTTCATTATCCCTTTTTTCATCAGAGGTGCTCTTATCTATAAGTGAAGGAGGAGAGACAATTCTTATCACAAGGTTAAGATCCATGACCACGATAACTGTCAACAAGTTCTCCTAACATGACTTAAAATTGGAGCAATTTAACACTGGAATCGATAATTGATGGTGGCAGTTATGTTGGTGAAATTCATATCGGAAAGTGACAATAAAATTGCTCGCATAACTATAATAAAATCAAAATATTTAATATAGGCAAAATCTCGTCTCACGATATCTACCCCTCCGTATATTTGTTTCTTTGGATAAAGTTATAACTTGTGAGCGATATCTTGATGTAGTAATACATATTGATAAACACGCCAAATAAAAATTGACCTTTAGATGGATTTAATATTTGCACAATAACCAAACAATCATCATACATTTAAAACTACAATCACATATGTAATTCCGATCTTTGGGTAAATACCTATCCATATGAATTACTGATGCATAACTATTTATATTTTATCACACATCAATTTCAACAACATTGGTCACTTTGGTGACATATTGTTTTAATTGATGTGTATCAAAATATGTAAGTATCCATTCATATATTCAAACTTGTTATTTGATCTTAACAATAAAAAATACCCTAATGGGGAACTGTGGGGCCATAACCCATTGTAAAATTATTAACTTGATGGGTATCGCTGTAACACATCGTAAAAAATGTGAACAAATCACTATAATTATGGTTTCGTTTGTATTGATATAAACATGTTGCATGAGACACATAAAGTCAATAAAAAAACTTGTGATGCAATCTGATTGATGAAACTTGGAAATATATATGACAAGTTTCATGTGTTAAAGCCCCATGAATGGATCAACGATGTCATCTTATAAAAATATATACAAGAAGATAAAAATCGAATGTGCTTTCAAGGAATAAGGGTAGCATCTTGTAAAATAATATACAAGAAGACAAAAGTCAAATGTACTTTCAAGGGAATCTCCACTCGCAATAGATAAAATAAGTGGCTACATGCTTGACATAAAACTTCCAGAGGTACAAAATCAAGTTGCATAAAATATTATTAAAAACAATCATGTGCATCCTTATTTCTCAATATGGATCAAGAATAAGTATTCAATATTTGACACAAAAATAATGCATAAAAAATTACTTGAGTTGATAACCATAAGAAGAATGAAACGGATCTTTTAGGAAGTATTAGAGCTTCTTGATCTCTCTCTTTTCTCTCGCATTCAAGAGTTTTGTCGAAGATGAAATGTTCCGTCTCTTTACGAAGATGTGAATTCAAAAGGAGTAACCGTCCTAATTTTCTAGGGATCAAATGTAATGACCTATAAGGTCAGCAACATAAAGGCTAAAAAGGAGATAAGAAGAGAGGAGGGCGACCCACATGATGATAAAAAAATAAGGAGGATGTGTCAACTTGCATGCCTTTTTGGCACTTACCTCTTCCCACTTGCTGTAAATAGAGGAAGGGATGGGGACATGAGAGAGGCATCCAAGGAGAGAGAGAGAGAGAGAGAGAGAGAGAGAGAGAGAGAGGAAAGAAAGAGAATGCACGGAAGAGAGAGAGATAGAGAGAGTACTGAGAGAAAATGAAAAAGAGATCGATAGGGAGAGAAAGAGAAAAAAAGAGGGAAGAGAGAGATAGAAAGAGGAGTGAGAAAAATAAAAAGAGAGAAATATATTGTTAAAATTAGAAGGAGAAAAATATTGCTATGGTTACTCTTGTTATCTCTTTATGCTCAAAGTTATTATTATTAATCATGCAATTAATGTGTCTATTTTTTATATGCAATATATTTATGTCATGATAATTATGCATATTTTCAATTATATGTGATTTTGTCAAGCATCGATCTTAAAAGCGCAATTGTTCTATGTTATCATCATATCGATCCAACAATTATGTATATAATGCAGTATGATTTATATATATATGGTATAACTGATTATATTATATTAAAACAATAAAGGGAGATGTTATAAAGATCATTATAATTAGATCCAAGGGGTATCATTGTACCATGTCAAACTAAAGAACGATATATATGTCCTAACATTATGTATTCATAAATATATACGATATCGAGAATAAACGTCCGTTGATTATGTAGTTTATGAGTTTTATTGGTTAAATATCTGATGAAACTCGATTTCATCATCATAATTTCCCATTATTAATCCCCTTGCTTAAAAATGTGTCAATAAAACCCAGTTAATGTCCTGTAATTATCAGAGTCTCGAATAAATTAAAAACCACAAAAAAATGACAAAAACAAAATCTGCGGTATTTTTAGCCTTAAAAATACCCTCCAAAATATTTCGGGTCTTTGTTTGATCTCATCTCCAGTTTTGATCAACATGAAACTAGTAGATCTCATCAATATCTACAACTTTCATGTTTTGAGTTTTCTCAAATTCGGCCAATTTAACCCTTAAAAATAAAAAATACCCTCGAATAAATCTGATTGGGCCACGTGGCCCATTCTGGGGGCGCCACGTGGCCCCGCCATCCTTGTCTTATCCGCCCTCGCTCCGAGCCGTTGGATCTTCTCCTGATCCAACGGCCCAGTCCTCTCCACATCCGCTTCTATTCCTGGCCATCCGATCAACCTCCATCTCTGATCCACGCCGCACGTTCGCGCCTTGTCCTCAGCCTGCCACGTGGCGCGTTTTACGCCAGACGATTGAGTCTCCATCTCGCCATCACCGCTATTCATTCGCGCTTTGTCCTCATCCATCCGATCGAATCCTTGGATCCATCTGTGCCGCCCTTAAGCGCCGACCCTTGAGCATGACACGTGGCACATGCATCTGCCATTGATTGCACCGCCTAGATCTCATCGTACCCATTCCCTAGCACATCGATCAAGGCCGTTGGATCTTCCGATCCAACGGCCATCCATCATCGTCAACCTCCAGGCGACCTTTCTTCCCCACGTTCTCCACATCGCACAGCACCTTCCCCCTTCCCATTTTTTCCGCCACTCCAGTCGACCTCTTCCCTTTCAAACCAACCCACGACCGAGCTCCATCATCAGTTATCTTTGCGCAAACCTCCACTTCCCATGACATCCCTCCAGTCACTCCATATCCTCCACTATAGTCACCTTTGCCATCACCGGAACCACTTCCCTCACCCTTCAAATATCTCGCCCCCTCTACCGAGTTCCGGTTGTCTACCTTTACGAGGGGAGTGGCCCAACCCTCCTCCGCCTCCCTGTGACAGGGGGAGGCGGAGAGATCGAGCGAAGACGACCGTCTTCCCTGGTGTCGACCCGTCACCGATCATGGCGTCGTCGCGGCGCTTCGAGCCCGCCCGAGCTACGTCGATCGGCTGACGACATTCAACGAAGACCCGGGGCTCGATCCGAGCCCCAGCCCAAGCCCCCGCTCCGCCTCTGACCAGGTAAACACTTCGATCTCCCTTTGTCTTTTTATTTTGATTTTCATCGATTTAATTAGGCCTCTCTGGCCATCGTCACCTGCCATTAACCCCCCTCCGAGCTCCGCCACGCTGTCCCCCTTCACGCGACACCCTCCACTCGCCTTCTCCCTACTTCTTCACCTCTGACCATCTCCGACCCACCTCCTCTTCGATCACCGGAGATCGAGCTTCAGTTCCTCGCTCTCCCCGCTCGCACGGAACCTCACTTCGCTCCCTTTCACGAAACCCTTTGCTTTGGCTATGGACTAACACTGCAGGTTAGCCAAGGCCTTCAATGGCCGGAGGATCATCGGACCCAACTTCGTCACCGTTGCTCTCGTCATCAGCACTCCGATGGGCCGAGCTGAGATACCTGACACCTTGCCCGAGCTTCCAACTTCATCGACAACCTCTCAAGAACATCGGGCGAGCTCCACATGGCCAAGGAAGAGCGGCGGGTTGGAGCTCCTTCGTCGGAGCCCTGTTCTCGCCGCTAGTCGCGGATGAAGACGGAGGCACAACAGTCGTTGGATGGTTCTCCCTCAATGACCATCCAACGGCCCAGACGATGCCACGCCATCGATTCCATCAACCGTTGGATCCTCAAGATCCAACGGTTGCCATACAGCTATGCCACCAGCTAGAGCCTCCTCCAGATGCCGTAGGATCGTTGAAGATCGGACGGTTCATGATCACCCACGTGGCAGCACCAGAGCATCCCCGAGCCTAGCGTCCGAGCCTTAGGGTTAGATTCTTCCGAACCACATTCGAACTTGCATCGAGTCCGAACCAGCGTCCAAGCCTAGCCGAAGCAACACCGAGCATTTGCTGAGCCTCATCCTGCCTCCGAGCCTGGATAGCACGTGCGTTGCACGTGCTTATCTGGGAAAATTGCAGAGACGTCCACGAGATTCTTCAATATTGCATCCAGGTCCAGATCACGTGCAACACCTGCGCGCCTGGGGTTATTTGCACTCATACCCTTGCGGATTTCAATAATCGCAAATATGCCCCCGCGCGTATGGTATATTTACAGGGAAGGCCCCGCCAACTTATTTTTATTGCATTTTAGTCCCTCCTAGGGACCTGGTTGTATTTATCTTTTCATGTTTTCTTTCAGTTATGCCCTTGTTTTCATTCTAGCATATCTTGAGCCTCGTAACTCCGATCTAGATGATTTCAATGGCATTTTGAAGCTTTCTTTATTTTCTTTCTTATGGCATGCTTTAATTTCACAGTAGACAAGATGA
Organism: Ottelia alismoides; assembly: GCA_037367405.1. Taxonomy (NCBI): domain Eukaryota; kingdom Viridiplantae; phylum Streptophyta; class Magnoliopsida; order Alismatales; family Hydrocharitaceae; genus Ottelia; species Ottelia alismoides. The sequence goes on from JAZKJV010010106.1 coordinate 361,426, forward strand.
AATTTGAAGAAGTATTTTATTGATTAAGTTTCTTGCTACTCATGCCTATTTTTACATGAATAAAGATTGCTTCTTAATTTAACCCTGATTGGATTTGTATATCTTATGGCTTAAGAAATGATCATTTCGGGCACATTTGCATTGCATTTACTTGTATTTATTTGCGTGATAAAAATTGATAAAAAATGCATGTTTATTTTTAATGCATTGTTGTCTCCTTGCATACCTTAACCTATTATGCTTTAACTCAACACTTAGCTAAATAGACTCAAATCCGACTAATACGAGAGAGGCTCGTGTCCCTGAGTTCGACCTTGGTATCTTACCAAGTAAAAAATAAATCACGACCATCTCATTTTGATCTATTATATACATATTTAAATGAGATGGTTTTTGATGAGCCCGAAATTAGCCCGACTGCTACGACAATATCAAGTGCTAATTCAGCACTCTTAAAGGGTCGATTTTGCATCTTGTCAATATCGTATGTTGAGGCATGATTCAAAGAAAAAATTCTAAAATAAAGTATAATAAAGAATGACACTATAACGACATATGAACCTAAGTGCTACGCTAAGGCGGAGTCTACCTCTAGAATCCATTTTATCGGGTCCTAAGAGACATTATCAGCCTAAAGGGAAGCATCTTACGGGGGTGTCGGGTTCAATAGAACCTTGTGGAAAAAGTTTACTATTGACTCAACATCGATATTCATCATGTTATCGTAGTGATTAATCGACCACCGTGGCAGTGGTAAGTAAAATGCACCCTATATGATTATGAGAGTACTATTGATCGAATAACGAAAGTATGAGGGCATATATGAAATTTTGATCATGAAGAAATTCGTGAAATATGAACCATGAAAATATCAAGGTATATATGAATTATTGATCAAGAAAGCCTGATTTAATTATAATATTATCAAGATGTCTGCAGATGAAAAATATACATGTTGAAGTACACGTAATTTTCTTGATAAGTCATACTATTATTATCAATTTTCTCACAATTTATAATGTCAATCTTTTCTTGATTTGCATCAAGTCATTATCAATTCTGTTATTTATTGATACCATACTAATTTGTTTTGCTTACGAGCATTTTGTCCCGCTCCTGCGGTTTGCCCTACCGCAAATATATCTGAGGAGTAAGGAGCTGAAGATGGAGTAAGTAAAAAAACAAAAATTAGAATTCATATGAGCAGTGGTAGTATAAGTTTTTCCTTTTTAGTAGTTAATGTACTACATCTATCTTTGATAGATGTAATAAAAATTAAATCTTTTATGACCATAGTTGTGTCTATGAACTATAAATTTTGGTATTTGCAAGTAACACTATGGACCTGATGTGACATCATCATTTAAATGCTTATGCTGGCCACCTGGATCCCGAGATCGTTACATATGATATCAGAGCCGAAATTCACATAGGAACACTTAGGATTCTCTGACTCACTTAATAAATTGATTTAGATTTTTCTCATGACTTTTAGATGGCATCTAGACGTGACATCATGCCTATTGGAGGCGAGTCTGAGAATACCCTATCTTAGCATATGCAATTTATGGCTGATATAGGATAGTGGCTTTGTGAGGAGCGGAAATGTATTGAGATTGAACGTAAATTGACACGAGAAGAAAGAGAGATGGCCTGCAAATTTTATGATTAATTGAAGGGAGAAGGGGTCACTTTGAGAAAATTCTTACAACTTGATCCTCCTATTGATAATGGGGAAACGAAACTGGAGGAAGTAGAGCAATTGCTTCATGAGATTGAATTGGCCTTCGGTGCTCTAGATTGTCTTGAGAAAAAGAATGTGATATTTTCCATGTTCAGGGTGCGAGACAAAGCAAATGACTAGTAGGAGACTTGCAAGAGTATTTCTTTCCTGGATGAACAAATTGTTCCTTGGAAGGAATTCGTGAAGAACTTCACGGGTCACTTGATTCCTATGCAAGCTAGGGAAAAGAAGAGGCGGGAATTTATTGACCTGCAATAGAAGGAATTGAGCGTAGAAGCGTATACTGCTCAATTCTATCATTTGGAGAAGTATAAAAAGGGGATCTGCTAAACTGAATGGGAAAAAGCAAGGAAAAATGTGATATAATCGAGAATATGCTTGCGAGGAAGGGTTTTAAACAACATGCCAGAGACACTTGCCAAGGTAGAGAATGAAGCTGTAATAATTGACAGAGAACGTCAGCTGACTCAAAATCAGTTGAAACGGTGATGAACGCAAAATTTACCTCTTTAATAGTAAGGAATAATCGTAGTACAGGAATCAGATCTCGGTCGGCAAAAAGACCTCACCTTCAAATATGTGGACATTATTTTTACTTGGTAAGTGTACCAAGGTCAAACACAGGGACGCATGCCTCTTTAATATATTTATGCAAATTTGTCTATTTAATGTGTGATTATTTTCACGACTTTAGGCCTTTATGCAAAATACAAGAATGCAGGTTAAAATGATGCGTGCATTTTTGTTTGATTTTAAGATGCAATTAAATATGAGATGCTATGCATGATGAAGTGCATGATACAAGTACATGAGATAAATTATACAAATAACCCCTACGAAATGTTAATGTACTGAGCAATGCATAAAAGGTTAAATTCCAGAGCAGCATGAGCAATAAGGGTGCATGATAGCATTTCACTTAAAGAACAAGAGACATTATAGACATTAGAAACCATCATATTTAATTTAGTCTCAATTCATAAAATAAATAATGCTATTGGATATAGGATGAAACGAGCATCAAAATGACAATGAAATCGTGCAATTTGGAACTAAAATGTTCAAGATATGAATAAAAGAGTGTAGGAGTATAATTGTAATAAAAATACAAGAAAAAATAAAGATAACTCCTGCAAATTCTACCTGGAGGGATCCATTTGCAAATAAAGAAAACCGATGGGGTCCTTTTACACTAAGCGTGGGAACCAATTTGTAATTTGTGATACCCAGCGGAACCTTTGTGCAAAATGTCTCGGGGCGCACGTGATGCATGCGCGCATGGACCTCTTTGTAATTTTCAAAAGACCCAGGGTTCTTTCTGCAAATTATCGAGCCCTGTACGTACGGGGCATACAAGGGGTCAGGCTCGGGGGATGCGCAGCTTCGGGTGACGTGGCTGAATCTGGTGGCTCGGGGGATGGCTCGAGTGACCCGAGCCTCTTCGCTTCGATGCTGGCAATGTGGCTCCGTTAGGGTCCGTTGGATGGCCACCGAGAGGCGCCATCCAACGACACCTACTCTTCGTCTCTACCCGGGGAGAGGTGGCGTAAATGGAGCTCCGACAAGTACGCTAGAGCTCCATCGGGCTCCCCCATGCTTCCCGATCCTCGCTGGAAGACTGTGGACGTCTGGCGAAGCCGTCTGATCGGAGTTGAAGATGCGAGGTAGCTGGCAATGACTATCGACGTCGCATCACTAGAGAAGGTACGCGAGATCGACGATGAGGTGCGGCATCTGACCATTGAAGATTGGAGGTACCTGCAGATGATAGAAGTATAGCCAAAGCGTGTGAGTGGAGAGGGGGCCTTATCGGGCGAAGGAGACAGAGGCCCTTGGCTTCTTCTCCGGCGAGTCTGAGGAGGAGGTGGGTCGGAGCGGGGGAGGCTTCTAGAGAAGGGAAGTGGCTAGCGGGGTGGTTGACGAAGATGACGATGATAGGGCAAAGCTTGTAGGATGGTCAGATGATGGAATGGGTGTGTGTGGGCGAGATTAAAGTGGGAAAACACCAAGAAAACTTGGAAGGTTGACCTGGAGGATCCTAGGAGGTAGAAGGGGTAGAGGAAGCGGCTTGGGCTGAAGTCCTAGGGACTTTAAGTCTTTGCTCAACATGCTCGGCCTGAGCATGGGGCTTGATGGCGCACGGGGGTGGCCACGACATTGTCGGAAGGCCATGGATCTCATCAAAGCTTGTTGCCATCGTTGCCTCGAAATTGCCACCATCCGCTGTCATCGAAGGATGGAAGAATCTAGGTCGTAGCCCTTGGATGGTGGGTAGGGGTGAACGGAGGTAGACGCGATGTTTTATAGGCGGAGCGGGTATGACAGTTACGTGGTGGTGAGAGGTTTTTGAACGATCGTGGAGATTGCTAGGGATGAAGGGGGAAGGCACCGAGAATTACGCGAGGAAGTCAGATCTCATGGCTATGGGAAGGAACCGTTAGGGAGTAGAGAGGGTGGCTGGGGTGGTTTCCATAATTGGAAGTGGGTGCGGTGGGGTGAGGCGTAACGGACGGAGGAGGGGAAGTCGTCAAGGAGGAAGATAATGTCATAGCTATTGGATCTTGCGATCTAACGGCCAAGGTAGGAGCACGGTTGGAGGGTGACAATCATATCCTTAAGATCCGATTGTGTGGCTAGGAAATGGGTGGGGGTGAATGCTTCAGATGGGACTTAGGGTTCCATCCTACGATGGGGTGGGGGGGTAGTGAGTGACGTGGAGCAAGGAGGGGCGTAGATGTGATCGGGGATCATCGTACGGTGAAGGAGGGGGTGCCAAGGGACGGATGGGATGAAGGTGGAGAGGACTATGGAAGGGTTAGGACAAAAGGGGGCGACGTGGAGCGAGGGGAGTCGTTGGAAGGGGGTTGATCCAGTGGTTGAGGGGAGATCGGGAGTGGGTGGTTGGGATCAGATCATGGGGCTTGATCAGACGGTGGAGATGGAACGAGTGATGAACAATGGAGATGGAGGGTGCTCGAAGGAGATCAGACGACAAGAAGAGGAGGCGTGTGGTAGAAGAAGAAGCGGGCCATGTGGCCGGCTCAGAGGGCGCCACGTGGCCCAATAGAAAAATCAGAAAACTAAAACTAAAGAAAATTTTAAAAGAATTAGTTAAAGACTAAATTAGGAAAAAGTCAAAACATGAAAATTGTATATCTCGACGAGATCTACAAGTTTCATGTTGGACAAAAAGTTAAAAGAGGTCATTTGTACAAAAGTATATTTTAGGGGTATTTTTAAAGGGATAAAAACATCGTTTTGGATTTTTTATATTTTTTATTTATTTTAAAGGTCAATAGAATTATAGATAATTAATTAACCTAATTTTATGGGTTTTACAATAAGAAATTAAATACTCAAACAAAGTTAGATATTCAGAGGTATTTATAGGATAATTATACATATAATATGTATAATATAATACAAGATAATAATAAGGAATTATCTGTGATTTTTATTGAATTATTTTAGCAAGGAGTTTAATATATGTATTTTAACATGATGAATATGAGATTCATCATACCCTTATACTTAAACTATGCTTGTCATCGAGCATCTAAAGAATGAAGGAGTCAGATTAATTCCTGATAGTGCATGTGAAAATTTCAAAGCTTAATTCTTGAAGACGCTTAATTTAAATGATCCTAAAATTCTGTGCTCAACCATGCCCTAGTCAAAAGGAATCCAACTTCTCTAATTATCAGACTCTCTGTTTGTACATAAAATATAAGGATATGACAATTAGTGTGCTCCAGTCATGAGTGTCGAGTCGAAACATCACCCACAGTTCCAGTCCAGGGGACTCTCCTCTAGACCTAATCCTCAACACTAGGGAATAAGTCTATTCTTGCTCCAACTAATCGTCTCATTAGTTTATCAGACTTAAAAATGTAGATGGACAACCAGATGATGGAGGCATATGATTGTGTCTATTTTTCTTTCCCTCACATTGGAAGAAGGGACTCTCGAGTGCCTAATTACTCAACACATATATTTTTAGTTTGTTGATCAATGTGTCCGCCACGAGAATTCGGAGTCATCTGCACATGTTTTTCTAGGAGTACATAGGGGTGTGTATTTTTTTAGTATCTAAGATACCTTCGACACCCAGACTTGTATCACTACACGATGCAGAGCCCTTTTATGGTGCAATCCTGACTCCTTGGTCCTAAAAGCATTTGGTCCAAGTGGACACTTTGAAAATGTTTGGGAGCGCTCTCCATTGATGGAAGCTCTTTTGAAATTGACTTTGAAGGATAGAGTTTTTCTTTGATATAATTCTCTTTACTTTTCTTTTCTTTTCTTTTTGGCTAGCTCCACTGCTATTACCAAAAGTTGGCACACTCTGATGAACAATTTTATTAAGTTCCATCACACCCTAGCACATAGGTATTTCTCAAATGATAGCATATGAACTTTTTCACATATTGGTTAGGGTTTTGCTGACACTCAGGTTTCTTGAAGCATTCATTAACTTTGTCCCATCCTCGAGCATCATTAGATCAAGTCTAGAATCAAATCACTAGTCCTAGTTTCTCAAGTCATAGCTCAACTCATCTCATCAATCATGCAGTTGTGTATTTATTGCGCTAATCAAATAGTTTAGAAGGTAGAGATAAAGAGTGCAATATAACGCTCAAATCTTTCAAATTAGGGAAGTGTGGATTATTAAGTTTAAATTCTAATGATGAAGGCTGGCTAACTCAAATTCTCAAGATCATAGAAATAAGTGTTCTCAAAATCCTTAAGCCTTGAGTGAAAGTGAAAGTGTCAGGAATACACCAACTCCTTGATAAGTGGATTATAGCGATTTTTATTTTTTTGCAATTTTTTTTGAATTTTTATTCATATTTTTTTCTTTGAGAGATAATGACTGGTTCAGACTCGTATGAATAGTTGCATCTACTTCCAGCCAGTATGGGTGTAAGTACTAACCATTAGACGGACCTGTGTTACTTAAGGACGAAGCCATATACAGTGTCCTCTAAACCACCGACTTTACCAAGGGAGACTGAAATTCCCTCACTGAAGAGTAGCTACTCATTTTTAAGCCAGTCAAAGCCTCTATAGAAGAAATATTTTATTTTCATTTTTATGAGGTTTTTGAAAAAAGTTAATTTCATTTACAAAAAGTTAATCCCTCAATTTTAAAAAACTTTTTACACGAATTTTTACAAAACTCAGTTCATAGGTCAACTTAAACCAAGCCCAAAAGATTTTTCAACTTTTTTTAAAATACGAGTTATGGCTAAAGTATATATACAGTAATATACAATACCCTCCCATACACTTAACTTTTGCTATGTCCTCATGGCATAAGTGATACAAAGCCATGGCTCTGGTTAAATATAGAGTGATATAGCGGAACTGAGGAGGAGGGTCCCCCTATGCTTAGGACAAAAATGACCTAAATATTAGAAGACATATGGAGGGATGGATGAATGAATCATGCCCCCCTATACTGAGGCTGAAATCAGTAAAAGAGTGCAGAATTTTGAGCAGTGGGGGCGAGTCTGTTAGGGCTAGGGTTTGAACTATATAGACAACACATGGGGATGAGGGGGAGAAGGGGTGTATTTTTATAGATGGGGATGTAGGGAGTGTATACATTGTGTATTTGTACAGAGAATGAGAGTGGGAGGGGGGTAGATCACTTAGTGATCTACTTTTTTTCTTTTCTTTTTTGTGTACCCACGATCCCTTAAATGAGGACCACTAAAAATGCAATTTATACACATTTTTACAACATGAAAATGCATGATGAGATGAATAGTTTTCCTTGAATTCTTCATCTTTTCTTCTACGACCTTCTCAGCGGGAGCTCCCAACTCCACGCCTCCATGGAGATCAAGCGTCCTCGATCTTCATGGGTACCTATCACAAAAGGAAAATGTTAGAAAAATATCACAAAAAATAGCCAACAAAATGATGCAAAAATAAAATGATGAGAAGACCTGCAAATTCTGAAAAATATTCACAACAAAAAAATCAAAATTCGACAAATAAATAAAGATGAGCCAACGTCCCCGACAACGACGCCATTTGATGAACGTGAAATTTGCCTCTTTACTATTAAGGAATAATCATAGTTTAGGAGGCAGATTTTGATCAGCAAAAAGACCACACCTTCGAATATGTGGACGTTATTTTTACTTGGTAAGTGTACCAAGGTCAAATACAAGGGCACAAGCCTCTTTAATATATTTATCTAAATTTGTCTATTTGATGTGTAATTATTTTCATGTCTTTAGGCCTTCATGCAAAATACAAGAATGCAGGTTAAAATGATGCATGCATTTTTTTGATTTTAATATGCAATAACATATGAGATGCTATGCATGATGAAGTGCAGGATACATGTACGCGAGATAAACTATACAAATAACCCCTGTGAAAGGTTAAAGTAATGAGCAATGCATAAAGGTTCAATTTCAGAGTCAGCATGAGCAATAAGGGTGCATAATAGCATTTCACTTAAAGAACAAGAGACATTATTGACCTTAGAAATCATTATATTTAATTTAGTCTCAACTCATAAAATAAATATGTTATTGGATAGAGGATGAAATGGGCATCAAAATGACACTGAAATCGTGCAATTTGGAATTAAAATGCTCAAGATATAAATAAAAGAGTGTAGGGGCATAATTGTAATAAAAATATGAGAAAAATAAAGATAACTACTACAAATGGGTCTGTGGAGGGACCCATTTGCAAATAAAGAAAACCAACGAGGTCCTTCTGTAATTTATCCTCAAGCGCGGGGACCAATTTGTAATTTTCAAAACTCGATGGGGACTTTGTGCAAAATGTCCAGGGGCGCACATGATGCACGCGTGCCTGGACCTCTTTGTAATTTTGGAAAGTCTCAGGGTTGTTTCTGCAAATTACCCAGCCATGCACGTGGCACGCGAGGGGTCATGCTCGGGGGATGCGTAGCTTCGGGTGACACATAGTTGAATCCGATGGCTCAGGAGATGGCTTGGGTGACAAGAGCATCTTCGCTTCGATGCTGGCAACGTCGCTCCATGAAGGTCGTTCGATGGCCGCCGAGAGGCACCATCCAACGACACATGCTCTTCGTCTCCGTCGGGGGAGGGGCAGCGTAAATGGAACTCTAGCCAACATGTTAGAGCTCCGCCGGGCTCCCCCATGCTTCCTTATTCTCGTCGGTGGATCATGGATGTCTGGTGAAGCCGTCTGATCGGAGTTGAATATGCGAGGGTACTTGGCGACGGCTACCGATGTCGCATCATAGGTGGAGGTGCCCAAGATCGGCAATGAGGTGCGATGTCCGACCATTGAAGATTGGAGGTACTTGTAGATGTTAGAAGTATAGACGAAGCATGCGAGCATGCGAGGTGAGTGGAGTGGGGTCCTTATCGGGCGAAGGAGGCGGAGACCCTTCGCATCTTCTCTGGCGAGTCTGAGAAGGAGGTGGGTCGGAGTGGGGGAGGCTTCTGGAGAAGGGAAGTGGAGAGTGGGGTGATCGACAAAGATGATGATGGTAGGGCGAGCTTGTAGGGTTATTAGGTGATGGAAAGGGTGTGTGTGAGAGCCAGATTAACGTGGAGAAAAACACCAAGAAAAGTTGGAAGGTAGACTTGGAGGATCCGAGAAGGAAGAAGGGTCGGAGAAAGTAGACTGGGCTGAAGTCCAAGAGACTTCGCGTCTTCCCTCAACATGCTCAGCATTAGCATGGGGCTCGACGGCACACGAGGGTGGCTGCGACATGGCCGGAAGGCCATGGATCTCACCAGATCTTGTTGCCATCGTCGCCTCGAAATTGCCACCCTCCGCTGTCAGTGGAGGGTGGAAGAAGCTAGATTGTAACCCTTGTATGGCGGATGGGGGTGAACGGAGGTAGAGGGGAGGTTTTATAGGAGGAGAGGGTACAACGGTTACGTGGTGGCGAGGGGGTTTTGAACAGCCGTAGAGATTGCTAGGGGTGAAGGGGGAAGGCACTGGGGGTTATGTGAGAAAGTCGGATCTCATGGCTATGGGGAGGAGCCGTTAGGGAGTAGAGATGGTGGCTGGAGTTGTTGCCATAATTGGACGGGGGTGCAGTGGGGTGAGGCGTAATGGACAAGGGAGTGGAAGGTGTCGAGGAGGAAGATGATGTCATAGTCGTTAGATTTTGCGATCCAACGACCAAAGTAGGAGTGCGGTTGGAGGGTGGTGTTCAGATCCTTAAGTTCTGATCGTGTGGTTAGGAAATTGGGGGGGGGGGACAGTTCAGATGTGACTTAGGGTTCCATTCTACAACGGGGGGTGGGGGGTACAGTGAGTGACGTGGAGCAAGGAGGGGTGTAGATGTGATCGGGGATCATCGTACGATGAAGGAGGGGATGCCAAGGGACGGTTGGGATGAAGATGGAGAGGACGATTTGAGGGTTAGGATAAAAGGGTGATGTGGAGGGAGGGGAATCGTTGGATGGGGGCTGATTCAGTGGTTATGAGGAGAGCGGGAGTGGCTGGTTGGGATCATGTCAGGGGGCATGATCAGATGGTGGAGATGGAACAAGTGGTGAACGGTGGAGATGGAGGGTGCCTGAAGGAGATCGAACGTCCAGAAGAGGAGACAGGTGGTAGAAGAAGAAGCGGGCCATGTGACCGGCCCACAAGGCACCACGTGGCCTAGTAGAAAAATAAGAAAACTAAAAATAAAGAAAAATATAAAAGAATTACTTAAAGGCAAAATTAGAAAAAAGTCAAAACATGAAAGTTGCATATCTTGATGAGATCTACAAGTTTCATGTTGGACAAAATGTCAAAAGAGGTCATTTGTAAAAAAGTGTATTTTGGGAGTATTTTTAAAGGGATAAAAGCACCATTTTGGGATTTTGAGTTTTTTGTACTTTTTATTACTTTTAAAGGTCAGTACAATTATAGACAATTAATTAACCTAATTTTTATGGGTTTTCAATAAGAAATTTAATACAATATATAGAGTTAGATATTTGGAGGCATTTATAAGATAGTTATACACATAATATGTACAATATAATACAAGATAATAATATGGAATTATCAATTTTTTTATTTAATTATTTAAGCAAGGAGTTTAATATATGGATTTTAACAAGATGAATACAAGATTCATCATAAGGCAAAGCAAGACAAATGTAAGTTTTTAGGATAATTTCCAAAACTCTAATAAGAAGATGAAGATGGGATACTATCTTAGGGACGAGAATCAGGTCAAGCCTACCGATAGATCATCTTTTCCTATCTATCCTCATTATTCAAGAAGACATTTAGGCAAATGTTACATGCTCACTGGGACATGTCTGAAATGCGGATAGAAGGATCACTTTATTCATGATTGTCCACAAATGAAAGACTCTAATAATAAAATGAAAGAAATTGAGCCGAAAAGGAAATTATGGGATGTGTATACTCAATCACGACTCAATCAGAAGACCCTAATCAAGTTATAGGAGGTATACTTTATGTCTCGTGATTTATAGCTAGAGTTATTTATGATCCATATGCTTCACAACCATTTATATCCAATAGATTTGCTAGATTGCTTAAATTACAACCTACAGAAATGTCATCCATATTGACTATCTCTTCATGAACAGGTAAAGTTGGCATAGTTGTGTCCTTCTTGCATGAGTTACCCATTGAAATTAAAGAAAAGACATCGATTGTAAATTTAGTACTTCTTAAAATGATCGATTATGATGTCATTTTGGGAATGAATTGATTCTATGAGAACTATACATGTGTTCTATGTAGATAAAAGAAGGTCATACCCTATAAACCAGACAAACCAGAGATTCTGATAAAAGGTTCGAGAAATCCCATTAAACAAATTCTTATCTCCTCAATAATGATGTATCAGATGATATCAAAAGGTTGCATGGGTTTTCTAGCCAGTATGGTGAAGAGAAATTCTTCACATATTTCTATAGATGATCTACCCATAGTTCGAGAATATACCGAAGTATTTCCAAAAGACCTTCCTAGTTTACCTTCCTCTAGAGAATTTGACTTCAGTATTAAAGTTACACGTTCAATCCTTATCTCCAAGCCACCATACCGTATGGCTCCAGCAGAATTAGCAGAACTTAAGAAGCAACTATATGAACTTCTTGAAAAAGGCTTTATTCAGCCTAGTGTTTCTCCATAGGACGCTCATGTGCTCTTTGTCAAAAAGAAGGATGGAACTCTTCGACTCTACATTGATTATCGAGCCTTGAATCGGATTACTATCAAGAACAAGTACCTTTATCTTAAATAGATGACATATTCGACCAATTACAAAGGGTTGTTGTTTTCTCAAAGATTGACTAAAGATCATGCTATCATCAGTTAAGAATAAAGACAAAAGATACACCATGCATTTTGATCAAGATATGGGCATTACGAGTTTCGAGTAATGCTATTCAGATTGATTAATGCTCCTGCAACATTTATGGACCGCATGAATAGAGTGTTCCATGACTTCCTTGATAAGTTTGTCATAGTTTTTTATGACATTCTTATCTATTCCGAAGACAAGAAACAACAAGAGGAACACTTGAGGTTGGTATTAAAGACTCCGAGACATCGCCAATTTTATGCCATATTCTCAAAACATGATTTTTTCTCGAAAAGGTGATATTCCTTGGGTATGTTATATCTAAGGATGACGTAGCAGTTGATCCATTAAAGGTTGATACTATTTAGAAATTGGATCAACCAAAGATGGTTACAAAGGTGCATAGTTTCTTGGGAAATAGTTAGTTATTATAGAAGTTTCATTAGCGGACATCTCAAAGATAGAGTTACCATTAATCAAATTAATGAGGAAGGAAACTAAGTCTAAATAGACTCCACCATGTGAGGAGAGTTTTCAAAAATTAAAGGTTATGCTGAAATCAGTTCCGATTTAACACTTCCATCAGATACTGGGGATTTTACGGTACAAACCGACACATCTAGGTCAAGTTTTGGTGATGTTTTGATGCCACATGATAAGGTTGTATCTTATGCATCTAGGCAATTGAACATTCATGAGCGTACTCATAAACGTAATTATCCTACTCATGATTAAAAGCTTGCCACAGAAGTTTTTGCTTTGAAACTATGGAGACATTACCTTTATGGAGAAAAATTCCAAGTGTTTAATGATCACAAGAGTCTCAAATATTTGCTCTTTCATAAAGATCTGAACACGAAACAACGACGATGGTTAGAATTATTAGAAGATTATGATTTTTCCTTGGAGTATCATCCGTGAAAAGTTAAGGCTGCGCTCGATGTGCTTAGTAGAAAATGAGAGATTAAGCTTGCAAGTTTGAGGTTACAATGGAAGCATGTTGAATATTTTATGCAATTGAAGCTTTTTATTGATGGGAATAATGACATATTTGTGGAAGGATTACAAATTCACTCAGCATTAATGAAAAAAGTACCATCAGCATAAAAAAATGATCCTGAACTGCCACAACTGATTGAACTATAAAAGAAGCCTAATAGCGAGTTATCAGTCGCAATTGACGGAGAAGGAATTTTTAGAAGAAGCACATAAATCTATGTACTCCATTCATCCAGAGAGTACACAAATGTATATTGACTTATAAAGGAATTTTTGACGGAAAAATATGAAGAGAGAAATTTCATATTTTATCGTTAGATGTCTCGTATGTTAGCGAGTGAAGATAGAGCATCAAAAACCTGTTGGGATGTTACAAAATATTCCAGAATGGAAATGGGAGCATATCACTATGGACCTTGTAGTAGGTTTGCCTCCCATAAAAGGTGCTAAATATACCTCAATTTGGGTGATCGTAGATCGCTGAACTAAATCATCGCATTTCTTACCCATTCGATTTGGTTTGTCCACTAAAAGTCTGGCTAAATTGTATGTACATGAGATAGTAAAGTTGCATGGCGTACATGTCTCTATTATCTCTGATCAGGATGCACGTTTACATCAAGATTCTAGAAAAGCTTGAGTGATGCTATGGGCATGAACTTAAAATTTAACACATCTTTCCATCCATAGACAAATGGACAATCAAAGAGAACTATCCAAACCAAGGTTTTAAAAACCGAGCCGAACATTGAACCGGTCAGTCTCCAGTTTGGTCCAATCGGGTCGAACCGTCAGTCCAAACTGGTCGGACCGATGATGATGTAAGCATGATGTCATCATTCTTATTGACTCGGAAAAATCGATCTGGGCATAATTTCCTAGTCCTATCAGTCGAACAGGTGTTTTGAACCGATAAAATTGGATACATATATGTAAATATATATTTATATATCAATGAAATATTCATTTAAAATGTCAAATCTTTCAATAGAATAACATGATTGTTTATTTCAAGTAAAACTGTACAAAAAGGTGGACACCTTTTCTAGCATTATTTATGAATATTATATTATAATAATTTATTTATAGTTGCTTCTAGAATATTACTCTAAGAAAGTAGTGGCACAAGTTATATTCCAAAAAAGAGAGGGACATAACTGACATTACAGAAATTAAAAAGGGCACAAGTGATAAAACCCTATTATTTCAATAGTTAAATCTTTATTTTTTTAAATATACTAAACCATCAAAACTGGGTCAATCTGGATTAACCCGATCCAAGCACCCAAGTCAAGCCGGTCTGACCACCGATCGAACCCAATTTTTTATTTCCTTCTTTTAAAATTAATTACATAAAACCAGCCAAACGGACCAGGTCAGGGTCGGTTCCGGATCCGAACGGTCTGACCGGCCGGTCCGATTTTTTAAACCCTAATTCAAATACTTGAAGATATGCACAGGTCTTGTGCACTGGATTTTGTTAGGAATTGGGATTTCCATATACCATTAATTTAATTCACATATAATAATAGCTTTCATGCCAATATCGGGATGGCACCATATGAAGCATTATATGGTACACCATGTCGATCTCCTTTGTCGAGTTGAAATAAAGCTTCGAATGAGGGGTGGATGGCTGGGCACAAATTTTTTCTAAGACCTCAAAACATGTACGGAAAGAAAGATTCTATATCCATAAGGCCCCAACAAGATCCATGCAGAGTTACTAAAACTTCATACCAAAAGAAGCCAACTAGCAAATAACACCATCATTTTCAAAAGATTAGAGGACTTCGCTTTGAAAGAATTTTCGATTGACGAGGTGTTCCCTACTCTAGGGGAACTTAACACATGTGAACGACTTTCCAATCCTCTTCTTCAAAGAGTTTTTGTCCTTAATGAGCAGTGATTTTAAGGATATGTTGAAGGAATTCTCCACTGGAAATCATGGTTTTGATAGGTCGAACCATAAGCTAATCTTCTTTCTGTCGAAGAAAGAAATATCTCTTCGGGTTCGGATATAAGACTTCATGTTGTTTGCCCTCTCCAATGCAATCTATTTGTTTGTAGCTGAGGTTTTGCTAACCATTTGTGTGGTATTCAAGATGAATTTGTAGATGAAGTTAAACCACATTCATATAGGATTGGTTAATGATGAAGAGCATTGTAACATCGTCAGAGATAGTTGATGATTGAAAATGAAGGAGAGTGCATAGGGTTACTCAAGAAAATAAATTTTTCAAAATCTTATTATTGTGTTGATTGGCGCTTCGTCTGGGGAGTACTAGCTAGGTGAGGCTTTCCTGACATTTGGATTTTCTGGATGAAGAGATGGATTACCGCGACATTGATGTTGACTCTCGAGAACGGAAAATCCGGCAAGGATTTTTTCAACCGCAAAGGAGAGTTAGGCATGGTTGCTCATTGACTCCGTTACTTTTTGTTCTTGTAGTGGATGCCCTAGCAATCATGGCTCGAAAGGGGGGTTCAGAGCGGTGGCTCCTTGGGATACACCACTGGGGAGATATCGATTCCGACACTGTAGTATGTGAACGACATAATTATGTTTATTGAGGGGGATGCATAAGAAGTCAGAGGTATGAGTACGATGCTTAAACATTTTTTGGGAGCGCTCTGAACTGGCAATTAGCCTAGCCAAACCCCCATTTGTCTCGTATGAACTCTCCGAAGAGGAAGTTAATGAATGCCCAACGATTATCTCTGTCTCGCATGGTTACTTACGCTACTCTGCTGGAAAATTGAGACATTCAGACTGATTCTCTGTAGTTGAAAGGCTTGAATAGAAATTGGTTGAACGCAAGGCCTTATGTGTCTCTCGATGCAAGGGGCTGATTTTGCTCAAGGCAGTTTTAGCAGAGACCGTATTTTTCATGCCCACTCACATTCTTCCAGTGGGAATCCGCAAGCGTCTAGAAGCATGTATGAAAAGATTTATTTGGAGCCCTTCAGGTGGCGGACATCAGGGAATGAATCTGATATGTTTGGAGATTATTATGCTTCCCCTGGATTAGGGAGGCTTTTGTGTACGGAGGCTGGAAGACATGAACAAGCGGGTTGCTCCTCTTCAAGTGGGTTGCTCGTCTCTGGGGAAGTGGGATGGATCTTGTGTGTGTGATGATATGTCAGGATGATCTATGATATTTAACCTAACCCCTTCATTCCTTCTTGCATTTTCACTCTCCGACAGTTTTTTGGGAAGGAGTATGTGCAGAGGTCTCCCAAGTATGTCCCCACGTGAGACCCAGTGGTCTTCTTTCATATTATGGCTGGATAATTGGACGGGATAGGGTCCCTGAGTATCTGTTTTCCTCAACTTTTTGCCATGGCAGCAAATCGAGGAGCATTATTGAAGTACGGGATGGACAACCAATGGCCATCGACTCTCTCTTCTGGTTTCTCATAGCAATGTCTCCGGGATTTTATGAGTCTGTTGAGCTTTCTCATAGATTTCTCGGGTCCTACCACATGCAAAGAACAACATGACGGATTTTTTCGTTCAGGAAGGTGTGCATAGCACTCACCGCCTCATACAGAGCCCCCAAGGGTGTTAGAGAACGTGATTATAAGTTTATTTGGATACTAAGCATAACCATGAAAATTATGATTTTCATGTGGATTTAGTGGTGGGAGCGGACTTTGACCAAACCTTTTTCCACCTGGTGCAAATGATTCTTGCAGGTTTGGGAGGCGATGACTATTACTTGGTTACATCCTTCTTCTCACTCATGTTTTTGGAATAGTCCTATCACGAATTATTTCATAACTTCCACTGAGGTTTGGCTACCAATTGCAACTTGGGCCATCTAACTTTCGATTGACAGTGTACTATCCAAGGAGTAATACTCTATCAAAAATATAACTCACCTTATCAAATCTTTTCTCAAATATTTTGCTTCCCTTTTTATTTAAGAAAAAATCATTGTAAGGGGATGAATCTTTTAAGCATCGAAAAACCATCGAGGCTAGCATTCTTACTGCCAGAATCTCGAGTTCACTTTAGAAATGAAGGATAAAAAACATCTCCACATACCTACTCCCATTATCAAAGGAGACAACCAAGGTTACGTAATCAAGATAAAAAATGCCAGATGCCACTTTACCTCCACCCGAACTAGACGCCACATTCGAGGGACCCTTCATAAAGGCATAGTGGCGGGCCTTCAAAAAACTTAGATATGTCTGATCAACTGCAACCACAACATCAACCAAATTAGTCCTCATGCCCATTTCATCGTCGGCAGGAGGAACAATCCACAATGACACCACTGATCTCCTAATCCATATCTCCAGTTGCTTCGGTGAGGACAAAACCTGGCATTCTATCAACGCCACCAAACCAAATTCTTTTCCCTAACATAGGCCACTGTCCACAATCTCCACGATTGACCAAATAAGTGCTAACCTCTCCTTGCATCCAAAGATCTACGACACAAAGGGAACCCCGATACCTTGGTTGTACAACGTTGAGGAGTGGTGGAAACACCATCCAAGTACCGAGAACACTAACAAAGAATCGATGACGATGCCCTATCCAAACCATTAGAAAAACATCTGTCCTACACATCGAGAGCAAGGTTTAAAAAAACATAAGGCAGCACGAACTAGCTTCACTGGAATCAAAGTGAGGTGTAGCGTCGAGACAGAGCTACTGTTTTCTTGAAAAAATATGTAATCTAGCTAAAATTATTATATAATATTACAAAATTATATCATGTATAAATCTCCGTACATTTAAAGTAACTAAATGACATTTAGTGTAATTATTCAATGTTGAAATGAGCAAAGGTTGGATTTATTATGCTTTGGTTTTGAACTTTTAATATGACCTTTAAATTCTCTCATGTGAAAATATCCACCGCTTTTCTCGATTTCTTCAAAATATACTTGCATTATCAACGATGTGGATGAATGGAGTCCCTAAAATTTATTTTTCAACAATTAGCTTTTCCATTATCATTTTTATGTTATATACGATACTTGTAAGAAGCTAATAACTTGAAAATCAAATCTTGTTTTACAAATGGCTTGCATTTGTTGGTTCAATTGGAAATTCTTGAAAAACTTTTGCAGAAAAAGCCATAGTTGTGTCATATAGATAAATTGGATTGTTTATTACACTATAATTTGTTCTATCCCCTCTAGTTCTCATCAAAATACCATCAAAGATATCTCCTTTCTCACCATCATCTCGCTGAATTGTGATAAAATAATGCAATTAATGTGTTTATTATTACACGATTATTGAACACGAGAAATGGCATTGTCTCCAATATTTATTCTGAGCACGTCAATCAACTTCTTCATTGATTCGACAATATATGCACTAGTAAATCATATAATCTTCCGAGCACATCAAGCAACCTCTTCATTGATTCAACAATATATGTACTTGTAAATCATATAACCTTCGTTTAAAATGGAAAAAAAATCGAAGGAAAAAAGATAATTGCAAGATTTTAAGTGGAAGAGGATGAAAAAGTGTCAAAAAATCTGCACCTGTGGCATATGCCTCGCCTCACCGCCTCGACCTTCTAAGGCACACGTCTCATCAAAACCATCTAAGGCATCTACCTCGAGACTAAAAGGCCTCGCCTCGACTGCTTCGACGCTAGCCTTTTCATACCATGACTCGAGAAGCATTGCAAACCACAGATATTATCCGGTAGCCACACATCGTCCACATCCATATCATATGCATGAGGCCATCCGATAGCCACCTTTAAGCTGTCTAGGTCATTTCTCAGATATTCTCCAACAGGGCCGGCCCTGGGGGTTGTTTGGAAGTGCAACCGCCCAGGGCCCATTAACTTAGGGGCCCATTTTCCTTCATGTTGAAAAATCCAAAAAATAGGTCCTTGGATCTCCAACTACCTCAATATTTCTATTGCCAGATTCTCAATATGGAAAAGATGTTTCCTCTTCCCATGAAATCGTCTACTCAACGGTCACATTTTACCTTTTCAAGCGATTCTTAATTTAATTCATCACCCCCTCTGTCTTTCTCGATATCTTTGTTGTTATGTTCTCTTGATCTCTATCTCTCGAAAAATTCCGAATGGGAACGACACTAGTCAAGTGCAGGCGCATGCTTTGTTCTCTTGATCTCTCTCTCAAAAATTTGAAAGGGAATAACGGCACTGGCCAAGTGCAGACGCCCGTTGTGGCTAAGGGAATTGCAAACTTGGGGGGAGGGGGGGGAGTTTTGGGGTGCTTTGCGCTCTCTATGATCCGGTAATTCTTTTTTTATTATTATGTTATCATATTTTTTTGCATCTTCTATACTTGTTTCGCAGTTCAGGATTCTTTTAAGTTTCTGAGACTGCAGCTTTCAATAGGGATTTATTGTTAATCAATAGCGGGACACACATGCATTGTACAATGAGGGACAAATTTCATAACATCGGACGTGTTGTTAATTGAGATTCAACGCGGATAATTGCATACGAATTAATTAAGATCGACGTATTGTGATTATCAACAATGGATGGAAGATGTGTGATTTTTTGTTTAATTTGTCTCCTATATTTTTCTGGATGCTGCTAAAATCGAGATAGATTGTAATAAGTTTAATTAATATAACATATATTGCATTGGGAAACGAACATATATGGATCTTGTTTTCGTGGTGAAATACATATAAAAATAAGATAACGAGGCATATGCTATATTGAACTATATATATAGAAATAAGATAACGAGGCATATGCTATATTGAACTATATATATTCTCTCTATGTTCATAAAATAAGAGCGAGTTCAAATACCCACGTAGTTGTTGCATTTCCTTGTAGCATAATGACTTTAGGCCATTAGTTTCCTTCTTCCAAAGAGATAATGAAAACAATAACAGAGAATGTTGTAAGTGTTGCAATTGTACATTGAAGATTAATTGAAGGGAGGAAGTTGTTTGGATAGTAAACCATCCACTTAAAAATGATTTTGTCTAGTAAGGTATTTATCCGGTAGTAATACCGTGAATCTCATGGTAATATCAGTACCGTCCATGAGGGTAGTTGGGGGTCCATTTTTACAAGTATCCAGCCTTTAATTTAGAAAAAATTTTATGTCCTAATGAGGTCTTGTAGAATCAAATTTTAAATAAAACAACTCACCGAAAAATGAGCAATCAAATTTTTCGATGAAACAATTTGTTAAAAAATGAGCACTTATGGAATCGATTTTTTGATGAAACAACTCGTCAAAAAATGAGCCCTTATAGATTCGAAATTTCAGTGAACAACTCAATGCTAAAGTCATGGGATTATATAAGGGCATATTGTTCATCGAAATTTATAAGGGCCTATTTTTTTCTTTCGTCTAGGGCCCACAAAATGTCAGGGACGGCACTGTTCTCCAATCACCATGTCATCCAATGGATAAAAGTCCATTGCCTTATTGGCTACAAGACATCGTAGAGAAAATATCTCCACTACGGATGACATCATCATATGGTTGCATCAAAGCCTTTCTCCACTCGTCGTGTACCACCGAGATACGACGCTTATCCCCTGGCCAATTACATGAAATGTTGTTACTCAAATCCAATTTCATTGGTCTATGCATCCCACGTCAGATGCTCGAGAAGGCTTCTCGTGATAGATTGGTCGAAAAATATTGCTTATCTTCCAAGATTTTAAGAGCACGCACAAGTTTGCATATTTGTGTAATGTTCCCTTTTTTATCTATGTGTAGATTTGTATACAAAAACTATACCAGTAAATACATGAATGTGTATCTTTCGTATTTATTGATACAGAAGAAAAGTTCTTATATTGATTTTAATTTTTATATGGTTTCTAACATGCAAAATATTTACCAAATAAAATTCCAGGCACTCAAGGTTGTGCAATTCAAATAAAATTAATTAAGGTTATTAATCAACGACAAAAATATATGAAATACATCAATGATGTTTATAAGCACTCAAATATGCTTGTATCAAGTTAATTAAATACCACAAAACATAATTATATATGGACGTAATTTAAAAACGTCTAACCAAAGAGGCCTAAGTTGATGTTAACTAACATCCTTAAATCTAATTTCTATGTAGACGTTTTAAAAAAACATCCACCTAAAGAACTCTTAACTGACGTTTTTAAACGTCATCCAATATGTCTCTAGGTGGACGTTCTTTATAAACGTCCATAAAGATCTATCCCGACAAGGCTAGACCGACACAACTTTTGGACGTTTTGTAACATCAGCGTATACTCTTTTCGACGTTAGAAGCCATCTAAGCTGACATTAAAAAACATCAGCAAAAGGTATTTCTGTGGTAGTGTGCGCAAACAAGCCTGGGTCATGTGCCCCTCCTTCCCACAGTGACAGCAGAAAATGACCTTCGTTGCAACCGTGGATGCTCAAGGATGACGCTGCCTAGGCCTTCTCCAATACTTATCCTCCAAACCTGTGTTTACAGCCACCGAAGAACCCTTCTCAAAGAGGTTGGCATCCCACATTATGGAGTCTACATCCTCGTCGTCTTCCCTGGTGGCTACAACCGCCACCGCTTGGATCCTCTGCAGAGACTGTGGCCCTAAACACCACCAATAGCAGCAGTTTACATGAACATGAAGCCTCCTCTGCCCCCACGAAGGAGAAAAGGACTACCTCCTCCCCCAGAAGCCTCAGCGTCTGTAAGCAGCAATGGGAGGGAACCTCCATCGTCGTCACCAAGACATCTCTTACGAGTACCAGTAGAAAATCACGTCGTAGCCTGCTCCTTGGAGAGCACGAGACTGCCTAACCCTACTATCGTTGCCCCCTTCACTCTCGAGCGAAGGGTTTCACTCATCGGGTCCAATATGTCAGTAGTCACCAAATGTGCCTTTTGGCAATAGATGATAAAAAATTGGAAATAACTAGAATGCATTGTAATTTGTATTTCTAAGAAACATATTTTTTAGACAAACTTTCATTGGTGTTTTTTAAGAACAAGAAGGGGGGACTAAAGAGATGTCAAGGAAAGGCTTGTGGAAAAACGAAAGCAAATGAGGGACCCATGTATCCTACGTAAAGAGACGGTAACTCCAAAAGTAAAGAATCGCAGGGACGAAGTCAGAAACTTTTACTTGGAGGGACAAATTATTGAGACACATACATATACACATACATATATATGTAGATGCATTATATATATAAAGTTTATCTACATTATTATTCATCATTTTAACCATTAATATTTATTTACAAGGAATTTTTACAAAGGTATCCCTATAAACTTACGATTTCAAATAGATACCCAAAAAACATTATATGGACAAAAAGGTCCTTACAAAATTTTTCAAATCACAAAAGCTTTTATTAATATGATGTAATATTTTTAAAAAGTAAAATTATATCACACTTAATGTAGGGATGCAAAGGGATATATATATATATAGTGCGTACCTATTCCTTATAATGTATTTTGACAGGTGTATATGTATATGTATTAAAATGAATACATACATAAATGTCGCTTTGGCATCCACATACATTTTTGTCTATATTTTTATATATTTTTTAATATATAATTGTATAATTTTATTTTTAATTATATATAATAATTTTTTTAACTTTTATGTATATTTGATATAATTTTTGTGATATATATAATCTTTGTATCATAATAAGCCATTCAATTCATATATATAAGCTAATTTATAAAATATTTATGATTGTATTCATATTCATTACGTATTCATGTTATACCTATACCCAACTTTCAAGATATAGTAACACATTATTTATATTCATTGATATCTATTTTGACATCCGTACTCATGTATTAAAATAAATTTGGATATGATAACACCTATATGCTTGTCCATAACTAATAATTATATCCTTATTTTAGTATCTTGTGCATAGTGTAAAGGTCGGCATGTAAATGCTAATAGTTAATTATACATCTTTAATAAAAGGAATTATTCACTACAATAAAATGTGTGTATATGTATATTTTTTAGTATATTTCATCTGTTGCTAAATATATAATTATGAGTATTAATTGTTAGAAAATAATTTTTATGCAAAATCAGAGATGAATTTTATATATATTACTATATCATTAACGAAGGCCAATATAGAAATGCTTATTCGTCATATTTTTCAGAATCTTAACTAATCGTCGATATAAAAATTGTGACGATTAAATGTTACTATATGGACCAACGGTATTGATATAACAAGGGATATTGTATTCTTTCCTAATTTCATATTATTCGTCATTATATATTAAACATCATACGATATAATGACGAATTAAAAAATCTCTACATGCTTATTTTGTTCTTGTAGTTATGTATAGAAGGATGCAAATGGACGGATACATATACGGATATAGGTATTACTGAATCCTTATTCGTTTTTTAATACGAACGTGGATACAAATATTGACAGATATTAAAAAATATCTCACTGTATCCTTAAAAAACGAATACATATGTAAAACATATATTAATCACATACGAGTAATGTAAGATACTTATAGAATAAATTTAAATATATGTAAATTGGATGGAAATACATAATATAAATTTAGTAAATGTGTTTGTATCATAAAAATTATACAAATATTGTAAAAGAAGAAATGAAATTATGTTATATACGGTAAAAAATAAATCTATGACTATATTTATTTACGAAAACGGATATACGGATACGGATGTTTGCGAATATCAAAATGATATCAATATCCTTATCCATTTTAAACAGATATGGATACATATGTGAAAAATTCTATATAAAATGGATACGGTGGCGGATCGGATATGGATATATTCGTAACTGTTTGCATCGCTATATGTATAACATGTAGTTCCTTTAAAACATACAAGTGTTAATAAATAAATTATTGCATTCGGATCATATTATTGATTTTTTATTGAAAAATGAGGGTGGAAGAATTATATACAACTTAATAAATAGGAGATGGAAGGGCCATTATATACAATTTATTAACATTTATATTTAACTAATGTATTTAAATCATGTAATATTACTATTATAATATATAATAAGTACTCATTTGGAGATAGAGGGGCCAAGTCCTCTCCCGTCCCCCCTTGTCTCCGTCACTACATCATCGTACAATATCAAAGCATACAATCTTAATCTGTAAAGTGCATGTTGGTTTGTAACAATTAAAGCTCCAAGAGAACTCCATCAATGAAGATTCTGATATAGATGCCTGGCTCGTGGCATTATAATCAAAGATCAGATCGATAATACATAATAATGTAATAGTTAGTGCTAGTGAATATAATCAGATTGAGAGGAAACTTAAGGGAAAATATTGAAATGGGAGAAGTGGGGTTAGTTGAGCCTTGCAAAGATGTCCAAGGAAATCAAAGAAATATCCACAAGTGGCCCTGCTATCTTTACTACATACAAGTGCAACTCAAGGTAGACTGCAATGGAGGCAAGGAATATATGTAGGCAACATTATTTATCATTGAAAATCCTCCTAGATTTTAAATTCTACTAAAACTGGGTGGTTCCTTTTCGCTTGTGAAACTTCAGTAGCGTACCAAACAGAGGTATCATGTACAATATTTTGCACTAGTAAACTCTAAACAATGCCATACCCATACGTGACATTCTGCTTAAGCATCAACCATTTCTTCAGGTATTTTCGTGATGCCTTAAAAATCTCCATTTAAGCATAATGGACCAAGCACAATCTGTATAGAGGACAGTACCAGGGGTATAAATTTTCTATTTGAAGAAAATAAAGCAAAATTTGCGATTTCAGATTTTTCAGAAAAAGTTGAATAGATTACTTAGTCAAGCTATATATATAACTACCAAAAAAGGGAACAAACCTGGGTCTTCGCATTAATCCAAGAGTCTTCCCTCACATACATCCCATGATTACGTACAAGCACAGCTGTTGATTTGGAGTAAGCAGCAATCTGAAAGCATTTTAGTTGGGAAATATCAGTTAAAAAACTACAGTTCTACTTATGATGCATCTTCCAAAGAAAGAAATATTGTAATATTTCAGTTCGCAATTATAAATTAAGAAGATGCGCGTGTTTGCTTCGAAAAACATGCTTTAATATACACATTCAATTATGAATTAAAACTAACAACAAACAGAAAATGAACTTTCAGAGAAAAAAAACAGCTGATGTCATTCATTATTGGGGAAAACATAAATTTGGTTTAATTCGCAAATGCATAAAAAGGTCAGAGACGGCATTACTGAAGAAACCTCAAATTTCCACAAAACTATAACAGCACAGTGATCTACATTAATGCAATATGTCATCTTAGGTCACGTATGAGTATAATATTTTTATATATATTTAATTAACTCCATGTCATTAAAGATGAGGAAGGATATGTGCTTGTTGCTCAAAAGGATATGAGACTAGATGGAAGCGGTTTTTCCATAATTTTTTCATAGACAAGGGAATAAAGAGACCACTTTGGGAGATGTAACTGATACTGAAAGCTAACAGTAGCCGGGTACCCGAGACTAAGTCCGGAGTCCTATTTTGGGAGCCACTCGGTGTCTGCCACAACAGATCCTGCACGCGTTGTATGTGACTCCTCAAGGCACGTGGACTAGAGCTCATATAAGCCAACTTTTTCTTAGTGATTTAATTAATTAGGTCCAATTATCGATCTATAGACACATGCAGATAATTAGGTGTTTGGATCCTAATTAATTACGTCACAATCAAAGAAAACTCCTAAGCTAGGGCTAAAACCGTGAAAATCAAATGAGCAGTAAATAAACGGTCAAAACTCGAAAAACCGTCGGAAATCTCGGTGAGGTCCCCCGAGCACACCAGTGCTCGGCGAAACAAACCCCGAAATCTACCAAGTGTCCAAAACTGTCCCTGTGTTATTACAATAAAATGGTTTTTGCAGAAAATAAACTACGCTAATTCTACTGCTATCATATGGTTATTTCGCGGCTATTCCGCGGCTCCCGAACTTC
The DNA here is from genome assembly GCA_037367405.1 of Ottelia alismoides. Taxonomy (NCBI): domain Eukaryota; kingdom Viridiplantae; phylum Streptophyta; class Magnoliopsida; order Alismatales; family Hydrocharitaceae; genus Ottelia; species Ottelia alismoides. Next base: position 387,436 of record JAZKJV010010106.1, read on the forward strand.
GGCTCCTCCTCCCCGCGCTCTCCTGCGGCTTCGTAAAGAAAGAAGCCGCCTCCGACTTCCGTTGTTGCTTCAGCTTCCGAAAAAGCCACTTCGGTCCTCGGGCCCTCGCAAAAAGTAGAAACACGAAGTGTGTCAGTCCAGAAAAGTATATAAATGGATCAGAGAAAATATATACAAAAAAAAATCTACAAAAAGCCTTGAAAAAGAAAGCCGCGGAAAAATCGAAGACGACTACTAAGCCGTGCTCCCCGGCAACGACACCATTCTGATGATCGAGAAATTCAATCAAGACCCGGGTAAAGGTATAAATCACTCTAGGGTCGTTGCGACCCTGATCTCGAGGCTTAGTCAATCAAGAAAAAGATAGGAACCACCAAACAGGGAATAAAGCAATCAAATCAAAAGCGTTCCTCGCTAATTTATTAACCTGGTATAGCGACCAGGGTCGGACTCATGGAGCACGAATTGGACTTGCTGTCAACGAAGTAGTCAAAAATCGAAAAATAAGGGAGAAATTATTTTTGGTGGATTTTAATTATTTTTAATTTTTTTATGTTTTTGATTTTATAAGAAAAGGTATAAACAAGTAAATACAACAATTTATTAAAGCACTCAAAAATGCCCAAAAAATCAAACAAAATTATTTTTGTGTTTTTAATATTTTGAAGTGTTTTTGGTGAATTTTTCAGAATTTTTCAATTTTTATTTGATTTTATAAAAATCAAGAAAGAGGAAAAATAAGGGTCACTATGCAGCCATACTTGAAAGATCAATTAAAAATATAAAATTGATCTATAAAAGTCTAGAGGTAATTTTTATGAAAAATATAGACAAAGACTAAACTACAGAAAAAGAGCTTGTATTTTTTTTATTTTTATAGAATTTTTTAGAATGTTTATAATATTTTTAGGGTTTTTCGATTTTTAAGGTTTTTATAAATCCAAATAAGCTCAAAAATGGACAGAAGCTAGAAAACACGAAAATAAACTATAGAATTTTTAAAGAAGTTTTTATATTTTTCTTTGATTTTCTTTTTCAAACAATAAGAAAAATACGTGTTTTTACATTTTTAAAAATAGTAAAAGCCTCGAAAATGTCCCAAAAATTCAGGGAAAGTTTTACACAGTGCAGGAGCCAGCGTCCAAATTTCACCTAATTTGGATTTAATTTGATATTTTATTCAATAAAATAAGGCACACAAAGAAACTTATTTCCAGGACCAAATGACAACAAAGCAATAAAAGCCAGAGCCTGGAATGCAAAATGCCCACAAAAACACGCGCAACTCACGTGATTCAGACACAGAGGGGTATAAATGCGATTCCTATTTAAAAAGATTCAATCAATAACACACAGGAACAAGACTAAATGCGCAAATAAATTCAAATCCTCACGTGTCGATGCGCGTGGCTCATATACACAGGGACTAAATTGCAAATACTAGAAAGTCTAAGGTCCTAGCTGCAATTGTTCCAAAATAAAATCAATGTAATAAAATAATTACAGGACTGAATTGTAAATGCAATAAACAGAGGGGCCTAAGCGAAATTTCCCCTTTATTTAAGATCGACGGTCGAGAGCGTGCCACGTATAGATCTGACGGTGTCTGAAGGGGCACACCTCTTCGTCGATGGATGCTCCAGATGAACTCTTGATGGCTATCCGTCAGTTGCTAGCTCCTCGCAAGTGGACGATCGAGATCTGAACTGGGCGAGGGGGCACGATCGGACGATGGCTGAACCTCCTCCAAGAACAGCTCGCCGGCAAAGTTCGTCGACCCAATGCGCGTGGTGGGGGGCTCCGATGAGGCTGCTGGAATGTGGAAACGCTCCGTCATGATGGTCCGCAGCTGGTGGGCACCTCCGATGAGATCGAGAAGCTCTGGGGAGCTCTGGCGACGATGGAGGAGCAAGGCAGTTGTGCTCGAACCGTTGGGCCCTCAGATGGGTCCCTTTGACCTGCAAAATGGCACATCCGAACTCTTGGGTCGAGGGCAAAGTGCCTCGACCCGGTTAGGGGTGGAATGGTGATCGGAAAGGGGGCGGAGCGGGGTCTCCGGTGAGGCGACGACGGAGGAGACTTGGTTCTTTGTTCCGAGGCGAACCAAGTTGATCGGATGGGTGAAGAAGGTGGGTAGGAGTCTCGTGATCGTGAATCGATGGTCGGATGGACAGATAGATGATCGGATGAGTGGGAATCGGCCGACGAAGGCCGGCGACGCAATTGGGCGTAAATCGAAATTAGGCAATACTAAGGCGAATCGGGGGTACCTGATGGACGCAGTCGACTGGGCTGAAGCTAATGAAGCTCCTGGGTCTTCGCCTCAAGGGGTCGTCGGGTCCCGAGGCTCAGGCGCACCTCGCGGCGGCGCACGGTGAAGAGCTCGCCGGATCAGTGGCTGGGGACTCCTCCTCCTCACTGCGACACCACGCTCGGATAGTTCTCACTCAAAGGAAGGTGATGGAGGTCCTGGGATGGAGGGGCAGAGCCAAAGATGGCGTGAAATGTGCGGCAGAGGTGTGGTTTTATACTGGGAAGGGTCCGGCTAAGTGGAGTCGGGCAGGGTTGCTTGAAGCACGGATCCCTAGGCAAACCTCCGGTCGAGGGTCTCGGAAGTGGGAACGTCAAATGGAGCCGGGGTTTGAGAGAATGGGTGTCGGGTCAGATGGGGGAAATTAGGACAAGTCGGGTCGAACGCCCGATTCGAGGGGAAAGGGTCCGCGGGGGAGAGTTGACCGGATGTCAACAATCCCCCGTGGACCAATCAGAATTCTCCATTTAATAAATATTTGGAAATTCAATTAAAATTATTAAATGATTTTATTTCGAAAAATTTAAAACATGAAAAATGTTTATTATTTTTCAAATTAATTTTTAGTGATTTTTATTTATTTTTTTGAAAAATATATAACGTATTTACATTATATTATTATATGTAGGTATATATACATATGTATATTTAATTTTTATTTTTAATTGTTTATTTTTGCCTAATTATTCCAATTTTATATTTTATTTTTTCAACATAAAATTTGGAATAAAAAGGTAATTTTATTTTATTTTTATGATTTATTTTCATTAGTTAAATAAATAGGTCTATATACATATGTACATGGTATATATACAAGGTGGGGAATTAATTTTTATTATTTTTGTTTTATTTTTATGATTTTTATTTTATTTATTTATATTAAAAAATATGGAGTATATAAACATATTTTTATTGAATTTATTAATTATATACAAGGAGAAAATAAATAGGCATTTTATTTTATATACATGATCTATGTACACTGATGAGAGGGAATTTTATTCATTTTTATTTTTATTTATTTTTCCCATTTTTATTTTAGCTTTATTTTTATAAATATGTACCAAATATGAGAAACACTTTTTAATTGTTATTTTGAGGAAAATAGGTTTATTTATATACATAGGATTATATACACACATGATAGACCTTATCTCCCTCTACTTGGGTTCTTTTGCGGTCATGCCCATGCTGAGCCCTCCCTTGGGATTAGGTCACTCAATATTTATTCTAAATATTTCCCTCTTTTTCTTGTGTTTCTTTATTCCTTTATTTTGGCACAAAAACATGCTAATTATGCATATTTACATGATGCATGTGTTTTGGCAATTTATGATCTTTACACATATTTACATGGTATTTTGCTCAAGTTTCTAGCTAAAATAAAGGAATAAATAGTGATGAGGTGGGATTCATCAATCATACACGTTATAAACAAATACAACGAAAGGAAGTAGGGAGGATTCGAAGGTTGTGAAAACCAGGGAAAGGTGTATAATCCGATGACCTTCATATGTATGGAGAAGAGAAACAAATGAGATGTTTATTCCATAGGGTTAGGGTCTCTTATATAGAGAGAAAACCCTAGATGAGTACAAGAGAAAAAAATACATAAAAACCGCCGAAGGGTTACGAAACCCGAAAGGTTATGAACATAAATGTAAATATAATAACTCTAACCCTTAAGTTGGAGCATATATGTCGATTATGCTCAACTTGGATACTAAGTACATGAGGCGCTTCCTTGGAAGAGCCTTTGTGAGGATGTTTGTAAGTTGAAATTCAGTGATGTGTGGAGTGTTGATTCGTCCTCCTTGTACTGCATCACGAATGAAATGGAAATCTTCAATGTGTTTTGTCCGCTCATGGAAAACTGGATCGGTGGCAATCTATGTGACAGACTTATGTAGTATAAGGGTACAAGAGTGGTGACTGGCATGCCAAGTTCTATTAAGAAAGAGACAAGCCATGTGATCTCACAGGTGGCTTGAGTCGTTGCCTTGTATTCTGCTTCGCAATAGATCAGGAGACCATTATCTGCTTCTTGCTTCGACAAGTGACAAGGTTGTCCCCAACAAACATGGTGTATACTGTAGTGGATCGACAATCCTCATGAGAGAAAGCATAGTCAGCATCTGTATATGCAGAGATATTTGTGTGCCCATTCACCCCATAGAAGATTCTACGTCCGTGAGATTCCTTCAAATATCGAACGATCAAAAGAACATCATGCCAGTGATTGTAAAGAGGCTTATCCATATGTTGGTTGGCTCTGCTCACAGTATATGATATATATGCCCTAGTAACATTGAGAGAGAAATTTTCCCACTAAGCTTATGTACTGTGTTACATCCTCAAAAGTCGAATTAGTAAATGTTGAATGTTTTCTCACTTCTGCAGGGATACCAGATGGCTTGCATCCAAGTAGTCTTGCCTCAGTCAGAATATCGAGGTAATGCTTCCTCTGTGAAAGATGGAGCCCCTATGTAGTGCATATTACCTCAATGCCAAGAAAATAATGAAGTTGGTCGAGGTCTTTCGTGACAAAAACCTTCTGGAGGAAGGTCTTGGTCTCTTGAATACCATCTACATCATCTCCTGTGACAACCATATCATCAACATAAACATCACAGATGATCGTTCTAGTAGACTGTTGTCTAATAAAGAAATAGTAAACAGATGTTGTCCTCTGCAAACCAAGTATGTTGATCTCCATAGTGAGTCTGTCAAACCATGCCTTGGGGCTCTGCTTCAGGCCATAAATGGTCATGTGTAGTCGACATGCATACTCCCCCTCGACTACATACCTCAGTAGTTGCATCATGTAGACCTCCCCCTCAAGGTCACCATAAAGAAAGACATTATTCACAACAAGTTGGTAAATGGGCCAAGCCTTGTTGGCAGCAACAGAGAGAATGGTATGTATCAACCCTATTCTGACAACGGGTGAGAAGGTCTCAAAATAATCAACTCCAAAGGTTTGTGTGAAACCTTTGACAACAAGTTTGGCTTTCAACATGTCAATAGAACTATCAGGAGATTGTTTGATCGTGAAGACCCATCAACAAGCCATAGGGTGATTTCCCGCGGGCACGACACAAGATCCCACATGCCCCGGAAGGTAAGTACATACATCTCTTCATCCATGGCATGTCGCCAACCATGATCCTGCATTGCACTAAAATGATCTCTCGGAATAGAAATAGCATTCATATCATCTGCAAATCTCTTGTCACAACTAGATAAACCATTAGTAGAAGTAAAATGTGACATGGGGTGATACGTACATTACCTGTTTTGCTTGCGTAGAGTTATAGGAAGCTCCTCAGGTACATATGGGGCAACAGTGATGGGAGCACTCAAAATGGTCGTATCATCCTATATAAAAGGGACATGCAAAGGTACAAATACTGGTGTAGAAGTTATAGAGGTACATTGGCGAGTATAAACGATTAGTGGAGGGAGGTCGGAGGAATGTCACTCACAGTTTGTGTGAACTTGCCTGCTCAAAGAAGATGACATCAATATATACATAGTATCAATCCCCAACAGGGTCATATTAATGATAGCCTTTCTGGCTATGAGAGTACCCAAAAAAGACATATATTATGGCACGAAAGGATAATTTGTCAGTTGCATGAAAGTTGTGAAAAAGGCAATACAACCAAAAAATTACAGAGGTATGGGAAAAGAAGACTCAGCAGGGTAAAATAAGGAAAATGGAGTTCCCCCTCCAAGAATAGATGAAGGAACACGGTTGATGAGATAAACTGCAGTAAGGATAGCATCCCAATAGTGTTTAGGAATGCTCATTTGACTAAGAAGAGATCTAGCAACATTTAGCAAGTGTCAGAATTTCCTTTCAGCTATACCATTCTGTTGTGAGGTATATGGATAGGATGTCTAGTGAACAATTCCCTGGGATGCAAAGAAAGAGTTCAAGTTATGTTGGGTTAACTCAAGAGCATTGTCAGTATGAATGATCTTAACAATGCTATAAAAGAAAGTAACATATTGAAAGAAAATTTTGATAATTTGATTAATGTTCAAATGCTCCTTTATTAGATATACTCGAGAACTTCGACTAGAAAACTATAAAATAGTGACGACCAATTAATGTACAGATCGGACAAGGTCCCCAAACATCACAGTGAACAAGATGAAAAGCAATAGTACTACGAAACTCGCTACGAACAAGAAATGAAGCTCGATGGTGTTTCCCGAACTCACACGCCTCGCATTGAAACGACTTTGGGGTAGATAGTTCAGGAAACATCATGGAGATGGCCTTGGCAGAGGGATATCCAAGGCGCAGATGCCATAGGAGCGGGTCTTCGGAGATAGACGCAGCACCAACAAACTTGGAGTCCGAGGGTATGTCAAGATAATATAGACCATTCTTCTCATGGCTCCCATAAAAAATCTGTCTCGTCTGGATATTCTGAAAATAGCAACAAGACTCATCAAATATCATACGACAACGAAGCTCAGCACAAAGCTTATGAACTAACAGTAAGTTAAGAGGAAAATCAAGAGCACAATGAAACCCAGAAAGTCAGAGCTTGGAAGAGAATTCCACAGTTCCAACAGTAGTAATCGATGACTGAGTCCCATTAGCAACTCAAACTGACTTTACGGAGGCAAATGGTAGGGAGGAGGTGATCTGACTACCTTCTCCAGTCAGATGAGTAGAGGCATCGGGATCAATAATCCAAGCAGGAGTTACAGCAGAGTTGGCTATTGTACCTGAATGAGTAGCCAAAGCAGCAGTGGTAGTGTTACTAGTTGAAGTAAGACCTAAAGTCTGAAGGATCTGCATCAGGCGGGAGTAATTTGTGCCATTAAGATGAACAGTCTTGCCACTGGAGGTTCCTACAGGCGACGCCTCTTTCACATCATAGGCATTCTCATAGACATTATTAATGTGGTAAGAAGGTACACCAAACTTTTACCAACATCATTCAAACGGGTGGTTCCACCGACCACAGTGAGTGCATGGAGCAGTAGAGTCTCACCTACGGCCACGACCAAAGTCGCGGCCTCGTCCAGATTCTTGTCCATGGCCATGACTTAGATCATGATTGCATCCTCCTCAAAAGCAGTATCTGCATTCTCATCCAGATGAGGTGATGTGCGCAAAGTTCTCTGCTGAAGGTAAGATGAGAGGCCAAACAATAGATGTCTCGAGTTCCTCAGGTTGGCCAAAGATAGCCTTCATCGTTGACAATGTGTCTGATATAAGAAATTGCTCCTTCGTTGCCTAGTATCTAGAATATATGCCATCAAGGAAGCGGTATACCTGCCAGTCAGGACGCTCTTGTATATGTTTGGTGCAACATAAGGCCAGAATACTGCAAACTCCTCATACTGGCTGGAGAGATGCATGTAGTACTTGATGAGGGTGAAATCATCTTGAGATGCCAATACGATTCGCTTGTAAATGTCTGCAAGGTGTGACTTCAACTTCTTATTGGAGTATGTTTGCTCGAGATCATCCCGCATTTCCTTGGTCGTATATTTGTAAAGGATATTTGAGGCAGTATGAGACTCAAAATTGTTGGTCATACAGTTGATAACCAAGTAGTTGTCTATTTGCTAGTTGTAATACTCTTTGTCCTTTTCATCTAAAGGTCTTTAGTCAGAATGTAGAGTTTTTTTTAACCACCAATGAACATCATAAAAGTTTGAGACCAGAGGACGTAATTTTCTGTGCCTTTGAGTTTGATAGTAGTGCCTTGTGCCATAACATTTGAGGCCAAGGACTTTGTCTCAGTAGAAAAAGATGTCATGGTGGTCTTAGAAAAGAAAGAAGATCTTGTGCTTGACTTAAGGATGCATATAAGGGTTGAGAAGTGCCCTAGAACTCACTTGGTACGTGATAATAATATGAAAAATTGTTTTCACAGCAGATCAAGGGATTTTCGAGGCTCTTTCGACATCAAATATGGTATCCAGGGGATTGTGCGCAGCAGATGTGAAGTTCAGAGGATTGGTGGGTGGTACCGGAGATGCTGGAGGTGCAGCAAGAGCTGCTGGAGGGGGCTTTATGTGGTGCCAACGATGCAGGAGGTGCCACTGGAGCTGTTGGAGCCTTGGATGACGCTTATATGCTATTGGAGGTGGCGGCTGGTGTCGCTGGAGCCTCGGACTACCTTGTGCGGGACCCCTTGATGAGATAAAGGTCTACGCAATGAGAGGGTTGTGGTGGAGAGAAGTTTTGGGTATTAGGCATCGGTCTAGGACCATCGCTCTGATGCCATGAGAAGAAGAGCAACGAAAGAGACATTTATTCCATAGGGTTAGGTTCTCTTATATAGAGAGAAAATCCAAGAGAGTGTAAGAGTAAAAATACATAAATACTCCTGAAGGATTACTGAACTCGAATGGTTACAAACTTAAATGTAAACATAATAACTCTAACACTATGGAAGTATATAGTGTTCTACATGAACGTAACTTGATTTGGCTCATAAGTTTATCCAATGTTATTTGGTGAAGTAAGAAAATTCCTGAAGAATAGAGAAAAAGCATAATGGTGCCTCTTTACAAGAATAAAGGAGACATTCAAAATTATTCAAATTACAGAAGTATTAAATTATGAGTCGTACTATGAAAATTTGGGAACATGTGATCGAAGAAGGCTAAGCAAATTTTCAAAGTAATAGAAAACCAATTCAGATTCAAACAAAGGACACTCAATTATTGAAGTTAACCACCTATTGAAGAGAAGAATGGAGATTTATTTAACTAAAATACGGACCTCCATAAGATTTTTATTGATTTGGAGAAGGCCATGATTCGATTCCACAGGAGATCTTGTGGAGAGTTTTTGAGAAGGCCATGATGCATCTACCTATTCACATGATGACATAGAGATCCATCTGGATCTGTCAGTTCCATCCCCTTCGGAACGATCATGGGACATAGATGATGAGTCGGACGCGGCTTTGGCCGAACTACCGCATTTCTTTGGTGATCCTACTCCCCATACTTCTGAGTTGGTAGCAAGTACTACGCAGCTTAGCCCACCTTCATGCAGCACGGAACCAGATTCAGATTCAGTTCAGCCGGAGTTGATTGATGACACCACCTTGCCAGAACTAAAATCACTTCCTCCTACACTCAAGTATGCCTTTCTTGTGGGACCTAGAGAGATATCCGGTTATCATTAGCTCAGACTTGACTTTAGAACAGGAGTCTAGGTTGTTTGAAGTCGTAGAGAGGGACCGCAAAGCAATAGGATGGACAGTGTCAGATCTCGTGGGGATCAACCCTGCTCTCTACTCGCACCACATTTTTACTGAGGATAATGTGAGACCTTCCCGTGAGTTCCAGAGGAGACTTAACCCCAATCTACGGGAAGTAATGAAGAAAGAGAATGAGAAATGGTGTAAAGCAGGGTTTATATACCCTATTTCTGACTCCAAGTGGGTGGCCCCGCTTCACGTTGTCCCGGAGAAGTCGGGAATTCAGATGGTCACCAACGAGGAGGGGGTAGAGATTGTGACACGAGTACCTACGTCGTGGTCTATCTGTGTTGATTACATGCGCATGAATGTTGCGACCAAGAAAGACCACTTTCCCTTGCCTTTTATTGATCAGATCTTAGAGAGACTCGTAGGGAAAGAGTTCTTCTGCTTTTTTGAAGGGTACTCAGGCTACAACCAGGTTACCATAGCCCCTGAGGACCAGGAAACGACCACATTCACATGTCCATTCGGTACTTATGCTTTCAGGTGCATGTCATCCGGGCTCTGCAATGCCCCGGGCACATTTCAGTGGTACATGATAGCCATATTTGTCGAGATGGTGGGAGATTTCCTGAAAGTGTTCATGGATGACTTCTCGGTCTAGGGTGATTCTTTTGATACATGTTTAGCGCACTTGGACCGAGTCCTCACGAGGTGTAGAGAGGTGAATCTAGTACTCTCCTGGGAGAAGAGTCACTTTATGGTGACGGAGGGTATCGTGTTGGGGCATGTCATCTCCAAAAGGGGAATGGAGGTTGACCCAACCAAGGTGGAGGTGATCAAGAAACTCGATCCACCTACCAACTTTAAGTCAGTGCGGTCATTCTTAGAGCATGTTGGATTCTATAGGAGATACATTCAGGATTTTTCAAAGATCGCCCGCCCACTGACCGAGCTCTTAGGGAAAGCCACAGAGTTCGTTGTAGATCACATGTGTCTGGAGGCCTTTGAGCTCTTGAAGAGGAAGATTTGTGCCTCACCTATCCTACAAGCTCCTGACTCGTCTGTCCCCTTTGAGAACATGACTGACGCTTCAGATTTCGCTATAGGAGTTGTGTTAGGACAACGGCGAGAGGGGATCCCGTTTGCGATCCACTACGCAAGCAAAGTATTAGATACTACACAGAAGAATTATATAGGGGCTGAAAAGGAAATGCTCGTTGTAGTATGGGCCCTCAAGAAGTTCATGTCATATATTTTGGGCTATAAGGTGACAATTTACACTGATCACACAGCTATTCGAAATTCAATGGAAAAGGAGGACGTGAAGGCGCGTCTTCTTAGGTGGATTTTACTCCTCCAGGATTTTGATTTGGAGATAAAAGATAAATCTGGAGGGAAAAATGTTGCGATTGATCACCTTTCTTGGATTGAACTTAAGGATTCTCCTGATTATGAACGGATTAGAGAGACCTTCTCAGACGACTCAATTTGTGTTATTTACTCACTCCCACGGTATGCCAACATGGTGAACTATCTTGTCTCCAAGTAGGTTCCCCAGGTTGGACTAGGAGCAGCATTGATCGACTGAAGTCGGATTCGAGGAGATACCACTGGGATGATCCTTTCCTTTTCTTCGAAGGACCAGATTGTGTTTGGAGAAGGTGTATTCCTCAGGAGGAATACCAGAGTGTCCTCACATATTATCATTCACTTGAGGCTGGAGGACACCATTCAGGAAAAAAAACCGCTCACAAAGTACTTTAATGTGGATTGTATTGGCCAACCTTGTTTAGAGATGCTATTGATTTTGTACGGTCGTGCCCGATTTGTCAAAGGATGGGAGGAACTGTTGGACAGAGATATGAGATGAACATGCAGCCAGTGATTATTTGTGATATTTTTGATGCGTGGGCTTAGATTTTATGGGTTCCTTTCCCAACAGCTAAGGACATGGGTACATATTATTGGCGGTTGATTATTTATCTAGGTGGGTGGAGGCTATCCCAACCAGAACTGCAGACAGCAAGACTGTCTGTAAGTTTGTGAGAGACCATATTATTGCTAGGTTCGGGGTACCAAAAGTTTTGATATCAGATGTGGGTAGCCACTTTGTGAATAGAGATATGAGATCTTTAGCTAAGGACTATGGATTTGATCATGGAGATATTGGTCCTTACCTCCCACAGTCCAACGGCATGACAGAGGTTTCGAACAAAGATGAGAAGAGTATTTTGCAGAAATTGGTTCATCCTGATAGGAAGAACTTGTCCCAGCTCTTGGACCAAGTTCTGTGGGCCTATAGGACAGCCTACAAGACACCATTGTGCAATGATCTATGGCAAGCCATGCCATTTGCCCGCGGAGTTAATTCATAAATCTGAATGGGCATTTAAGCAGATTAATTGGAGTTGTCACCTAGGAAATCTTTGTCGAGACTTGAACTTGAACGAACTCGTGGAAATCTGAAACAGGGCGTATGACAACAGTTTGATTTATAAGGACAAATTAAAGAGATGGCATGATCAACACATTAGGTGCAAAGACTTTGTCCCTGGATAAAAGGTATGGTTGTTCAATGCCAGGTTGAATATGTTTCATGGGAAGCTCAAATCAAAATGGACGGGTCCCTTTGTTGTTAAGAAAGTGCACGGAAATGGAAGTGTAGAGATAGTTGATCTCTCAGATGGTGCACAATCTCATGTGGTAAATGGACAACTGTTGAAGCATTTTGTAGATTCGAAAGAGTAGTTAGTCCAAGTCGAGGTCATCAATTTCATGTAGAGTGAGTACAGAGCAGATACATCATATTACTCTTCATGAAGATGCAACATCAAGATTCAGCAGCTTAGAAGATTCATTCCTCTTGTACATTCTCCCTTCTTTGTATATTCTACAGATTACATCGGTTCTCACACTTACTCTTGTCCTATACTCAGGCTGATCAGAGCCTAAGTATAGGGGGAACCGATGCCCGCCATATGTATATACTCATCCATTTCTCCTCTTGACCTCGTCCGCCCCAATTTTTCTCTTCTTTTACACTTAGGCTGACCAGAACCTAAGTATAGGAGGGGCGGATCGACTTCTATACTTTTTATTATTTTAGTCATCCTACGCTTAGCACGTGCTATGTCTTTTTCTCGCTTCTTGTGCTCTGAGGACATAGCACATGCTAAGTATAGGGGGACGTGTATATATTGCATATATACTTTACCCATAGCTCGTACTTTCACGTATTTTTGTAAAACTATACAATAATTATGGGGTGGGTAAAAAAACTTTTTCAAAAAAAACAACTTCAGAAAAACACTTGAAAAAAAGCTTTTCAAAAAAACTTTCTTCTATTACATTGTTTTTAAAAAAAGTCTAAAAAATCACAAAAAAAACTAACTAATAAGTTGATTTAATCCCTAACACATTCACATTCATACAAGACTTGTGATATTCAAGAACACTTGGTTTATGAGGTCTTGAGATTTTGAGTTAACCAGCCTTAATCATTAGGGTCCTTGACATAATTATTCACATTCCCCTAGTTTGAAAGATTTGTATGTAATATTGCATGCTTAGTCTCTACCTTAAGAATATGACCAGCACCTTACATACACAACTGCGGTTATGATGAGATGAGTTGAAATTTCACTTGAGGAACTTGAATGAGGGATTTGAGTTTGGACTTGATTTGATGATGTTCGAGGATGGGATAAAATCAATGAAGGATTCATGAACCTTGAGTGTCAGCACCTTTAGCCAGTATGAGAACATGGTTCTTGTACTATCTCTTGATATTTACCTATGTGCCAAGGTGTGATGAAATCTAAAAAAATGTTGATCAGTGTGCGCCAACTTTTAGTAAAAGTAGTGGAGCTAGCCAAAAAGCAAAGTAAAGGAAAGAGATATCAGTGTTGAAAGAAAATCTCTCACCATACAATGTCAAATATCAAAGAGCTTCCACCAAAAGCAAGCGCTCCCAACCATTTCAAAGTGTCCACTTGGACCACCGTTATTAGGACCAGGAGTCGGGTTAACACCAAAAAAGGACTCTGCATAGTAAATGCTACAAGTCTGGATGTAGAAGGTATATTAGATATTCAAAAAAGATACACCCCGGTGTACTCCCAGGAAAACAAGTGCAGACGACTCCAACTTCTTTTGACGGTCACACTAATCAACAAACAAAAAATGCATGCGTATAGATAGCACTATGGTGCTCTATGAGGAGTGGGCATGAAATAGGGGAGTTTGTTGGTCATTGTGATCTTGGACATGTTAGCGGGAGTGCAAGATTCCGTGCAATAGCTAAAAATGGCACAACAATGGAGGTGGTGCAACTAAGACACTACGAAAGAAGAAGCAAAAGGGCAAGAATTTTGAACCATACCTTAGAAGGACTAACTCTATTCACTATGCTGTGAGAAAAGTTCCAACAAAAAAGAACGCACTCAAGGAGTTCTTTAGGAACATTGGGAAGCGAGTTAGACCGGTTATCATCGAGTTATTTGTTATAAAGTTTATTCCAACAAATGTGCAAAGGGGACATTTTGACGATGCACAATTGACAATATTATTACAACGGTAGGATGTGTGAAAGCTTTAACTCTCTACGAGATAATGAACAAATATATCCGTATAGAGGAGGAGGAAATGGTTTGAAGATGGGGTGACTCTCTTGTCCAATGGTTTGGATGAGTTATACAATGAAGCAAATTATCGATTTTCCCATATACTGTGATGAGAATATTGTGTTTATCAAGTTTACATGTTTATTTGAGTAAGCAAAGAACCAAAAATATACATTCAAGCCCTTAACAGTGTCATTGAAATGGTCGAACCTGAGAACGTTGTGCAGTTGGTGAACAACAAAAATAGCACTCTTAAGAAAGATGGTGAAATGATAAAACACCTTAAGAAGGATGGTGAAACGCTTGTATCTTCCAAAAAGTACATGAACCTTTGGACTTGATGTGATGCACGTTGCATTGCGTGATCCCAAAGGATTTACGAACAAGGAAGAACATCATGAACTTAAATGATCTAAGTACAATCATCATGGCATTCATCTATTGTCATTTCAGAGCTTTTTGCATTAATGAAAAGGGTATATGATGTCAACATTTTAAAGCCCCACAATTTTAACATTTCTAAAGGTTATTAAATCGTGTGGGCAACCAATATATGATTACAAAAAATAAGACCAAGTGGACCAGACTATGATCAAGTAAAACTGATTTAATAGCCAAACCAAATAATTGATAGATGGGAACCAATGTAAGTTGGATTTTTAATTGAATACTAAAATTGAAGAGTCGTGTAGTCATCAATCGTTTAACTCTTTTAAAAGAGTCAAACAATATCTGATTAATCGAGAATGCAAAATAAATTATTAAATGAACTTATTTAGATATAGTATGTTATAATTAGTTCCCAAGTAATCGATATAGATGGAACTCAATTTTCAAATTGATAGTGATTTTTACATTAAGAAAAATGAAGGCATAAAAATAGAAATAAATGTGGGATGCTAGTTAGGATCACTAGTTATGATATATTTATATAACAGTAAATAGATACAAAATAATTTTGAAAATACGTAATTCTCTCTCTCATCCCCAAAAACACATATCTCGTTCCCGTGTGAGGGCTCTGATGAATCCACGATTCATCATCTCAATATCTTGGTTTTAGCAAAATCCCTGAGTAAATTCTCTGATAAATTTTCATAAAATCAATAAATTAACAAAATGACTCTTTTAAATAAAACACACTAATTATTATATATTAAATTGTACAAAATAAATTAACAATAAAAGGCTACAAAATTAAAGGAGTTTTTCACCTGTAAATAGTCCAAAACTTCATGTATTTTTAATAATTTCATTTCAACTCTTTTTTGGTTAATTCTTTCTCTGACTTGTTCACAAAAATGTACATAAAAATACAAAAATATAAAATAAATTTCACCTCAAATAAATGCTCCTAGATCTCAAAGAGAAAAAGCCATAAAGTCCAACTTCCCGGCCAAATTCCTGCTTTATATGTACTCCAAATTCACCAAACTTACTTTTAAAGTTCAAGTTAGAAAATTATCTATCCAATGGAAGTAGTTTCACTAAAATTGGAGCTCGTTTGTAAAATATGGGTTTTGGGACCTTGATGTATATTGTATACAATGTAAATACTCATTCTTTCTTTATTTTTTATTTATTTTTTTAATTACTAAAAAATCTAAAAAATCATAGTTGTGTTGTATTTTTAATTTCAGTATTTTATTGCATTTTTCTGTTGTAAATATCTCTTATTAAAAAGACAAAAAAATATAAATTAGAAAAGCTAACAAAAAATGTACATGTTTGTCTTCTTTTGTAAATTCCCCATTATTTTTTTCTTCTTTATATTTTATTGTATTTTAGTAACCTACTTCATTTTATTATTTATTTTATTTAATTTATATTCTCTACAATAACCACTCATTCAACTCCATTATTCCACCATTTTTTCTACTTCTAATTCAACTCCACCATCTTAATAACCTCCATTCTACTCCACCTCCATTCGAACCTCCATTCTCTATCTCTTTTTATACATCCCGTCCTCCTCAACTTGTACTTGATCCATCTTTATGAGAGGAGAGCCTAGTTTCTAGAGTTGAATCGGTGACAGCGACGCAACCACGGTCGAGCGATGAAAGCCCTATCTCCGGTGAGATATGTTGGCTTCTTGGCCAACATCGCAGTCGCATATGTGCACTACTCGAGCTCATCGCTCGCCGACTATTCGAGAGAGGACCGTGCTTCTTGTGAGCACACCATAGGCGATCGTCTCCATCGTAGGTAATTTCCTTTTATTTTACCATCGTTTTTATTTTATTTTTTTGTGCATGTTTTTATATCACAACATCACATAATCACCCACACACCTTCATGTGTTTATTCCATATCATCATGTCACCACTACATTCACACCAACTCATCCTTTTTGCCTCTTTTTTATTCTCTTTAAGGAAAAAATATAAAAAAATTAAAATCAAAATAGGAAAAAAACACTGGGAACTAGGCTCTCCATTCTAACCTCCATTCTCTATCTCTTTTTATACATCATGTCCTCCTCAATTTATACTTGATCCATCTTTATGAGAGGAGAGCCTAGTTTCCAGAGTTGAATTGGTGACAGCGACGCAACCGCGGTCGAGCGATGAAAGCCCTGTCTCCGATAAGATCTATTGTCTTCTTGGCCAACATTGCAGCCGCATCCGCGGGCTGCTCGAGCTCATCACTCGCCTGCTATTTGAGCGACGATCGTGCTTCTTGTGAGCACATCATAGGCGATCATCTCCATCGTAGGTAATTTCCTTTTATTTTACCATCATTTTTATTTTATTTTATTTTATTGTGAATGTTTTTATATCACAACATCACATAATCACCCACACACCTTCATTTGTTTATTCCATATCATCACATCACCACTACATTCACACCAACTCATCCTTTTTTGCCTTTTTGTTTATTTTCTTTAAGGAAAAATATAAAAAATTAAAATCAAAACAGTAAAAAAATAAATTTAAAAAAAAGAAGCAGTAGGCAGTCGCCCACAGCCCATCTTCTTTCACGGCCAAGCGTCGCCGCCTGCAGCTCCACAGCCGACCGACCGTCGCCCCCTCTCCATCGCTTCCAGCAGGTCCGCGCACGTGTGATCGCCGCTTCCTCCACCTAGCCGTGCAGGCGGACCCCGCCATGCTTGCAACCCGCCAGACCCATCTTCAGCCGACACCCCCAGCCCGCCAGGCGCAGCCCTCCGCCCGCGGCGGCCTCCCTTGCACGGCCTCCTCCACGAGGCGCGTGTGCCCCCGCCCCCCTCCTCGCGTGCGGGTGCTGCTGCCCGCCCATCGCCAAGCACCGCCGCTCAAGTGCACTGATAACCGCAGATTATCGAGGGTCTAAATACGTCGCTGTGGCGACCCACAATAAAATGTGATTAATCAACAATCAACCCACACTAAGATCAATAAATTAGAAATAATGTGGAGTCAAAATTTATTTTTAACTCTACATAAAAGATGTATAGATGCAAGTACGTAGAGAGTTCGAACACAGGGAGCAAGCAGGGTAATTCAAGCAAATGCAAGCACAAGTATGTGTGTGTAAAGTGTCTACACTAAGCAAGCAAACAAGGCAATTTTTGTGGGTTTTTAATTTTTATATATTTTTTTATTTTAATTTTTAATTTTGTATTTGATTTTTTTGATTTTTATATATTATATTTTATGATTTTTAGTTTCTTTTTCAATATTGGAAAGTAAAAACAACATAAGAAAAGGCAAGGTAAAATATTTATAAAAATGCACAAAAATACTCAAAAATCCAGAAATAAAATGTTTTTGGTCTTTTTAGGGTTTTTTACTGTTTTTGTGATTTTGGGGGATTTTTCAAGGTGTTTTTGATATTTTTAAATACTGAAATAAGAGAAAACAGTGACAAAGTTGCTGGCTGTGAGTAAAATAGGAGTTAAAAATGGCAGACAGCAATCAAAATTTTGCACACTATTTTTCAAATGAAGAGAGTAAAGTAGAGAACAAACAGGACCTGGGTTTATATTTTCTGGATTTTTCTTTGATTTTATATATTTTTTTTGAAGTTTTTGAGTGTTTTTAAATTTTTAGTGTTTTTCTTTTGATCTTTTTAGTGGTTTTTGGACTGACTCTAAGATAGGATAAAATAGACACTAGGTGATTTTTTTTGGAATTTTTGGAGGTGTTTTACTATTTTTTTGGTATTTTCTAAGCTAGACAGTGCACAAAAAGTATGTTTTTGATTTTTAATAAATATAAAAATGACGTAAAATCAAAAACTAAAATAGTGGCGTGGAAGTACACGTGTCCAGGAGCTTAACTTCAAAATTTGAGAATTTTTGGATATGAAATGATCATTCAAATAAATCCAACAAGCATCCCAACCTTAAACAGTCCTGGCAAGGGTATATGTGCAATATCTAAAACATCCAGGGGCATACATGCAATTTTTCCACGAAAGTTTACACTCAAACTTGCATTTAAAGGATTAAAACCAAATAGCCAAACCCGCAAGGGTATCTGAGCAATTTACCCACCAGAGTGCGTGACTCGCACGCGCCTGGAAGGGGTATTTTTGCAATATCACAAAGTTCCAAGGGGTTCAATGCAGTTTCTCCCAAAATATTACAACTTAAAGCAAACATTCATGGACTTAAGCGAAATAAATAAACCCCAGGGGGGTCCTTGCAAAATACCCAGCCCCCTCACGCGCACGGGCACGTGAGGTGACGTGGATTGGACCTAGGTGCAAATACGTAAACTACGGGGTTCTAAGTGCAAATATTACAGAAATATTTAAACTACAGCTTAAAGTTTATGGACCGAAATGAAATACAAAATTTGGCGAGGGGTAAGATGCAAAATACCCTCGCCCGAGCGCTCTGATGAAGACGCGTGGCACGCATCCAACAGCTGGGCGACGAGACGCGATCCAACGGCCGGATGCGAACCACTTATCCACGTGGCGTGTCCTGAGCGGCCGATGACGCTTGGGCTCGTGCGGCTGAGATTAGATCCCCCTGGGTTGATCTGACGGTCGAGGCTGAGGAAGATCCAACGGCCCACAAGCGAACTGGAGCTGCGGCTCGATCGTGCGGTGGAGACGCAAGGAGGAAGAACGGGGAAGAAGGCCGGCGAAGGCGAACTTCCCCGTCTCCGATCTCGCTCCTCCGGCGGTGGATGGGCTCCAAAATGGAGCTGCAAGCTCCTGGGAGGTCCTTCTACTGACTGGACGGCTCGGATTCACCGGAGGGGCGTCGAGGTGCTGGCGCGAAGGCGGCGGAGCTTCACGCTCCAGGTATCTCCGACGAAGGCGCAAAATCGCCCTCCAGGTGCTTTCAAAGCTCTTGGACCTGCAAAAAGAGGTGAAAAGGCCCAGGGCAAATTGCCTGGGCCTCGCGGAGGCGTGGGGATAGGTGTAGCGAGATGGCGGCGAAGGGCCGGAGGTGCACTCCGGCCAAGGTGGGTGATCGAGCGATTCAGATGATGTAACTTCGATTTTTTTGGGGGATATTGATCCTAAAACTAGCAGGAGTTGAATGCAAGAGATAAATAAGCGAGTGGAAGCCCTCGATGGCCGGAGCCAGAGGATGAAGGGTACCTCGACGCCGACGGTTGGCGGAGGTGCTGGAGTCGTCCTCGACCTCGTTCGCCCTAGCTGAATAGCTCGCGGCGGAGCTGTCACCTCCGGCAAGACTTGGAGCGCAAGAGAGGCGGAGAGGGGTGGACCAAGGGGACTCAAACCTGGGGAGGAAGATGAGGGTTCTTATTTAAGGCGTGGCGAGGCGTGATTTTGGGAGCAAGAGCACGCGCGCATGATGAAGATTTTGCGTGATCTGGGAGCATGGCGTGGCTCAGTGATGATCGGGGAAGACTTCCCAAGAAGGAATCGAGGCGTGAAGACGAACGGATCGAGCTCGGAAATTGGGGGAAATCGGGGCGAAATCACGGTGTCAGAAATGGCAGGGCTTTGGTCGGGGGAGTTGACCGGGGTCAACTCTAGACCACACATGGTTGGTCCACGTGGACCAACCAGGAAAAAGCCCTGGAAATTGTTTTATTAAATCATTTAAAAATAGAAATAGGTTGAATTAAATTATGGTTAAAAAATAAAAAATGTTTAATTTTTTATGTAGTATTTTATTCTGATTTTTATTTATTTTTATGACTTACATTTTTACAAGTTACCTTTTTAACCCTATATAGGTGTATTATCTATATATTTTAGTATTTTATTTTTATTTTGTGTCTTTTAATTTATTTATTTTTGCTTATTATTTTATAAAAACATAAAGTACTTTTATGTACATAAATATATTTTTATTTTATTTTTCTGATATGTTTTGTATATTTAATAAAATACAAGTATCATTTGTACAGGTATATGTATAGGCAGTATACCTAGGTATCCTTTATACAAGTATTTTTATTTTGTGATTTCTTTGCATTTTTATTCTGGTTTTAATGTACATGTATATTATAAGTAATATATACATAATTATAAAAATATAAACATGCAAGAATAATGAATAAAGAATAAATTGAATATTTTAATCTGTACAAGTATACAATGAGGGTCCAAAAGTCAACTTTCAAACCGTAGCTCCGCCAAATGCGAAACCACCACCATTGGATAGAGTATTTTATTCTATATACAATTAAAGGTGAGTACGCTGCATTTGGAGTTTTTATTTGTGAGATACAGGTCTGGGAAGTTGGCATCCTGGATTTTTATTCAGACCATAGCTTTTTATCTGTACATTATTTTTCTGTGAAATCAATTTTGTATTTTTCTCTATAAAATTATCTACAACTTTCATGTACAAAGTTTCTTTATTTGATGTATAAAAAGTGGAACCAAAAATAGGTCCCAAAAAGAATAAAGAATGAATAAAATGTATAGGTATTTTATCTGTGTTTCTGACCTTATCTCCCCCTACTTTATTCCTTGTCGACCTATTCATCAAGATGCCTAGGTCTCGGGGGTTTAGGTCATAAAATATTTACGATATTTTATTCTTTTTCTTTTCTTTATTTATTCTATAATTTTGGCCTTTATTACAGTATTTTATACACTATTTAGATGCACATGCATGAATGCTAAGATGATGATTTTAATGCTATTTACAGGCATTTGCTAGGGTTTTTGGTGCCAAAATGATAGAATAAAGATGATGAAATGTGGATTCATCATCCCCCTATACTTTACCTTTGCTAGTCCCTAGCAAACACTTATGCAATAAGTGCATAAAGAGAAAAGAAAGAAAAGAAAAAGAAGAAAATTGGATGAAGTTTAATTATCAAACTTGTCTTCACAAAATCCAAGTTTGGAGCTTAAGTCGGACCTTTGGAATTTTAGTGCGGTTGGAACCTTAATGAGAACCAAGTTTGAAATCCAACAGTCCTTGAGAATCCCAAGACTCTGTCCAAGTCTCCTCAATAGCCAGGTCAGAAATACTTCAACTCATACGCAAACTCTTACGACTATGAATCTGACTCGTACAGTGTAAGTGATATGTAGCTCCCCACCTCAGAAGTGACAAAGAAACAACCTCCCCCAACCTGGTAACTCTAATGCCTCGGTCTAGCAACTCTTTCCTCGAGAAGCGGGGTATTCCCTTCTAAGTTCAAGTGCAACCGGCTCAAGAAGAGGGGGAAGAAGTATAGACTTTTGGGAGCTCAACCAGTGTAGCTAAGTCTCCCGCTGCAAGCTTCATGAGATGTAACGTGGATACCATAAGCTTTTGCTTTATTTGACTATGTACACTCCGGTGGGGTTATTAAATTTTCAATCCGACCCACCAATTTTTTTGGAGTTCTTTTGCATTTTTGCATTTTTTTTCAATTGCATCTGTACAACATATCTACATGGTGCAGCATATATACAAGAAATTTTCCTCTTGAGCCAGTAGACTATCCCTCTTTTGAAGCATTATTGCAACCCACGGCTTCTGTCTTTAGCCTTCATCACCACTAGACCAAGTTGAGGTGCACTTCCTTCACTATAAGAAGAAGAGAGGTTCCGCCTAGAAGTACTACCCTCATATGCTACCCCAAGCCAAAGGAGACTGCCTCCTCACCACCTCATCCATGGAGAGCTATGTGAAAGGTGCAGGTGTCCAAGTTAGGTCACTATCAACAAGAGTCGTGCGTGTGCTCCAAAATATTCTACTTAGGCAGTCAAGAATCCATTGAACTAAGTCCCGTGATCCTCAAAGAATTAAGTCAACTAGACCTGAAGTACCTCAAACTTAGTTCCTATAAGGTTCCTGTTATTAGGTAGATTTTAAGGTCCAATCAAGCTCCAATCTCCGGATTTTACTTAGACTTGTTCAACTGTCAAACTCAATCCGAAAAATGCTCATGCTATGCTATGCAAGAAAATATTTTTGTGATGCAATTTTCAAGATGTTTTTGAACTTTTTATGGATTTTTGAAAAGATGATGATGCACATGCAGATGCATTTTTTGTATTTTTCAAAACGATTTTTCAGATGTTTTTGGATTTTAATTTTTTTGCAAATGTTTTTGGGAATTTTTGAAAACAAAAAGTTTTGGCTAAAAACTAGGTGAAAATATGTACACGGGAGTGCTTCTTATATATACAAGAAATGGGTTTTAAGAATTTACAAGGGTAAGTGATCAATTTTATACATATATGTAGGTAGTGGATTTTGGTGTGATGTTAGTATTCCTCAAACTTATTTGACACAAGCTTTTCACACAATTTTTTTTTTTGAAGACTATAGTCCAAAATAGTTTTTACAAACATTTTTACAACTATGTACACTTATTTGAAAATCATTTTGCAATCGGTTTTCAAAACAGTATATATAGGTTTTTCAAATATTTTTGCAACCATTTTTCAAACCATTTGCAAATCATTTTTCAAATCTTTTATTTCACACAAAGAAAATAAATTTTACAAACCACACATTTTTACAAAGGTTGAAAACATGTAACAAAACATTTTCACCTGATTTATTAATCAGTATATACAAAAAGAATTTGAGGAATGATAACACCTTTTTATTAGATATTTTTAATGAAATTTAAAGAATTATTAGCCATATTTATTACGAAAGTACGAGTTATGGCTAAAGTATATACATAGTATATACGACCCCCCTATACTTAGCGCGAGCTATGTCCTCATAGATCGGAGAGAAAAGCGAAGACATAACTCGTACTAAGTATAGGCAAGTCGAAAGAATGAAGGAATAATTAACGGAATGAATGAATGAATGAGAAGTTGACCGTCCCCCCTATACTTAGGATCAAAGAATCCTAAGTATAGCAGACTGTACACAAAGCAGGGAGGGTCAAGGGTGGGAATGAACAGATCGTACTCAGATTGTCTCCCCCTATACTTAGGGTAAGATATCCCTAAGTATAGACAAGAAGAGGAGACAATGGAGAGGATCAAAGAATAGAGGAACTCGGGGTGCACACCCCCTATACTTAGGACAAAGTACGTCCTAAGTCTGGAAAACTGTCTACAAGGGTGGCACCTTTTTTATAGATAAAGAAGATAGAGATGGAAAAGAAGAAAAGAAGAAAAGAAGAAAATGACTCAACAGATGAAAGTGATATGAACAGATGGACCTGTACAGCGGCAGATGGAGTTGATCACCATGTATAAGATGTAGATGATGGGAGTGAAATGACACATCTCATACCAGAAGAATGGGGGCAATGTCAATGGTCGGCGGATCATGATCTCGATATAGCTTCAGGCGTTGACCATTGACTCGGAAGGTGGACGAAGATGACGGTTCGGATATATCAATGCTGCCATTGTCATGTACCTTCCTAACCACATACGGACCTTTCCACTTGCTCTGCAATTTCCCTGGAAATAATTTCAGCCTGGAATCAAACAACCATACTCTCTGATCTGGCTCAAACTGTTTATGGCTGATATGCGAATCGTGCCATGTCTTCACTTTTTCTTTATACTGTAGGCTGTTGGAAAAAGCTGTATCTCTCAATTCCTCCAGGGCTGCCAATTCTGCTCTTCTTTGGTCTCCTATACTCTCGGGATCCAAAAGTAACTCAGTAACTGCCCAAAAAGATTTGTGCTTGATTTCCACTGGCAAATGGCACGGCTTGCCATAGACGAGACGAAAGGGAGATGTCCCTAATGGATTTTTGAAAGAGGTCCGATAGGCCCACAAGACCGAGTCCAAAAGCTGTGACCAATCCTTTCGGTCTGGGCGGACAACTTTCTGCAAGATAGTCTTTATCTCCCGATTCGATACTTCAGCAAGACCATTAGTCTGAGGGTGATAAGGAGTGGCAACCCGATGGTCAATGCCGAACTCGTCAGCAAGGGCCGTAACCTTGTCATTGATGAAATGAGACCCCCCGTCTGAAATCAAAACTCTAGGCACCCCGAACCGTGAAATGATATTTTTCCTCAAGAATTTGCACACGGTTTTCGCATCTGCGGCTCGGGCGGGAGTGGCCTCAACCCATCGACTGACATAATCCACAGCGAGCAAAATATGCTCGAATCCCTGACTCTTAGGAAATGGGCCCATGAAATCAATCCCCCATGCATCAAAAACCTCACAGAAGTGAATGGGTTGCATGGGCATCATGTCTCTCTGTCCGCAGGTTCCCATTTTCTGACAGTCAGTACATCCCTTCACGAACTCATCAGAATCCTTGAAGAGAGTAGGCCACCATAGGCCGGATTGAAGCACCTTTTGTGCTGTCCTTTTTCCAGAATGATGTCCTCCTGCCTCAAGCTTGTGGCAGTATGTGAGGACGCTATGCTGCTCTTCTTGAGGAATGCACCTCCTCCAGATGCTATCCCCTCCTTCATGATAAAGGACGGGATCCTCCCAATGGTAAAACTTGGCCTTAGCTAGGAAGGTCTCAAGTTTCTGCCTGGGCCAACCCTGAGGGACTGTCTTGGCAACAAGATAGTTTACAAAGTCGGCATACCACGGGAGTGAGGTGACAGCCAAGATCGCCTCATCTGGAAATGTCTCTGAGATAGGTGCGCTGGGCTCAGATTCCTCGAGATTCTCCAATCTGGAGAGATGATCCGCCACCACATTCTTGACTCCAGGCTTGTCCTTAATTTCAATATCAAATTCCTGGAGTAGAAGGATCCATCTGGTGAGACGTGCTTTGGCATCCTTCTTGGCCATTAAGTACCTGATGGCGGAATGGTCGGTGTAAATAGTCACTCTAGATCCGAGAATATAAGATCTATACTTATCCAAAGCAAAGACTACGGCCAGCATTTCTTTCTCAGTCACAGTGTAATTCCTTTGAGCGGCATCTAAGGTCCGGCTGGCGTAGTGAATGGCAAACGGTAATCCATCCCTCCTCTGTCCAAGCACAGCCCCAACGGCAAAATCTGAAGCATCCGTCATGATCTCGAATGGAAGAGACCAATCGGGTGGCTGAAGGACAGGAGCTGACACAACCATACTCTTGAGAGTCTCGAATGCCGCAAGACACTTATCATTAACAATAAACTCGGTGTCTTTGGTCAGCAAGTCAGTGAGCGGTCGGGCAATTCGACTGAAATCCTGAATGAACCATCGGTAGAAACCGACATGCCCCAGAAAAGACCGCAACTGACGAAGATTGGACGGCGGATTGAGTTTTCTGATGATATCCACCTTGGCAGGATCGACCTCCATGCCCCTGTTGGAGACGATGTGCCCAAGGACCGTCCCTTGAGTCATCATGAAATGACTCTTCTCCCAGGATAAGACAAGATTGACCTCTATGCAGCGCTTCAGCACACGATCTAGGCAGTCAAGACAAGCATCAAACCCGTCGCCATAGACCGAGAAGTCATCCATGAAGACCTCTAAACAGTCACCCACCATGTCCGAGAAGATGGACAACATGCACCTCTGGAATGTCGCCGGAGCGTTACATAGACCAAAGGGCATCCGTCTGAAAGCATATGTCCCAAACGGACAGGTGAATGTCGTTTTCTCCTGGTCTTCGGGCGCAATGGCCACTTGATTATACCCAGAGTACCCATCAAGAAAACAATAATGGCTCTTCCCGGCTAGCCGTTCGATAATCTGATCAAGAAAGGGTAGTGGGAAGTGATCCTTCTTGGTGGCCTCATTCAATCGTCTGTAGTCCACACAGACCCTCCAAGAAGTTGGTACTCTGGTAGCGATCTCCTCTCCAGACTCATTGACCACTGTAGTGACACCCGTCTTCTTGGGTACCACATGTAACGGACTTACCCATTTAGAGTCAGAGATGGGATAGATGAAATCAGCGCTCCACTTCGAAATTTCTTTCATGACGACCTCTCGAAGATTCGGGTTCAGCCGTCGCTGGAACTCACGCGATGGCTTAGCGTCATCCTCGAGATAGATGTGGTGGGAGCACAGCTTCGGGCTCAGCCCTTTGAGATCAGCTATATTCCAACCGATTGCCTTGCAGTTTCTTTCAAGAACCTCCATCAGACGAGATTCTTGTTCTCCAGTCAAATCTGCTGAGATAATGACTGGGTGCATATCTGGCTCACCTGCAAGGAATCTATACTTCATTGATTGCGGTAGAGGTTTCCGTTCAGGACAACTGGGAGGCGGCAGATCTGGCTTCTGATATGTCTGGGTGAATGCTACCAGGTCTGTATGGGAGAACTCTCGCTCTGCATGAATTTCTGACGAAAGGCGGCTGACTGAATTATCAATAAACTGTACGGGCTCGCACTCTGTCACGGTTGTTGGCTCAGAATGAATCAGACAAGACAACGGATCATCGAAATAGGCCCACTCAATATCTGAATAGGAGGGATCAGAAGCAGAAGAACTGAAATCATCGGCACCACTCGTCACCACACTGTCAGCCTCAGGTGTATCCATATCCAGGAATGTGCTCTCCCGGCTCTCGATTGCCATGAGCTTGCGATACAATGAATCGGTAGGCAAGGCGAGAGTCGGTGCTACAGGGTCTTTCCAGTTGGATTCATCGTCAGTCATCTCGAAATCACGAACCTGGTGGACGTCTAGCTCGTCCTCTGTCATCTGCGCGGCTTCACTCGATTGCTCGGAGCATTCTAACTCTCTGGCTCTGGTTTCCTCGATTGTCTCTATTTGTATGGTCTCGCCCTCTACGCGAAAACATACCTTCCCACAATCATGGTCGGTCACCGCCTTGGCTGTGGCCAAGAATGGGCGTCCTAATATGATGGGGGCATCAGTCACCGACTCAGGGATCTCCATGTCCAACACGACGAAGTCCACGGGGAATTTCAAGCCCTGAATGGTAACGACCACGTCTTTCAATAACCCCTTCGGCCTCTTTATCGACCTATCAGCAAACTGAAGGACCGTTCTGCTTCGAAAAAGAGGGCCAAACTCGAACTGCTTGAGTAAGGCAGCCGGAAGGAGGTTAATTGAGGAGCCGCTGTCTAATAGAGTACGATCAAATTGCTGCTCTTGAATCTCGCATCTGACATAGGGAGCTCCTGCGTCTGGTCGCTTGGCTGGCAGCTTGTTCTGAATGGTGCAGCAAGTATCATGAGTGAGCATATGGATTTGGTCTCTGTGCCTCCGCTTTCTTCGGACAGTAGTTGTGTCTTTCAAATTCTTTTTGAAGAAAGGGATATGCTCAAATGCTTCTCGTAGAGTTAGCTGAATGTGAAATCTGTCAATCATCTGATTGCCGAACTCTACCTCCTGTTTCTTTTTAGGATTTTCTTTTTTATTCCCCTTCGCCCGGCGGAGTGCCTCAGGGAAGGGGATGGTAGGGGCCTCCTCAGATGGAGGACTAGGAAACGGTCCCTGTGCCTGTGAAGGTGGAGAATCCACACAAATATCATCATGCAACACATATGGATCTGTAATTTGAACAGGAACCTTTCCTTTATTCATATTTTTGTTCTTTTTGTTACCGCAGTCCATGGGTACAAAATGTGGTAACATCACAGTGGGAGGTTCAACAAAAGTAGAGGTGGTGGCCTCAGTACCACCACCGGCACCTGTCTCTGCGGCATCAGCACCGCTCTCTGGTTCTACATCAAAAATGGTGGCATCAGCACCACCGTCTTCATCTGGTATCACGACGGTATCAGCACCGTCGTTCTGGACTTCATCATGGGTGGCATCAGCACCACCGTCAACATCATCATCAGCGGCATCAGCACCGCTTCTTGGCTCCTCTAGCGCTCCTGATTCTGCCTCTAGTTGTCGCTCAGAAGAGGCGCCGCCGGCTGGCATCCTACCGCTCCTAGTAGTGACAAAATCAGCATCATGATAGGAATAAGAGATGTCACTCAAACAATCACTAGGAGAGGTATCCTCTGTAAACTCTACCTGCTCAGGCTTCCTTTTCAGATTGTTCGGGTTAGGCTCAATCTGAGCGGGTATGGCGGCCTTGCCTTTCATAATATCCCGCATCTCCTGCCGGAATTCATCCATTTCTTGCCTGAAAGATGCTCGCTGTTCAGATAGCAAGCGGGCAAGATCATCAAGGGCCGGGTTCTCAAAGGCTGGACCCGGAGAACCGGATGTATGTCCCTGCTGGAAATGGGGCTGCTGCTGTTGCTGCTGATACTGGGGGGAAGGATGGTGATAAGACTGCTGAGGCTGCTGTCGCTGCCTCCACTGTTGTACCTGATAGGAGGGACGAGGACCATTCTGGTATTGCTGATGATGGGCATACTGGGGCTGTTGTTGCTGTGTCTGCTGGCTGCTCTGCTGTCCATGGGCAGGAGGATGCTGCTGGAACGAGGATCCACCATTCCCCCAACGGAATCCGGGGTGATCCCTACGAATTGCGGGCTGAGGGTATCGGTCATACCAAATCCCATTGACTTCCATCAATGGTTCCTGCTCAAAGGAGGGTGGAGGAAGAACTGCCAGTGGCTGCTCCGGCTGGTAAACCACCATCTGCATGTCGGAAGATGGCGGTTGCTCTGGATGGTACTGCAACAACGGAACCGGCTCTGCCTGGATGTGATTCACTTGACGGTATGAGATAGAGCCTTGGTTGGGGTTGCTGCTGCTGGAGGCAGCCTGTGACCTAGGAGGCTGTTGGGTATGAGATTGGGCCTCCTGAATGCATAGCATTTGGGTTTTTAGGTCACTCATAACTTTGGCAATTTGGTCCATCTGGGCCATGCCTTGATTCTGTTTTTTCTCAAGGATCTCCATGCGGTCCAGTTTCTCACTAATGATGCCCATGTCGGCTGCGGCTGATTCAGCTTGGGCTGCGGCAACTGACACGGTGTTGGGACCGGAATCGATGCGTGCGATCCTCTGGAATGATCCTGCTCCTTGCGGTGGCTTTTGTTGGGTGTAGACACGGGCCTGAGTCATCACTGTAGAATTTTCTGCCATGCCCTCATAGATGGCCCAGACATCATCTTCACCCTTAGAAAAATAGGATCCACCACAAGAGGCGTTGACAAGCCCCTGCAGCTCCGGTGTCAGCCCACAGAAGAAACTCTGCACAAGGTTGGGCTTGGAGATGTCGTGATGTGGACACCGGTCAATGAGTTCTCTAAATCGATCCCAGGCTTCATGGAATTGTTCGTTAGGGATCATGACAAAGTTGTTGATCATTGCTCTAGCTGCATTGGTCCGGCCGAGAGGATAGTACTTCTTCAAGAATACGGTCCGGAGATCTGCCCATGTGTCGACGAAACGCCCAAGATGTTTGAGCCAATAGGCGGCTCTGTCAACCAAAGAGAATGGAAAGGCGATCATCTTGATTGTGTCCTCGGTCGTCAACCGATCATGGATGGTGCTGCAAATCATCTCGAATTCCTGGAGGTGGAGGTGCGGCTCTTCGGTCGGCAACCCATGGAATTTGGGTAGCAGCTGGATAGTATGGGGCCGAAGCTCGAAATCTCCGCGGATGGGCGGGAGTCGAATCCATCGGTGAGTGAGGGATGCAGCTGGGTTGTGCAGTTCCCTCATGATGGTCTGTGGCGGTCTCTCGCCGTCTGGATCGCCTCCTCCTGCGTCTGGTCCTCCTCCTCCACCACCTTCCCGGTTTTCTCTCATCTGAGCAATTTCCCTCATAAGGTCACCCATGAATGTGCCCTGGTCACGGATCTGTTGCTGCATAGTCTCCAGGGATGCTAACAAGGAATTATTGATGGCTGCTTGATCAAATATGAACGGAGGGTGCTCATGATCATCTTCATGCTCGCCTCTGTCTGCCATGGCTGGATTTTCTGAAAAAGCAAAAGAGGCCATCTCAGGTGCTGTCGAATGAGCGGAACACTGTGAAGTACTGTATTCAGACACTCTTGGACTGATGGAAGAAGAATGAGAAGGGTGGTCGAGGGGGAACAGGGTGGATGTAAACTCAGGCTCGGAGAGCGGACTCTCCGAGGTATTCCTAGATGAATAAGGAGGAGTGCGGGATAGCGGTGCCGACAAGGTCGGCCTAAGAGATCTCCGTCCCATCATCTTGATTGAGAGAAAGGCGGATGAGATCTGGAATGCAAACAGGATGATAAATCAAAACCCCAGTTTCACCTACTCCACACTTGAGCTGATGACCGTGAGAGTCGGTCTGTTATCTTGTCAATTTTTATTAGGTGATCAGTCAATCTATCAGAGCGTTAGAGCGAGCTGGTAGGTATCCTACTTTCCTAGCCGACTGTCCCAATCCACGTCAGATCTTTCCCAGCCAGTATGAATTGCGGACCGTAACCCGGTTGCTCCCGCTAATTCAATCTGTTAAGGATATCGCGGTCCGCTTTACCGGTTACCGGAGAGATCCTCACTGGAGAACGACTAACCACGACCAGTAGTCAACTAAAATTTCAGATGTGGCTCTATCCTAGTGTCGAGTCACTCTCTCGCAGCAGATAAATCAAACAAGGAGGGGATTACTCTCCCAAACACAATTTTTGGTGGGATGAGTTTTAAGGTCGAGTTTGCATTAGCAGTCCCAATTTTTATTGTTTTCACTTTTTTAGGTGTTTTTATGAGCAAATATCGTCTAACGAATTTTCCAATTTCCTTGTTATTAAAATTCAATAAAACAGGGGGAGGAAAGCGGAAAAGCCGATGCGCGGTCAAAATCTATGATGCATGCAGGGATAGAAATGCGTACCTTGTCGCCAGCATTCTACATGCAAAGTGATCCGCGCATAATTGAAAGACAGTAATTTAAACTACCTATATGCATGCACGAGGAAATCGTCCTAAGATGAGCAACTTCTATTAACGTGAAGAACAAGTAGCTATGACAAAGAAAAGAGTCCGGAGTCCGGTCTTGGCTCACCCCTCCTCTTCTCGACACACTCGAGTTCAGGAGTAGCGCTTAACAGGGTGGGCTCGCGGCACGTGGGCTCTAATCCAAGTCAAATAGCTTTTTCAAGTGAATTTTAGCCAAGTCCAATTACGTTCTATAGGTGCAGGCAAGATATTAGGGATTGGGCCTTAGCTTCTTAGTTCGTCACAGTCAACAAAAATTCCTATGTCTAGGGGCTAAATCCTCGTGAAACAAATAGAAATAAAGCCGAGAAAACCGCGAAAAACACAAAACCGCGGTGAGCCCCCAAGTGAACAAACACTTGGAAATTGGGCCCGGTAGTGTCCAAGTCCAAAGTACCTGTATTATTACAAATTATCAAAGGTCACTCTCTCACAGAAATAAAATGCAACTAATCTAAGCACTCTCTCTCACTCCTCCTGCTCTCTCCTGCCGGCTTGGCTAAAGAATAGCCGGCTCCGCTTCCCAAGGTTGCTTCGGGTCACCTAGGCGATCCGCCTTGCTCCGCGGTCCCTCGCAAGAAGACAAGAAAAGAAATGGTCAGATAGCTCAACAGATATATCAAAACTGTAAGAGACGGAAAAGGATGCTATTGGTAAACAATCAACACAATCAAACAAAGTGAGAACTACTCGCTGTTGCTCCCCGGCAACGGCGCCATTTGATAACCGCAGATTATCGAGGGTCTAAATACGTCGCTGTGGCGACCCACAATAAAATGTGATTAATCAACAATCAACCCACACTAAGATCAATAAATTAGAAATAATGTGGAGTCAAAATTTATTTTTAACTCTACATAAAAGATGTATAGATGCAAGTACGTAGAGAGTTCGAACACAGGGAGCAAGCAGGTAATTCAAGCAAATGCAAGCACAAGTATGTGTGTGTAAAGTGTCTACACTAAGCAAGCAAACAAGGCAATTTTTGTGGGTTTTTAATTTTTATATATTTTTTTATTTTAATTTTTAATTTTGTATTTGATTTTTTTGATTTTTTTGATTTTTATATTTTATATTTTATGATTTTTAGTTTCTTTTTCAATATTGGAAAGTAAAAACAATATAAGAAAAGGCAAGGTAAAATATTTATAAAAATGCACAAAAATACTCAAAAATCCAGAAATAAAATGTTTTTGGTCTTTTTAGGGTTTTTTACTGTTTTTGTGATTTTTGGGGATTTTTCAAGGTGTTTTTGATATTTTTAAATACTGAAATAAGAGAAAACAGTGACAAAGTTGCTGGCTGTGAGTAAAATAGGAGTTAAAAATGGCAGACAGCAATCAAAATTTTGCACACTATTTTTCAAATAAAGAGAGTAAGTAGAGAACAAACAGGACCTGGGTTTATATTTTCTGGATTTTTCTTTGATTTTATATATTTTTTTGAAGTGTTTGAGTGTTTTTAAATTTTTAGTGTTTTTCTTTTGATCTTTTTAGTGGTTTTTGGACTGACTCTAAGATAGGATAAAATAGACACTAGGTGATTTTTTTTTTGGAATTTTTGGAGGTGTTTTACTATTTTTTTTGGTATTTTCTAAGCTAGACAGTGCACAAAAAGTATGTTTTTGATTTTTAATAAATATAAAAATGACGTAAAATCAAAAACTAAAATAGTGGCGTGGAAGTACACGTGTCCAGGAGCTTAACTTCAAAATTTGAGAATTTTTGGATATGAAATGATCATTCAAATAAATCCAACAAGCATCCCAACCTTAAACAGTCCTGGCAAGGGTATATGTGCAATATCTAAAACATCCAGGGGCATACATGCAATTTTTCCACGAAAGTTTACACTCAAACTTGCATTTAAAGGATTAAAACCAAATAGCCAAACCCGCAAGGGTATCTGAGCAATTTACCCACCAGAGTGCGTGACTCGCACGCGCCTGGAAGGGGTATTTTTGCAATATCA
Organism: Ottelia alismoides; assembly: GCA_037367405.1. NCBI lineage: Eukaryota > Viridiplantae > Streptophyta > Magnoliopsida > Alismatales > Hydrocharitaceae > Ottelia > Ottelia alismoides. Next base: position 420,649 of record JAZKJV010010106.1, read on the forward strand.
CAAAGTTCCAAGGGGTTCAATGCAGTTTCTCCCAAAATATTACAACTTAAAGCAAACATTCATGGACTTAAGCGAAATAAATAAACCCCAGGGGGGTCCTTGCAAAATACCCAGCCCCCTCACGCGCACGGGCACGTGAGGTGACGTGGATTGGACCTAGGTGCAAATACGTAAACTACGGGGTGATTCTAAGTGCAAATATTACAGAAATATTTAAACTACAGCTTAAAGTTTATGGACCGAAATGAAATACAAAATTTGGCGAGGGGTAAGATGCAAAATACCCTCGCCCGAGCGCTCTGATGAAGACGCGTGGCACGCATCCAACAGCTGGGCGACGAGACGCGATCCAACGGCCGGATGCGAACCACTTATCCACGTGGCGTGTCCTGAGCGGCCGATGACGCTTGGGCTCGTGCGGCTGAGATTAGATCCCCCTGGGTTGATCTGACGGTCGAGGCTGAGGAAGATCCAACGGCCCACAAGCGAACTGGAGCTGCGGCTCGATCGTGCGGTGAGACGCAAGGAGGAAGAACGGGGAAGAAGGCCGGCGAAGGCGAACTTCCCCGTCTCCGATCTCGCTCCTCCGGCGGTGGATGGGCTCCAAAATGGAGCTGCAAGCTCCTGGGAGGTCCTTCTACTGACTGGACGGCTCGGATTCGCCGGAGGGGCGTCGAGGTGCTGGCGCGAAGGCGGCGGAGCTTCACGCTCCAGGTATCTCCGACGAAGGCGCAAATCGCCCTCCAGGTGCTTTCAAAGCTCTTGGACCTGCAAAAAGAGGTGAAAAGGCCCAGGGCAAATTGCCTGAGCCTCGCGGAGGCGTGGGGATAGTGTAGCGAGATGGCGGCGAAGGGCCGGAGGTGCACTCCGGCCAAGGTGGGTGATCGAGCGATTCAGATGGTGTAACTTCGATTTTTTTGGGGGATATTGATCCTAAAACTAGCAGGAGTTGAATGCAAGAGATAAATAAGCGAGTGGAAGCCCTCGATGGCCGGAGCCAGAGGATGAAGGGTACCTCGACGTCGACGGTTGGCGGAGGTGGTGGAGTCGTCCTCGACCTCGTTCGCCCTAGCTGAATAGCTCGCGGCGGAGCTGTCACCTCCGGCAAGACTTGGAGCGCAAGAGAGGCGGAGAGGGGTGGACCAAGGGGACTCAAACCTGGGGAGGAAGATGAGGGTTCTTATTTAAGGCGTGGCGAGGCGTGATTTTGGGAGCAAGAGCACGCGCGCATGATGAAGATTTTGCGTGATCTGGGAGCATGGCGTGGCTCAGTGATGATCGGGGAAGACTTCCCAAGAAGGAATCGAGGCGTGAAGACGAATGGATCGAGCTCGGAAATTGGGGGAAATCGGGGCGAAATCACGGTGTCAGAAATGGCAGGGCTTTGGTCGGGGGAGTTGACCGGGGTCAACTCTAGACCACACATGGTTGGTCCACGTGGACCAACCAGGAAAAAGCCCTGGAAATTGTTTTATTAAATCATTTAAAAATAGAAATAGGTTGAATTAAATTATGGTTAAAAAATAAAAAATGTATAATTTTTATGTAGTATTTTATTCTGATTTTTATTTATTTTTATGACTTACATTTTTACAAGTTACCTTTTTAACCCTATATAGGTGTATTATCTATATATTTTAGTATTTTATTTTTATTTTGTGTCTTTTAATTTATTTATTTTTGCTTATTATTTTATAAAAACATAAAGTACTTTTATGTACATAAATATATTTTTATTTTATTTTTCTGATATGTTTTGTATATTTAATAAAATACAAGTATCATTTGTACAGGTATATGTATAGGCAGTATACCTAGGTATCCTTTATACAAGTATTTTTATTTTGTGATTTCTTTGCATTTTATTCTGGTTTTAATGTACATGTATATTATAAGTAATATATACATAATTATAAAAATATAAACATGCAAGAATAATGAATAAAGAATAAATTGAATATTTTAATCTGTACAAGTATACAATGAGGGTCAAAAGTCAACTTTCAAACGTAGCTCCGCCAAATGCGAAACCACCACCATTGGATAGAGTATTTTATTCTATATACAATTAAAGGTGAGTACGCTGCATTTGGAGTTTTTATTTGTGAGATACAGGTCTGGGAAGTTGGCATCCTGGATTTTTATTCAGACCATAGCTTTTTATCTGTACATTATTTTTCTGTGAAATCAATTTTGTATTTTTTTCTATAAAATTATCTACAACTTTCATGTACAAAGTTTCTTTATTTGATGTATAAAAAGTGGAACCAAAAATAGGTCCCAAAAGAATAAAGAATGAATAAAATGTATAGGTATTTTATCTGTGTTTCTGACCTTATCTCCCCCTACTTTATTCCTTGTCGACCTATTCATCAAGATGCCTAGGTCTCGGGGGTTTAGGTCATAAAATATTTACGATATTTTATTCTTTTTCTTTTCTTTATTTTTTCTATAATTTTGGCCTTTATTACAGTATTTTATACACTATTTAGATGCACATGCATGAATGCTAAGATGATGATTTTAATGCTATTTACAGGCATTTGCTAGGGTTTTTGGTGCCAAAATGATAGAATAAAGATGATGAAATGTGGATTCATCATGCACCTGCCGCCCGGCCCCAAACAACTCCATCGTACTGCCCCATCCTGCGTGGAGGAAGGTCTTCTTTTTTATATTATTTTTTATATATATTGTAAATTTATCTTGTACGTTTTCGTATTTGCAAATCAGTCCTTGTACATAGTTTGCTTGCATGTTGTGTTTTCCATTTTGCACGGACACCCCTATGTTTTCCTCTTTATTTGGACATCTATTGAACATCACTTTATTCAATGAAAAATATCATTGTGTTGAGTAACTAATTGTCTACCTTGTGGCTATTTATCTAGATTTTTCTGACATGTGGGTAATTATTTAAAGGGTTTTTATCACTTGTGCCCCTCCGAGATATCGCAATATCAGTTATGCCCCTATCTTTTTTGGTAATATCAGTTGTGACCCTCCTTCTTGCTCCATCATCAGTTGTGCCCTTCCATCAGATTGACCGTCAAAAAATTAAAATAACCATGGTTTATTCAATCCACGGTGTGGTTACGAAGTGTATTATAGTCAGAATAAAATCAAAGGCGGAGGAGAGCTCTAAGGAGGAGCTCGGGGCGGATAGCTCGAGCTCGGAGCTCGAGGGAGGAGCTCGGGGCGGTGCGGAGCAGGGGGAATAACGAGCAGGGGGCTGATGAACGTGAAATTCGCCTCTTTAATAATCGACAATCGTAGTATAGGAGGTGAATTTTGGTCGATAAAAAACCACGATCTTTGAATGTCGTGGAATATTTTTACTTGGCAAGTCTACCAAGGTCGAACATAGGGATACGACTGCCTAATGTGAGTACTGAATTTTGATTCACGAAGGCACAAGGTGAATTAATTCAATTTCAGGTCCTCATGCAAATTATGCTATTTACAAAGCGATGCCATGATGCGTACATTTTTTTATTTATTTTTATGCAAATTAAGGTGATGCATGAGCAAATGTGCAAGGTAGAGGTATACAGAACAAGATATCACAAATATACCCTACAATATGAACATCATGATAAAAATAGAAATCAGTGTCAATTTAATTACAACAATAAACGCGGTCATCAGATCAAAGCAAGCCAAGGAGAGCAGGGTCCCAATTACCACATAAAAACTCACTTCAATTAAAACAGGGGTGAATGCGACAATTAAGCATACTAAAATGTAGAGGACAAAATAAGGATCAAAACGACACTAAAATCATGCAATTTGGACCTACGATGCTCAAGTTATGCTAAAAACAGTGCAAGGGCATAATTGTAATAAAAATGCAATAAAAATAAAGGATAAATATTGCATTTAGGTCCCTGGAGGGACCTAAATGCAATTACCAAAATCTGCCTGGGCCTGGATGCAATTCACTATTTACGCGCAGGAGCCTATTTGTAATTTCCGAAACTATGGAGGGCTCCCCTGTAAATACCCCAGGCGCGCACGTGAGGCACGTGCCTGGAGGACCATTCTGTAATATCTGAAAGTTCCTGGATCTTCTCTGCAAATAACCCCAGCACCACACGTGCTAAGCACGTGCAATGCCAGGCTCGGGAGGAGGGTCTGCTTCGGGCCACGTGGATTCAACTGGGGGGCTCGAGGCGAGGTTTGGTCCGTCCGAACGGTGGGCATGGAGTATAGGCTCGGGTGCCACGCATCTTCATCCTGGCCGTCCGATCCAGATGATCGGACGATAGTTGTAGTGTTGTCCTCCACCGCAGGTCACCGGAGAAGGCGGGGCTCCGGCGACCTGCCTTCAGCTCCGCCCCACCTCGCAAGGTCCTCCGGTGGTTGTGGAATCTCTCTGGAGGTTCGGCGAAGGTACTGGAGCGGTGACGAGGGCTCCACGGTGGTTCAGAAGTGCCGCTCGGTGAAGCCTCGCCGGAGGCGAGAAGCTCGAAGGAGCTCAGACGCAAACTCCGGCTATTAAATATCCTAGAATGATTAATTGAAGCCGAAGCGTGCGTGCGTGTAGTGCGAGTGCTTTGTGAGTGAGCGGAGGCCGTGGAGGCGGCGAGAAGTGAGGGCCAAGGTCATCTTCTCCGGCGGAGCAGGGGAAGAGGGTGTCGGAGCGAGGGGATATGATATGGAGAAGGGATAGGGGGTCTGCGTGAAGGAGGGTGGCGTTGCGAAGTTGGTCGAGTGATCGATGGAGGGTGTAAGTGACTGGAGGTGGTGCGGTAAATTGGAGAAAAATAAAATAAAAAACACCTCACCGAAGTGAGGTATGGCGGAGGTGGCAGCTTGGGCTGAGGGTCCATGCTCCGGTCGTCGCCCGCGATTCCAGCTGCAGTCCTCGGAGCTCAATGGTGTCTGAGATCACCAGAACATGGCGGAGTCGGCCGTGGGTCGACACCGAACCAAAGCCATCTTTGCCTCGACGCCCCGCCCTCTCCGCTGTCACCGGAGGGGCGGGGGAGACTAGGCTACGGCCCAAAATGGTGGACGAGGTGACCGTAGGAGGTGGGAGAGGCTATATAGGCGGAGGAAGAACGGAGGTTACATGGTGGCGGGAGGTTTTGCAACGGCTGTCGTGATGATGAGGAGTGATGGCGCCGGTGTTTGATGGCGTGCGCGAGGATGTAAGGTGTAACAGCTATGTGGAGGATACGTTAGAAGAGGAGGGAGGTGTTCGGAGCGTCGGCTAAAAATGGAAGGGGGAGGAGGTTTGGCGAGGCATAATGCCTGGGCGAGGGGGTTACTCGAGGTAGAAGATGACCTCCCGACCGTTGGATCGAGTTATCCAACGGCTAGGATGCGAGCGCAGATGGAGGGTTCCGATTAGATCTTAGGTTTAGATCAAGCGGCCGGGAGTTGGGCGCCGATGAGCGGCTCAGATGGGAAGTTGGGTGAGATCTAACGACGAGGGTTAAAAGGGGGACATGGCGCGAGAATAGGTGTAGGATAGGTTTCGATCGAGCGGTTGAGGTTAAAGGCGACGTGGCAGGTGGAGGTTCGTTGGATGTACGTGGTTCGGAGGGCTGAGATGGATGGGTAATGTGGAGGGCTGAGGGGCGTTTGGATGGTAGCAGGATCGGAGGGCTTAGGTTTAGGTGCGAGGTAGCGGCCGAGATCAGATCTGGGAGATGGATCCAAGGGCTGAGAAGTGGAGCAGGGTGGACGGATGAGATGGAGGCGGGCTGAGAGGATCCAACAACCCAGGAGGGCGCTGGGTGTCAGAAGAAGAGGCGGGCCACGTGGGCGGCCCAGGGGGCGTCACGTGGCCCAATCAGATAATTCAAATATAAATACAAAGAAAAATAGAAAAGAAATAGTTAGAGGTTGAATTAGGAAAAAGTCAAAATATGAAAGTTGCTTGTCTCGACGAGATCTAAAACTTTCATGTTGGTCAAAAAGCCAAAGAGGTCATTTGTACAAAAGCGTATTTTTGGGGGTATTTTTTAAAGGGATAAAAATACTGATTTTGTGGTTTTGAGATGTTTTTGTATTTTTTAGTGGTTTTAATGGTCAGTGAATTATAGACAATTATTCTACCTAATTTTTAGGGGTTTTTGGGGATAAAATAATTACAAGAAAAAATAGAGGAATATTAAATACAATAAATTAGGGGTAAAATATACACAATATAGTACAAGATAAAAACAAAGAATTACAGGTGATTTTTATTTGATTGATTAGGCAGGGGTTTTAATATGCGGCTCTTAGCATGATGAATACGAGATTCATCATACCCCTATAATTAAACCATGCTCGTCCTCGAGCATCTAAAGAATGAAGGAGTCGAATTAATTCCTGACAGTGGGCGTGAAGGATTCAAGGCTTGATTTTTCGAAGACTCTTGACCTAAGTGATCCTAAAATTTAGGTTTATCCAAGCCTTAGTCAGAAGGAATCCAACTTCTCTGATTATCAGACTCTCTTTTGTACATAGAATATAAGGATATGACATTTAGTGTACTGCATTTCATGAGAGCCGAGGCGATGCATCACTCAAAGTTCCAGTCCCAAAGACTCTCCTCTAGACCTAATCCTCAATACTAGGGAATAAGTCTATTCTTGCTTCAATCAACCGTGTCGTTAGTTTATCAGACTTGAAATGTTGATGGACGGCCAGATGATGGAGGTAATGGGATCGTGTCTGTTTTTCTCACCCTCACATTGAAACAGGGGCCTCTCGAGTGCCTTTTTACTCAACACATGTAAATTTTAATTTTTGTTGATCAATGTGTCCGTCAAGAGAGTTGGAGTCGTCTGCACTTGTTTTTCTGGGAATATACCAGGGTGTGTCTCATACCTTCGACACCCAGACTTGTAGCATTTACGATGCAGAGCCCTTTTTTGGTGTCAGTCCGACTCCTGGTCCTAATTAGCACTTGGTCCAAGTGGACACTTTGAAAATGTTTGGGAGCGCTCGCCATTGGTGGAAGCTCATTTGTAATTTAACTTTGGTATTCAGAGCTTTTTCTTTGACATTTCATTTCTTTTGTTGGCTAGCTCCACTGCTTTTACCAAAAGTTGACGCACGCTGATCAACAATATTCATTAAGTTTCATCACACCCTGGCACTTTTAGGTAAATATCAAAGAGATAGCATATGAATCTTGTTCACATACTGGCTAGGCTTTTGCTGGCCTCAGGTCTTCTAAAGCCTTCATTAACTTTATCCCATCCTCGAACATCATTAGATCGGATCTAAACTCAAATCTCTGGTCCTAGTTCCTCAAGTGATATCTCAACTCAGCTCATCAATCATGCAGTTGTGGAAGTGACTGTGCTGATCATATTTTCTTGAAGGTAGAGATGAAGAGTGCAATATAGCACTCAAATCTTTCAAACTAGAGAAGTGTGGATATTTAAGTCTTAAAACCTTAATGACTAAGGCATGTTAACTCAGACTCTCAAGATCACAGAAATCCAGTGTCCTCAAAATTCTCAAGCCTTGAGTGAGTGTGAATGTGTCAGGAATACACCAACTCCTTAGGTCAGTGATTTTTTTGTGTGATTTTTGTCTTTTGCAGTTTTTTTATGGGTTTTAAAATTTTGAATTTTTTTACTCTTCGGAGAGACAATGACTGGCCCATGCTCAAATGAATAAAAATATCCACTCTTAGCCAGTATGGGTGTAAGTACGAGCCGATAAACGAACCTGTGATCCTTAAGGACGGTGCCTTTTGCAGTGTCCTCAAAACCACCCACTCTGCTAACGGAGACCGAAGTTCCCTCACTGAAAGTGTCTACTAAGTCTAGTAGTCAGAGTCAAATTCCAAGAAGAGTTTTTAATTTTTTTCATTTTTTCAAAATTTTTTTTGAAAAGGGATATTTACACAATTTAAACCCTCGATTTTAGGAAAACATTTTTATAAAGATTTTACAAAACTCAGTTCACCAGTTTACCAAAACCCAGCCCGAAAATAAATTTTAAAAAGTTTGACAAATACGAGCTAAGGCTAAAGTAAATATACATTATTATACGATATACCCCCCTATACTTAAATTTTGCTATGTCCTCATAGCACAAGTGCCATGAAGCCAAGGCTCTGTTTAAATATAGGGTGATATAGAGGAACTGAGGAGGAGGGTCCCCCTATACTTAGGCCAAAATTGTCCTAAGTACAAGAAGACGGGGTGAGGGATGGATGAGCAGGCAGATTCCCCCTATACTTAGGCTACAAATAGCCTAAGCAAAGTCTGAATTAGGGGGGTTCTATGATACAATGGTGAGGGGGTTCGTGAAATAGATACACAGAGAGAGATAGAGAAGGAGAGAGAGAAAGAGTGTGAGTGAAATATACAAGGGGATGGTGTGAGGTGAGTGTTATGTGCAAGTGTGTGTGTGTGTGTATGGGGGGGTAGATCATCAAGTGATCTTCCCTTTTTTTTGTTTACAATATGCAATGCAATCGGACTGATAAAAATCCTCAAATTTCTTCAAATGTCTTTGCGGCCTCTTCAGCGGAAGCTCCCGACTTCATGCCTCCATGAGGATCGAGCGTCCTCGATCATCAAGGGCCCTGCCACAAAAGATAAACGTTAGAATACTCCGAAAATTTAAATCAGCAAATATGATGCAAAGAAATGATGCATGAAACGAGGACCTAAAAATTTGAAATTATTCAACAAAAGATCAAAATTCAAAAATTAAGAAAATCCGTGTCCCCGCCAACGACACCATTTGATGAGCGTAAAATTCGCCTCTTTAATAATCGACAATTGTAGTATAGGAGGTGAATTTCGGTCGATCAAAAACCACGATCTTTGAATATCGTGGAATATTTTTACTTGGTAAGTCTACCAAGGTCGAACACAGGGACACGGCTGCCTAATGTGAGTATTGAATTTTGATTCACGAAGGCACAAGGTGAATTAATTTCAATTTCAGGTCCTCATACAAATTATGTTATTTACAAAGCGATACCATGATGCGTGCATTTTTTTATGCAAATTAAGGTGATGTATGAGCAAATGTGCAAGGTAGAGTTATGCAGAACAAGATATCACAAATATACCCTACAATATGAACATCATGATAAAAATAGAAATCAGTGTCAATTTAATCACAACAATAAACGCGGTCATCAGATCAAAGCAAGCCAAGCAGAGCAGGGTCCCAATTACAACATAAAAACTCACTTCAATTAAAACAGGGGTGAATGCGACAATTAAGCATGCTAAAATGTAGAGGACAAAACAAGGATCAAAACGACACTAAAACCATGCATTTTGGACCTACGATGCTCAAGTTATGTTAAAAACCGTGCAGGGCATAATTGTAATAAAAATGCAATAAAAATAAAGGATAAATATTGCATTTAGGTCCCTGGAGGAACCTAAATGCAATTACCAAAATCCGCCTGGGCCTGGATGCAATTTCACCATTTGCGCGTAGGGGCCTCTTTGTAATTTCCAAAACTATGGAGGGCTCCTCTGTAAATACCCCAGGCGCGCACGTGAGGCACGCGCCTGGAGGACCATTCTGTAATATCTGAAAGTTCCTGGGTCTTCTCTGCAAATAACCCAGCACCACACGTGATATGCACGTGCAATGCCAGGCTCGGGAGGAGGGGCTGCTTCGGGCCACGTGGCTTCAACTGGGGGGCTCGAGGCGAGGTTTGATCCGTCCGAACCTGTAGGCATGGAGTATAGGCTCGGGTGCCACGCGTCTTCATCTTGGCCGTCCGATCCAGATGATCGGACGGCAGCTATAGTGTCGTCCTCCACCGTAGGTCACCGGAGAAGGCGGGGCTCCGGCGACCTGCCTTCAGCTCCTCCTCGCCTCGCAAGGTCCTCCAATGGTTGTGGAAGCTCTCTGGAGGTTCGACGAAGGTCCTGGAATGATGACGAGGCTCCACAGTGGTTCAGAAGTGCCGCTCGGTGAAGCCTCGCCAGAGGCGAGAAGCTCGAAGGAGCTCAGACGCCAACTCCTGCTATTGAAGATCCTGCAATGATTAATTGAAGCCGAAGTACGCGTGCGTGTAGTGCGAGTGCTTTGTGAGTGAGCGGAGGCCGTGGAGGCGGCGAGAAGTGAGGGCCAAGGTCGTCTTCTCCGGCGGAGCAGGGGAAGAGGGTGTCGGAGCGAGGGAGGATCTGGAGAAGGGATAGGGGGTCCGCGTGAAGAAGGGTGGCGTTGCGAAGTTGGTCGAGTGATCAATGGAGGGTATAAGTGACTGGAGGTGGTGCGATAAATCGGAAAAAAATAAAATAAAAAGCGCCTCGTCGGAGAGAGGTGTGGCGGAGGTGGCAGCTTGGGTTGAGTCCATATGAGCCTCCAGTCATCGCCCGCGAGTCCAGCTGCAGTCCTCGGAGCTCAATGGTGTCCTGAGATCACCAGAACACGGTGGAGTCGGCCGTGGGTCAACACCAGACCAAAGCCATCTTTGCCTCAACGCCCCGCCCTCTCCGCTGTCACCGGAGGGGTGAGGGAGACTAGGCTAGGGCCCAAAATGGTGGACGAGGTGACCGGAGGAGTTGGGCGAAGCTATATAGGCGGAGGAAGAACGAAGGTTACATGGTGGCGAGGAGGTTTTGCAAAAGCTGTCGTGATTATGAGGAGTGATGGCGCCGGTGTTGATGGGGTGCGCGAGGATGTAAGGTGTAACAGCTATGTGGAGGAGACATTAGAAGAGGAGGGAGGTGTTCGGAGCGTCGGCTAAAAATGGAAGGGGGAGGAGGTTTGGCGAGGAGTAACGCCTGGGCGAGGGGGTTACTCGAGGTAGAAGATGACCTCCCGACCGTTGGATCGAGTGATCCAATGGCTAGGACGCGAGCGCTGATGGAGGGTTCCTATTAGATCTTAGGTTTAGATCAAGCGGCGGGGAGTTGGGCGCCGATGAGCGGCTCAGATGGGAAGTTGGGTGAGATCTAACGGCGAGGGTTAAAAGGGGGACGTGGCGCGAGAATAGGCGTAGGATAGGTTTCGATCGAGCGGTTAAGGTTAAAGGCGACGTGGCAGGTGGAGGCTCGTTGGATGTACGTGGTTCGGAGGGCTGAGATGGATGGGTGACGTGGAGGGCTGAGGGGCGTTGGATGGTAGCAGGATCGGAGGGCTTAGGTTTAGGCGCGAGGTAGCGGCCGAGATCAGATCTGGGAGATGGATCCAAGGGCTGAGAAGTACGGGGTGGACGGATGAGATGGAGGCGGGCTGAGAGGATCCAACGGCCCAGGAGGGCGCCGGGTGTCAGAAGAAGAGGCGGGCCACGTGGGCGGCCCAAGGGGCGCCACGTGGCCCAATCAGAATAATTCAAATATAAATACAAAGAAAAATAGAAAAGAAATAGTTAGAGACCGAATTAAGAAAAAGTAAAAATTATGAAAATTGCTTGTCTCGACGAGATCTACAACTTTCATGTTGGTCAAAAAGCCAAAAGAGGTCATTTGTACAAAGCGTATTTTTGGGGGTATTTTTAAAGGGATAAAAATACTGATTTTGTGGTTTTGAGATGTTTTTATATTTTTTAGTGGTTTTAATGATCAGTGAATTATAGATAATTATTCTACCTAATTTTTAGGGGGTTTTGGGGATAAAATAATTACAAGAAAAAATAGAGGAATATTAAATACAATAAATTAAGGGTAAAATATACACAATATAGTACAAGATAAAAACAAAGAATTACAAGTGATTTTTATTGGATTGATTAAGCAGGGGTTTTAATTTGCGGCTTTTAGCATGATGAATACGAGATTCATCAGGGGCAGACCCCTTCTGTCGTGCTCATGGTCTTGTTGTACGTAACGAGGGGGAAGGACAGGAGGAGGGGGCGGTGCAGGGAAGGGGGAGGGGGAGCAGAGGGCAGCATCGCGCGGGAGGGGGCAGTGCAGGGGAGGGGGTGGCGCCGTGCTGGGTAGGAGGAGGGGGAGCAGGCGGGGAAGGGGGAGCGGGAGCAGGCGAGGAAGGGGAAGGGGGAGCAGGGGGCGGTGTCGTGCGGGAGGGGGAGGTACGGGGAAGGGGATGGCGTCGTGCTGGGCAAGAGGAGGGGGAGCAGGCGGGGAAGGGGGAGCAGGGGGCGTGCTCCGTGCGGGATGGGGCGGTGTGTGGCAGGGGGTGGCACCGAGTGGGGCAGGCAGAGGGGGAGCAGGCGGGGAATGGGGAGGGGAGCAAGGGGTGGTGCCGTACGGGAGGGGGCGGTGCGGGGCAGGGGGTGGCATCGTACGGGGCAGGAGGAGGGGGAGCATGCGGGGAAGGTGGAGGGGAGCAGGGGGTGGCGCCGTGCGGGAGGGGGTGGTGCGGAGCTGGGAGGAGGTGCACGTTGGGAGGAGGTGCGGGGCTGGGGAGGAGTTGCGGGGAGCTCGGGGCGGAGCTGGGAGGAGGTGCGGCCTGGGGAGGAGTTCCGGTAGCTCGGGGCGGAGCTGGAAGGAGGTGCGGCCTGGGGAGGAGGAGGAGGAGGTTGGAGGAGGAGGAAGAGGATGGGGGAAGAGGAGGAAGAAGAGGGTGTAAAATGACCATATAACCTTCTTTAAAAAAATAATTCCGTTTTTGTCCTCAAAGTTAACGTCCGTTTGCATTGTGGATGGACGGCCACTAACCCGAGGGGCACAAGTGATAGATTAGCAAGAAGTGAGGAGCACAGCAGATATTACTAAAAGATAGGGACGTAACTGAAATTGTTATATCTCGGAGGGGCACAAGTGATAAAAAAACCCTTATTTAAAATTATTCAAGTGAAAGTCTGCCTATTTAACCCATTCTGAGCATTTAAATCCATATCTCACTCACAGTTGCTTGAAACATTTCATAAAAATTAGGAATGATGCCTTGAATTATGCTTTAATTACTATCTAAATTTTCATTCTAATTGGAATTGTCTTGTGCCTTAAATAAATTGTAGAGTGATTTTAGTAAATGATTTTTAATTAAATCTACACATCATATTTTTGCGGAATTTTGACTCTCCTGGATTGTTCGTTTAAATAATTTCTTGAGATAATCCGCACTCTAGCTAATTTGTTAATATGGATTTATTAGGAATTAATTACTCACTGTCACTCTGTTTTCATTAAAAATCCATAAAAAATTCATATTCTCTTGAAAAAAATGCAAAAAAATCATTGTAGCATCCTTACATCATGGTTTAATTCCAATAAATTTTTCATAATCTTTGTAATCTGTTTATGTGAAAAATTACGAAAAAAACCTCATAAAAAGTGTGCATTTTTAATTATTACATTTTAATTTCTGAAATTCCAAAAAAATGTGTTTTGTGTTCATCTCTAGATTAGGATTCTAGAAAAAATATGATTAGGCTAAATCTGATTAATTTCGTATTAAAATTAATTTAGCGTAGTTGTGTTTTTTCTCAGTAGCTTAATTCACCTGCATCTTGTACTTTGCATTCATTTTGCATAAAAAATATAAAAAATTCGCATTGAAAATCTATAACTAAAATTTTGAATTAACCTAAAGTTGTTCCTTTGCCTCCCTGTGTTCGACCCCGGACTTGCTCGAGATATAAATTAAAGCTGAGAAACTCTTCACGAGATCTTCTCTCTGTTCTAACGGATTCGCTAAGTACACAAATTACAACAAACGCAAATCAAACTACGTGCTCAGCGAATTCGTCAGGCTCCATGGTGTTTGAAGACGTCTTAAAGTTCAACGGTTCATAGTGAAATTCAAGGCAAATGTGAAGAACACATGTCCTTTATTTTTCAATCTATTTTGCGATATAGTAGAGTCATATTAAATCTTAATCAAATTTTATTTACTCTTTGATCATCGAAATATTATGCAGTTATTAATTGATGCAGTATGAAACATTATTGCATAAAAATAAATACTTATGTGTTTGGTTATTGTTTTGATTGTTAGTCAAGTAAATTGGCATCGGAGGTGATGGGTAAAATTTGATATCTGATTCAAAATTTAAAAGTTGATAATGATACATAACTTTCCTACCTACAGGGTTCCAAGCTACCACAATGTTTACACACTAATGACTAGTCACAACGTATCATTTCGTGGCAATTATGATCTCTTCCCAGGCCAAAACCCAATAACTAGCAAAGAGAATTCTATTAGTTTTAAGGTGCAATGCCAATTCAAGATGAATTGGATTTGAACGTGCCGAAACAATCGGGAAGAACGTTGTGCTAGATTGGATATGTTTCGTATTCTAAAATTTAATTCAAAACATATGATCATTGATTCTTGCATCGGATATTATATTTGCATAGATCACTAATTTATTAATACACAATCTAAATTTTGTATCAATATGGTATTGTTTGATGAGTCAAATCCATGTTTCCAAATGACCGCGCAAAACCGAATCAATGTAGATTTTGAGGAGAATGCTTCGTAGCTACTTGTCAACCCACCTGCGTACATGGCTCAACCAGAGTATGACATGTGGCATGTGCGACTAGAACATGCTAGAAAAGAAATTTGAGTAAATTACAAGGAGGTCCCCAGACTTGTTGTCCCATTACAATGTGGTGCACAAACTTTCAGTGATAACGATTCGTGTCCCAAATATTATGTGTAGCAACAATGCGCTCCCTGATGAACGTCAAATTTACCTCTTTAATAGTCAGAGAATGTCGTAGTATAGGAGGCAAATTTGCTTCAGTACAATCCACAATCTTTGAATGTTGTGGAGTATTTTTACTTAGTAAGTGTACCAAGGTCCAACACAGGGACATGAGCTACTCTATCTATTTTTCGAGTTTTGATCATTAGGAGCTAGTGAGAATAATTCTTAATTACATGCCTTCATGCAGATGCACAAGATGCATCATGCAAATTATAATGCAATAAATTGATGCATGCCTTTTTTAGCTGATTTTTATGCAATTATAGGATGAGGCATGAAAATAATACAGAGATTAATTACAAGCAGAATAAAGGATTACAAGAATGCCTGAAAGGTCACTTAAATTGACAACAGAAAGTAGATTGAAATCAGGGTCATTTTGAGCATAAAAATGTGAGAAAACATCTATTTTATGACAAGGCATTGGAGCAAGGGTCATCATCTATCATAAAAAAATTCACTTCATATAAAAAGTGACAGATGAGAGACTTAAACATGCCATGAGATATATGAAGAAATAAGGATCAACACGACACTAAAAATCATGCAATTTGGACCTATGATGCTCAAGTTATGAAGAAAACAATGCAGGGGCATAATTGTAAATAAAATGTAGGAAATAAAAAGGATAAATATTACAAATAGGTCCCTAGAGGGACCTAAATGTATTCCAAAAACTGGTTAGGGGTCCTTTGTAATTTTTCCATTATGCACATGAACCAACTTGTAAATATTCAAACCTGCGAGGGCCTTCTTGTAAATTACCCGGGCACGCACGTAAGGCACGTGCTTGGGGACCAGAGTGTAAATACCATATCTTTTGGGGTCTTTCATGCAAAATACCCAAGCCCTCACGTGGGGTGCATGAGAGGGACTTAGGTTCAGGAGGCGTCTCAGGCACGGGACGTCGTGGCATCACATGGAGGCTCGGCATGAGTTCGAAGGTCCCGAGCCTAGGGGTTCGGAGAAGAGGCTCTATGTGCCATAAGCTTTCATTATGGTCGTCCGATAGAAACGATCGGACGGTAATTGTATCGTCTGGCTCCTCCGCAGGCCACCGGAGAAGGTTGTGATCCGGCGGCCTCGATGGAGCTCCTCCATGCGTCACTCGCTCGCTTGAGGTCGGAGAGGATGGCTGAGACCCAGGCGAAGCTCGTGGGGACAAGGCAGAGCTCCGTTGACATCTGGGATGGCGAGGCGGAGGCAGGTGATCGGAGTGGTTGCTCGAGATAGGCGTGGAGGTGCAAGCTCCGGCCATTGAAGATACCTGCAATTGTATGTGCGAATGCTATGGGTGAGATGGAAGTGAGTTGAGGGCATGCGGTGACAGAGAAGGCGGTGGCCCTTACGAATCCTCTGCCGTGACAACGGAGGAGTGGGTCATAATGCGGTAGGGTTCTGGAGGAAGGAGAAGGTGGGGCGAAGATCGTTGGTGGTCAGCATAGATATAAAGGTTGTCAGGCGGTGGTGGAGTGTAGTGTAGAAGGCAAAAAATTAGAGAAAAAGTAAAGGAAACAAGGCAGAGGAATACCTCGTCGAAGGGGAGATTTGGCAGAGGAGGCGGCTTAGGCTGAGGTCCTAGACGGTCCTCGGGTTGTCACCTAGCTGGGAAGCCTATCCAACGAGCTCAGCTACCGTCGGGGAGGTGGAGCTAACATGGTGGGGCTCCATGGATCTCACCTGAGAGTGGCGACCATCATCGCCTCGACAAGGCCGCCCTCCGCTGTCACCGGAGGGGGGAGGAAGCTAGGAGGCACTCTCATGAAGTGGTGGATGACGTTGAAGTGTGGCGGAGGAGGGTTTTATAGGAGGGGGTCGTCGGTGGTTATGTGGTGGGGGTGTTTGAATGATGGTTTAATGTGGGAGAATAATGGAGGGGGTGTTATGGTGTTGCGTGAAGATGGCGGGAGATCAGACTTTGTGGACGAGACGTTATGGAGCGAAGAGAAGGTGGTGGGTGGTGCGAAAATGGAAAAGGGGCGGCGATCGTAACGTCTGGAGGGGGAAGGTAACAGAGGTAGAAGACAATGTTCGGACCGTTGGGTCAAGTGATCCAACGGTCAGAAAGAGGGCACTGGCGGAGGGATGGATTAGATCAAAGATCTGATCCAACGGGGGAGAATTAGACGGTAGCAGATGGCTAGGATGTGACCTGGTGGAGATCCAATGGTGGGAAAGAGTGGGATGACGAGTAGGATAGGGAGCCATTGGATGATGGGGAAAATCGGGCGGTTGAGAGAAAGGCGAAGAAGAGTGGCTAGGATCTAATCTGAGATCAGATCCTATGGCTGGGAGCAGCGATGGATAAATGGTCGAGATGGAGACAGGATGAAGGAGATCCAATGTCCCAGGATGGAGCTGGGTGGCAAAAGAAGAAGCAGCCACGTAGGCGGCCCATAGGACCCCACGTGGCTGCACCCGAAAATTCGAAAATGTAAATACAAGAAAAATACAAAAGAAATAATTAGAAGCAGAATTAGGAAAAAGTCAAAACATGAAAGTTGTTCGCCTCGATGAGATCTACAAGTTTCATGTTGGATGAAAAGCCAAAAAAGACATTTATACAAAAAGTATTTTTCAGGGTATTTTTAAGGGGTTAAAAACACTGAATTTTTTGTTTCGAATTGTTTTTGTATTTTTTTAGTCTTTTTAAGGGTTAGGAAATTGTAGACAAATGTTTAACCTAATTTTTAGGGGTTTTTGATGATAAAATAATTACAAAGAAAATAATAATACTTAAATACATGTTAAATATGTATAATATAATACAAGATAAAATGAAGAATTAATAATTAATTTTATTGGTTTGATTTAGCCATGGTTTTAATAATGACCTTTAGCATGATGAATACGAGATTTCATCATACCCCTATACTTAAACTATGCTCGTCCTCGAGCATCTAAAGAATGAAGGAGTCGGATTAATTCCTGACTGTGTAAGTGAAGATTTCAAGGCTCAATCTTTCGAAGACCCTCAATTTAGGTGATCCTAAAATTTTGGGCTTATCCATTCCTTAGTCAGAAGGAATCCAACTTCTCTGATTTTCAGACTCTCTTTTTGTACATATAATACGAATTTAAGTGTACTGCATTCATGAGAGTCGAGTCGAGGCATAACTTGAAGTTCCAGTCCTAAAGACTCTCCTCTAGACCTCATCCTCAATACTCGGGAATAAGTCTATTCTTGCTTCAGTCAACCGTCTCATTAGATTGTCAGTCTTGAAATGTAGATGGACGACCAGATGATGGAGGGCATAGGATTGTGTCTATTTTTCTCTCCCTCACATTGGAACAAGGGGCCTCTCGAGTACCTTTTACTCAACACAAGTAGATTTTTAACTTGTTTATCAATGCGTCCGTCAAGAGAATTTGGAGTCGTCTATACTTGTTTTCTGAGAGTACAACAGAGTGTGTCTTTTTTGGGTATCTACGATACCTTCGACACCATACCTATATCTCTTACGATGCAGAGCCCTTTTATGGTGTCAGTCCAACTCCTTGGTCCTAATTAGCGCTTGGTCCAAGTGGACACTTTAAAAATGTTTGGGAGCGCTCGTCATTGGTGGAAGCTCCTTTTATAATTTGACTTTGAATGATAGAGCTTTTCTTTGACATTCCTTTTTCTTTCTTTTGTTGGCTAGCTCCACTGCTTTTACCAAAAGTTGGCGCACACTGATCAACAATTTTCATTAAGTTTCATCACACTTGGCACATAGGTAGATATCGAAGAGATAACATATGAATCTTGTTCACATACTGGCTAGGGTTTTGCTGACACTCAGGTATTATGAAGCCTTCATTAACTTTATCCCATCCTCGAATATCATTAGATCGAGTCTAAACTCAAATCTCCGGTCCTAGTTCCTCAAGTGAAATCCCAACTCATCTCATCAATCATGCAGTTGTGAAAGTAAAGTGTTGATCATATTCTTTGAAGGTAGAGATGAAGAGTGCAATATAACACTCAAATCTTTCAAACCAGTGAAGTGTAGATAATTAATCTCAAAACCCTAGTGACTAAGGCATGTAGCTCAGATTCTCAAGATCACAGAAATCCCAGTGTCCCTCAAAATCCTTAAGCCTTGAATGCATGTGATTGTGTCAGGAATACACGGACTCCTTAGTTAGTGATTTTTTGTATGTGATTTTTGTTTTTGCAGATTTTTATGGATTTATAATTTTCAAACTCTTTTTTATCTTTGGAGAGACAATGACTGGCCCAGGCTCAAATGAATAAAAGTATATACTCTCAGCAAGTATGGGTGTAAGTACGGGCTGATAAATGGACCGTGTTCTTTAAGGACGGAGCCATATACATTGTCCTCTAAACCACCCACTTTGCTAAGGGAGACCAAAGTTCCTCACTGAAAGTATCTACTAAGCCTAGTAGTCAGAGTCTAATTCAAAGAAAGGTTTTTAATTTTTCATCTTTCTTTTTTTCATCTTTTTTTTGAAAAGGGTCATTTACACAAATTAATCCCTTAGTTTTTAAGAAAATATTTTTACACAGTTTTAACAAAACTCAGTTCACGGGTTTATTTTAAACTAAGCCGAAAAAGAATTCTTCAAAAATTAAAAATACGAGCTTAGCTAAAGTAAATATACAGTAATATACGGTATACCCCCCGATACGTAACATTTGATATGCCCTCATAGCACAAGTGATATGAATCCATGGCTCAGTTAAACATAGGATGATATAGCGGAATTGAGGAGGAGGGTCCCCTATACTTAGGTCTAAAATTGACCTAAGTATAAGAAGACAATGCAAGGGATGGATGAATAGGCGGGTCCCCCCTATACTTAGGCTACAAATAGCCTAAGTATGGTCCTAAGTTAGATGGTATGTATTTGGAGAAGTATTTACACTAAGATACAAGGGCGGAGGGGGGTGTTTTTATAGAAGAGGATGATCGGGGAGAGAGCGAGAGAGAGAGAGAGAGAGAGAGAGATTGTGAAATATACAGAGAGGAGGGAGATTGGGGGGTGAGTGTATATATGCAAATGTGTGTGGGGGGGTATATCATCTAGTGATCTACTTTTTTTACAACATGCAAGCCCTCTAACGAGGACTAATAAATATGCACATGCAAGTTTTTTTTTATAAAATGCAAATGCAGGCTGACTGATAAAAGACCCTAAATTTCTCCATCAATTCTTTTGCAGCCTCTTCAGCGGGAGCTCCCGACTCCACACCTCCATGGAGATCAAGTGTCCTCGATCTTCATGGGCCCTGCCACAAAAGAGAAATGTTAGAAAAATATAGAGGAAATTAATCAATAGATGATGCAAAATAATGCATGAAAAGAGGACATGTGAATCTTGAAAATATTCCACACAGAATTAATTCAAAATTAATTAAATAAATAAAGATGAGCCGTATCCCCTGGCAACGTTAGCATTTGATGAACGTCAAATTTGCCTCTTTAATAATCCAAATTTACCTTTTTAATAATCAGAGAATGTCGTAGTATAGAAGGCAAATTTGGTTCGCCAAAACACTATCTTTGAATGTTGTGGAGTATTTTTACTTGGTAAGTGTACCAAGGTCGAACACAGGGACACGAGCTACTCTATATATTTTTCGAATTTTGATCAATTAGGAGCTAGTGTGAATTAATTCTCAATTATAGGCGTTCATGCAGATGCACAAGATGCATTATGCAGATTATAATGCATTAAATTGATGCATGCCTTTTAGTTGATTTTTATGCAATTATAAGATGAGGAATGAAAATAATGCAGAGATTAACTAATGAAAATAATGTAGAGATTAACTACAAGCAGAATAAAGGATTACAAGAATGCCTGAAAGATCACTTAATTGTGCAACAGAAAGTAGATTGAAATCAGGGTCATTTTGAGCATAACAATGTCAGAAAACATCTATTTTATGACAAGGCATTGGAGAAAGGGTCATCGTCTATCATAAAAAAATTCACTTCATTTAAAAAGGTGATAGATGAGAAAATTAAACATGCCATGAGATAGATGAAGAAATAAGGATCAAAACGACATTAAAATCATCAATTTGGACATACGATGCTCAAGTTATGAAGAAAACAATGAAGGAGCATAATTGTAAATAAAATGCAAGAAATAAAAAGGATAAATATTACAAATGGGTCCCTGGAGGGACCTAAATGTAATTTCCAAAAACTGATAGGGGTCCTTTGTAATTTTTCCATTGCACGCAGGGACTAAATTGTAAATCTTCAAACCCAAGAGGGTATTCCTATAAATTATCCAAGTACGCACGTGTTTGTGGACCAAAGTGTAAATACCATATCTTCAGGGCCTTTCATGTAAAATACCCAAGCCCTCACGTAGGGTGCACGTAAGGGGATTAGGCTCGGGAGGCATCTCTGGCTCGGGACGTCGTGGCATCACATGGAGGCTCAGCATGAGTTTTGAAGGTCTCGAGCCTAGGGGTTCGGAGAAGAGGCTCGGGGTCCCACGTGCTTTCATCATGGACATCCGATCCAACAACCTCGATGGAGCTCCTCCACGTGCCACTCGCTCGCCTGAAGGTTGGAGAGGATGGTTGAGCCCCTGGAGAAGCTCGTGGGGACAAATGCGCAGCTCCGTTGATGTCTGGGATGGCGAGGTGGAGGTAGGTGATCGGAGTGGTTGCACGAGACCATCGTGGAGGCGCAAGCTCCGGCCATTGAAGATACCTACAATGTTAAGCATGGTCGAAGCGTGTGTATTGTATGTATGAGTGCTATGGGTGAGATGGAAGTGAGTGGTGGGCCTGCGGTGACAGAGAAGACGGTGGCCCTTGGGAATCCTTAGCCGTGACGATGAAGGAGTGGGTTGGAACGCGGTAGGGTTCTGGAAGAAGGAGAGGTGGGGCGAAGATTGTTGGTGGCTGACGGAGATATGAAGGTGGTCAGGCGGTGGTTGAGTGTAGTGTAAAAGGCAAAATAAATTAGAGAAAAAGTAAAGGAAATAAGTCAGAGGAATATTTCGTCGGAGGGAGATTTGGCGGAGGAGGCGGCTTGGGTTGAGGTCCTATACGGTCCTCGGGTCGTCGCCTAGCTGGGCAGCCTATCCAGCGAGCTCAGCTACCGCCGGGGAGGCGGAGCTAACATGGCGGGGCGCCATGGATCTCACCTGAGAGTGGCGACCATCGTCGCCTCGACAAGGCCGCCCTCCGCTGTCACCAGAGGGCGGAGGAAGCTAGGAGGCACTCTCGTGAAGTGGTGGATGACGGGTGAAGTGTGGCAGAGGAGGGGTTTTATAGGAGGGGGGTCGCCAGCGGTTATGTGGTGGGGGTTGTTTGAATGATGGTTTAATGGTGGGAGAATAATGGAGGGGGTGTATGGTAGTCGTACAAAGAAGGCGGGAGATCGGACTTTGTGGAGGAGACGTTATGGAGCGAAGAGAAGGTCGGTGGGCGGTGCGGAAATGGAAAGGGGGCGGCGATTGTAACGCCTGGAGGGGGAAGGTAACGGAGGTAGAAGACAACGTTTGGACCGTTGGATCACATGATCCAACGGTCAGGAAGAGGGTGTTGGCGGAGGGATGGGATGAGATCAAAGATCTAATCCAATGACGGAGAATTAGGCGGTAGCAGATGGCTAGTATGTGACGTGGCAGAGACCCAATGGTGGGAAAGAGTGGGATGATGTGTAGGATTGGGAGTCGTTGGATGATGGGGAAAATCGGGCAGTTGAGAGAAAGGAAGAGAAGAGCGGCTCGGATCTGATCTGAGATCAGATCCTCTGGCTGGGAGCGAGCGACGGATGAACGGTCGAGATGGAGGGGGGATGAAGGAGATCCGACGTCCCAGGATGGAGCCGGGTGGCATAAGAAGAAGCAGCCACGTGGGCGGCCCAGAGGGCCCCACATGGCTGCACCAGAAAATTCGAAAATGTAAATACAAAGAAAATTATAAAATAAATTGTTAGAAGCAAAATTAGGAAAAAAGTCAAAACATGAAAGTTGCTCGTCTCGATGAGATTTACAAGTTTCATGTTGGATGAAAAGTCAAAAGAGATCATAAGTATTTTGGGAGGTATTTTAAGGGGTTAAAACACCGAATTTTTGGTTTTGAATTGTTTTTGTAATTTTTTAGTCTTTTTAAGTGTTAGGAAATTATAGACAAATGTTTAACCCTAATTTTAGGGGTTTTTGATAAAATAATTGCAAAGAAAACAATAGTACTTAAATAGAAGTTAAATATGTACAATATAATACAAGATAAAATGAAAGAATTAATAATTAAGTTTATTGGTTTGATTAAGCTACGGGTTTAATTAATGACTTTTAGCATGATGAATACGAGATTCATCACTCCCCAACCTATTTCTCACAATTTCATTATTTTAATGGCATTTGAGTAAATGCATGAAAATAACCATTGCACTTTCCTCGTCCCTTAAAAGTCGTTCCTCCTCTCCCACAAATACCTCCCTCCTTTAATCTCCTTCCCTCCATTCTCCTCCACAGACGGGATTAATGATTCATCTTCTCGCCTCCCCTACTTCATACCACACCCACGTAGCATCATCAGCCTCTTCATGGCTCCAATCCTCCATCGTCATTCATTCACTTCCTCATTTCCTACATCGCATGCCATTGGAAGCCCTAGACTCGTTCCGTATCGAGGTATGTTTTTCATTAGATTTCTCCTTCTTGCCACCATACATAAGCATGAGATTCTTTCATGCTAGAACTTGAGATTGGGGTTCGGATAGAGGCCATGTTCAACCAAAGCCCTCTTTACTGCAACCGCAAATAATTTTCATCAAGCGAGTGCGAGATTCACTTGCACTAAACCCCGGTCTTCAATATGATGCCTTACTTTATAAGAGTCTCCAAGCTTAATTTAGTACTTGAGTGCTTAAAGATTGAAGGACAGCTGGGCAAATTTAAATATAAGTAATCCCTTGAATCTCAATATGCATTAGATCAATCGATTCTCAAGAGAATCAATATGGAGAGATTAGGGTAAAGAATGAAGCACCTACAAAAAGAATGTTTTCAAACACTCTAATACATTACAGATCATGTTACTTGGATTGTAACAAGTATGCATGACTTTGACGATCCATAGACTACACTCCAACTGGAAACTAAACCATTCCATCACCCTTCTAATTTTATACCTAAAGAATTGTCAAAAAATGATGAAGTTGTCGAACCAATGTTATATTCACTATGCAAACACATGTAAACTAAATGCAGATGATGCAAGAGATCTTCACTCTCTCACAACAATAACAAAAAGTTTTTTCCTACATTTAATCTCTTACGTGTGTGAAAAAACACCAACTGTAAAAAAATTTCAAGAAAAGCTCCATGATTTGGAAATAAGTGTAAATATTTATTTTTCCAATACTCGTGATTTAAGTGAGAATTTCTTGGATAGAAATAGGGTGCGGTGTGAAGTAGGGGATGAGCAGATGGAATGTTAGTCCTGCCCATGGAAGAGAATGGGGAGAAGGGGCTCTGTGGATGGAGTTGACCCATTGGAGAGAAAGAGCTTGCAGGTAGGGATGCAAACGATTGGATACGGATACGGATATAGGTATTGTCATATCCTTATTTGTTTTTTAATACGGATACGGATGCGGATACAGATATTGACGGATATTAAAACTATCTTACCATATCCTTAAAAACGGATACGGATGTAAAACGGATACTAATCGCACACGAGTAATGTTAGAAATACTCTATAGAATCGACTTAAATATATAAGAATTGGATGGAAAACACATGATATTAATTTACTAAATCTGTTTGTATCACAAAAAATATATAAATATGGTAAAAGGAGGTAGAGAATTATATTATATATGGTTAAAAATAAATCTACGATTATATTTATATACGAAAACAGATATACGGATACGGATGTTTGCGGATATCAAAACGATATCCATATCCGTATCCATTTTAAAATGGATACGAATTCAGATGTCAAAATCTGTATAAAACGGATACAGATATATTTTTATCAGTTTGCATCCCTACAAAGGGTTTTTTTTTGTCTGTTAAGTAAATTTCAAATATTTTTAGGTTGATTTAACTACGAGAAAGAGATCGCAGATCACATTATTAAGGTAAATAACATTTCAAGACTCAAATTGTTGCGATTGGAAGTTTAAAGGCCACGTTGTTACAATGCTTTGCTCGAGAAATTTTTGGCGGAGAAAGAGTCCTCTTACGGGTATTTTGTACCCAAACCCTTTCTCCTTTCACTTATTACATTTCAATGTAGAGTACTTTACATATTAAATAAAAAAGAGATCTATTGATGGAAAATTTTAAGCACGTCTAAAGAATAGAATAAATTTAAAAATTACCACGAATGTCCATTAGAGTTCTAAAAAAATATAATTGCATTATCTAATTTACTTCCGATGTTTGTAAAATTGCAAAAATGTCCCTAGATTTCTACTTTACACGTATATTAGTGTTTTGATGTCAAATAAGTTCTATTAAAATTTCACAAAATCATGAAAATCTATTTTTAATTTTTATAACTATTATATTTTTTTGGAAATATAAAAAAACAAAAAAAACATGTATTATAATTGTGCTTATTTTATGCTTGTAATGAACGTCTTCTTATGAAATAGGACAAGAATTTAGTAGAATCTATGCTTAATTCGTATTTTCAATAAAGATATTGTTGAGGTATAATTGAATTACTACGTGGTATTTGAATTTCAGAGCTACCTATTTTTGGACATCGATTCCCTTTATGAATGTTTTCATTTGAATAATTATTAGAGAAAATTACACAAAAGTCTGTTGACTATACACGTGCTTTCAATGTCATACTTGAACTTTAAAAAATAACAATGTGATAACTAATCATTAATATTTGTCCTTATTTGATTGAGTTGTTGTGATTTAAGGTTAGAAAGACAAAATGATTAACTCAATTTCAATAGTTAGGGACCAAATTAAGAAAATTAAATACATGGCACTATATTGTTAGCTTTTAAAGTTACAGGTATGGCATTGAAATCAGGTGTAAAATTCAGAAACTTTTGTGTAATTCACTTTAATTATCATGAATGGGCTTTTCACTGGTTTAAATATTAAATAATGTTTTGTCTTTCTCTATGCTTGTGATAATAACTATAATACACGTGAATGATATTTTTGGCATGATTGTGACTCTTGGTGCAAACAATTAAGCGTATAAAATTGGGAGTGCTATTTGATCCCCGTAATGCTTCAATTTTTTCTTAACAACACTACAAGGAAAACAAGTTGTGGCCGCATAACTATACTCACGGATGCGAGGTTAGTGGCCACGGAATTGAGCTCTGGCTACAGCAAGTCGTAGCCAGTAACCGTGGCCACAAGTCTCGTCGCGAGAGTTTTATAACCATGAATATGTTGTGGCCACTATAAGGGCCTGTTTGGTTGCTGGGTTGGACTGGGTTGGGTTGGGCTGGGTTGGGATGGGTGAATACTAATCTGTGAGGAGGAAGTACCCTTGTGAATAGTAACCAGGGTTGTGCCAATCCTGCCCAACCCTGCAACCAAACAGGCCCTAAGTGACCACAGAACTTGTCGTGGCTACAACTCTTGTATGAAGGCTTTGGCCATGGATTGTAGCTACGAGAAACTAGTGGCCACGGAATTATCGTGGCCACAAGTTTCCATAGCCACATTCCGTGGCCACAACTCATTTTTCTTGTAGTGCAACTTGATAAGATTGGATATGCTTTGTGGTCACCAAAAATTAAAAATCACATTACTACTTGGATATAGCATTCTTAATTAAATACTTCAACTTAAATAAATGACTTTAGGAAGTAGAGGCAAGAACTTAGATGCGTTGGGATAATGATGCACGAAGGACTCATGTCCCCGAGTTATTTATGTAACTTGGATTTGTACAACTTAAAACTCAGGTTTGAATCATGGACAACTTTACTTTTCACTATATTTTACAAATAACCAACAAGAAATATTAAGTTAAATAATTAAGTTGGGATATTTCACTTAAGTACCTAGACTAAAATGAAGATAGTAATTCAAGGTAGCCTGGAATACAAAGGTCTTTTGGATATATTGAGGGGTTGCTCAACTCTAATTTTTTTTGGGGGGGGGGATGAAATAGATTATGCCACACTATAGGGGCCTAATATTACATATATACATGTCGCACAGTGTGTTGTCTTTCATGTAACAATGGTTGTGTATTTAGCCACCTTGTGTAGCCTTGTAGCGATAAGAAATGTCCGACGACCATACTTGTGTAACCTTAATATAGAAATAAGTTCAAGAGTAACAACTCAATCACATGTCACAAGTGGGTTTGAAAGTACATTTACACACTTGCTATACCAAAAATCTACTTGTATTCTCCTCTCATACTTAGCAATCAAAGTATCATTAATAACTTCACAAATGAAGAAACTGTAATTGATTATTCATGTCATCATACATTGGCATGTTTTGTATTTTTATATAATACAAATGCTTAATCTTTTAATGTGATTAAATGCCATTGCATTGCTATATATAGTGTATTGCATCTGTGTACTTGCAAACAAAATTGGATTAAAAGCATGCGAACTCATGATGCATTTGTGATATAATACTTGTTGAAATTGTTCGTTATCTAACACTTTTCACCTTGTAATAACCATACATACGTATTGCTTCATTGGACCATTCAGTTCACCTTTTTATTTGTGACCTAGGTAAAGGAATTATTAAGGAGGAGACACTTGGAAACTATTTGAAGGATTAGTTCTTTGATAAAGAGGCGGTCCATCACTTCCAGCTTCCCTAACGTAATTCATCTTTGTTATGATCATGGCTTATAATTGACATCGTGTAATAGAAACTTTATAAGTATTCCTTTTTCTTTGCATTATTATTATATTTTATTATCTTGTATTGTGTTGGATATATGAACATCTTCCGATTCTAATGGATTTTTTTGTGTTTAGTCATGTGAATGTTTGACATTTGATGATGGATGACTTGATTTTGGGTTGACTGACAAATTTTAACTCCTCACATGAGAACAGTCATACAGGATCTGATTTGGTTAGGGCAGGGTTCTTTATAAGAATCGTCTTGTTTGTAACTAATTTTGTACATGTGTGACATCTAGCCCCACATAAGCATTGGCTCCAAACTATTACTTGGCTCTATCTACATAACATTTAGATCAAGACACTCATCAATAGCCATATTCATACTTCATTATTAAAATTCAAAATGCAATACTCAACAATAATTATTCATTCGCATTTTTTCAATAATTTACAAATATAAACAAGGTCCATATTATTTTATGTGACCGATATCTATGGAAGCTACAAAAGAGTAAATACTATTACAACTTTACGAGTGAAATGTATGTTGAAGTCTTGTACAAATTATGGAAGCTCAAGTTAAAATTGTTGCTCAACAACATATAAAAATGGACATGTTTCTGATGAAGTACAAATGAGTACAACGAGTACCGAACACGGTGGAAGGCGTTGACCTCTGCTTGGTTAATGGAGGTGCAAATCCTCTTATTTGGTAGCTGTAGGACGATCTGCAATGGTGGGGTCTTCTGCACGGGGAGACATGGCCCTGAATACTGAAATCTTTGAGGTGAGGCTCTCATGCAACTCTTCAGACTGGGATCTGATGTATTTGCTGCTCAAAGAGATGGCTTTGCATGAATGCTCAAACCGATGGATCAGCTATTGGATATGCG
This sequence comes from Ottelia alismoides, assembly GCA_037367405.1. Lineage (NCBI taxonomy): Eukaryota > Viridiplantae > Streptophyta > Magnoliopsida > Alismatales > Hydrocharitaceae > Ottelia > Ottelia alismoides. The sequence continues at coordinate 448,905 of JAZKJV010010106.1, forward strand.
GTTGATTAAGCTCCTTCTTGGTTTCTTCGATCAGGTGCCCATAAAAGGTGCGTCTCATGTAGGTTGTGGTTATCTTCTCAAGAGGTGCTCTCCTCCTGGTGGTGCAAGAGTGATTACAGGACCCAAGATATTTTGTTTTCCGCTATTTGGTTGCAACCGAGTTTTGAATTGAAGCTGCTCGAATCCAATGATGTTTATTCTGTGTGTCATACATCTACAAATCACTTGGATGGGATGCCTTGAGAAGAAGAGCTCGATTTAGTAGTGGTATTATATGGATTGGAGGTCCGATGAGCGAAGAAGGCGGGTACCTACACTCGAGCTCTTGCAAGCTCAATAGGGAATGGGGGAGAGGTTTTGATGGAAGGGAAAGGTTGTTGAGGTTGGAAGGATTTGGGGTCCAAATCGAAGAGAAGAAACACGGTGAAGATTATGGGATGGAGAAGAAAAGAAGAAATGAGAGAGGAAGAAAGGAAAGGGTACTCGATGGAGTGTTTGTCATTGAAAACCAATTGCTGTGGATGTTAACGTGGGGTTCAAATGTTCGATAGAGCACCAGAGATCCTCACTCAAAGCTGAGATAGAGGCTGAGCTAGACAACAATACTGAGCATTCATTGCAAAGGAGGAGGTCCTCCTTTTGATCACGTCGATGACGGATGTCTTGTCAATGGTCAATCGGGCCTCACTCTCGTTGTTACAGAGCATCGAGTTGGAGCTTGGGGTATCTACTCTCTCAAGTGGCAGATGAGGTCTAAATGGCGACTAGGGGAGGCTTTTTGATGGGTGGAAGGTTTGAGATATTAGAGATGGGGGAAATGTGCGGTGTTATATAAATGATGATCGGAGGTGTTGGCTTCACTGGTGAGCGGTTATAGTTGACCACAAGGAGGAATAGAGGCGTGATCAACTTTGACCCCCCCCCCCCCCCCAACACTTTCCATATCTGACCTGGTATCATCTCACCAAAACCGCTCCCCACTTCTTTGGTAACTACGAACCAAAATATTTGGTCTAGTGGTAGAGCAGTGGCTCCACAGTGGATAGACCAAGGTTCGAGTCCCACTGCCCTCACTTTCTACCAGGAAAAAAATAGTACTGAAAGAATGATGAGTTAGGGTATACCTTCTAAAAAAACTTCTTTGGTAACTACTCCCAATCGGGTCTGGTTTTATATTTTCGGGGTTTTAACTTCTAATTTCAAACACAAAACAAATATAATAACTGAAAAAAAATGAATTAAAAAGATTTAATTATGTACATAAAAATAACATTGTATAATAACTGAAAAAGAAATAAATTAAAAAGATTTATTTATGTACATAAAAATAACAGTGTATATTTAGTAAACAAATTAGTCCCAACCAACACTTGACTTTGACATTTGAATTTCGATTCTTTTAAATTTGATCTTGCTTTATAAAGAATTTAGCGTGTATTGATTCAAAAGTGAGTACATATTCATAGGGAATAGTATAGGAAGCTATGTAAGTTCATAGTTTTTTATCTCCAAATTAAGGTTTGATTTTATTTGACAAATATACGAACCAATGTTTGTTTTACCTTTTATAATCAGTTATTGATAGGGATGCAAACGGATGGATACGGATATAGGTATTATTGTATCTTTATCCATTTTCAAATACGAATACGGATGCAGATACGGATATTGACGGATATTAAAACTATTTTGTCATATCCTTAAAAAATGGATATGGATGTTAAACAGATACTGATCGCATACAAGTAATGTTGGAAATACTTTATAAAAATCTACTAATATATGAATTGGATGAAAAACACATGATATAAATTTACTAAATGTGTTTGTATCATAAAAATAATACAAATATAGTAAAAGAATGTATAGAATTATGTTATATATGGTTAAAATAAATCTATGACTATATTTATATACGAAAACGGATATGTGGATACGGATACGGATATTTGCGTATATCAAAATGATATCCGTATCCGTATCCATTCTAAAATGGATACGGACACGGGATGTCGAAATCTATATAAAACGTATATGGTGACAGATCGGATACGGATATATCAGTAACCATTTGCATCCCTAGTTATTGATATGTACAACATGTAGTCGATTTCAAGTTAATTGGAGTTGGCATGAATTTATTAAAAAAATGAAGGAAATTTGTAATAATTACATGTGTATATATACAAGTTTGAACTCATTGTTTTTACGAATTTTATTCTAAATTAATTTATGTACTTATTCACAAAAATATTGAATCTGAGGAGGGCCAAAAGGATATATTTAGATTGGCCAGAACAAGAGAAAGAAAGTTCAAAGATATTTCTCAAGTGATATGTATTAAGGATGAGGAAGGACATGAGCTTTGTTATTGATGTATCCTCATTTTATCACCTTTATTCTTTTATTTTGGCCTTAAATCTCTAGTAAATGCATTATATATATCATTAATTTGTGAAAAATAACACTCAATAATTCAGATAAAATATTACATAAAATAGTGTATAAATGTTGTATATAAGACCAACATAAAAGGATAAAGGAAAGAAAAGAAAAATAATGAAGTGTCAAAGATACCAAGTGACCCTAGACCCTGAGACCCAGACATCATGATGACTTGATGGATGAGGAATAAAGTAGGGAGATATGCAGATAAATTGTACAGAAAAGTAACAAAAACCTAATTCTCTTTGCCCAATAATTGTATTTAGGGGCCTATTTTATTTTACTATTTCATAACTCGGATCAGTACACCCTCAACACGAATATTGTACATAAAAATACAAAAATAAAAAAATCACTAAAAAATAATACACAGTGTGCACGGGACACACAAAATAAAAAACCACAAAGAAAAATTTTCATACTTGTATCTTCTTCATACATATTCAAAATTGATCAAATTTACCTTTATTGTTAATAAATAAAATATGATATTTAATGAGGTTTTCATTCAATTTGATGTTAAGATGCAGAAGTTAGGTTTTGTACCCTCATTGTGTAGTACACATGTACATCATATTCAATATATTTATTATTACATTTGTAACTTTTCTTTTATTTTTTAATAAATTTTGTAAATATTATTTAAATCACATGTATATAATTAAAATAAAATAAAACCATTAAAAATAAAAGAAAATAAACAACATTCTTCAATATACATTTGAAGTATAATATAGGGATATTTACACCCATAACTCTGAGTAGTTTTGTAATTAACCCAAAAACCCTCGATAATCACGAATTACACCAAAGACCCCGAATAATTGCTCTGTTTTACACATATGACCTTCTGTTAGTTTGGTTCATTAACTCAACTAGATAGCTGAGTTAATCTAACCACTCCGCAATCTAACGGTTGTGACCAGTCAAAAAAGGAGAGGAAAAGCTGGGTGATGACGACACTTGCGAGCGGTGATGTCTTTCACGACGGGACTTGCGGGCTCCGAACTGGGATTTGGCGGGGCGGGTTGGCGGGCGGGGGGAGGACCTGGCGGGTGGGGGGCAACCTCAGAGCTCCGTCCGCAACTGGGAGGGGACCTGGCGGGAAGGGGCGACCTCAGGGCTCCGCCAGCTGGGAGGAGACCTGGCGGGCAGCAACCTTGGGGCTCCGGAGACGCGGTGGGGATGGTGGTAGCCCGTAACTGGGAGGAGGCGGCCTTGGGGCTCCGGAACCTTGGGTTTGGCGGGCGGGGGCGACCTTGGGGCTTCGGAGACGGGGGGACCTTGGGTTTGGCGGGGATGGAGGGGGGTGGAGCCGGTAGCTGGGAGGGGACCTGGTGGGAGGGGCGGCTAGGAGGGGACCCGACGGCCGGGGGGAGACCTCAGGGCTCTGGAGACACGGGCCCGCAACTGGGAGGGGACCTGGCGGGCAGCGACCTTGGGGCTCCGGAGACGCGGGGGGAGGGGATGGGGGACGGGGTAGCCCGCAACTGGGAGGGGATCTGGTGGACCTTGGCGCTTGGGGGTGGAGGTGGTGCAGGCGGAGAATTGGGGAGAGGGGTGTGTGGGCGGCTCTGACCCGTGGGCTTCAAAACGGAGATGAGGGGCTCCCAAGGACTTGTGGGGGCGGTTGCAGCCAAAGGTGGGGTCCCTTGCCGACTGGGAGGGGGCAGGGAGGCATCGATCGGGGGTTGTAGAGGGGGTGGGAGGATTTCTTCGAAGGAGAGCTTCCAGGCAGGGGAGGGACGAGGAAGGGACGGAGGAGGTGGTCGGTAGGGGAGGAGGTGGTGGTCGGAGGTGGGTGTTGGAGGGATCATACGGGGAAGGAGGAGGGAGGGCCTTATTTGTAAAAATATAAAATATATTTTGATCTACAAAATGGTATCATATTATAAATAAGATGTGTTTTGAAGGGTAAAATTGTCAACATATAACCTTTTCCGTTAGAGTTAACGGAGAACTAAGACGGAATTTGACACAGGGTTATGCCATGTAAAGGTTAAGCATTATTCAAGGTCTTCGGTGTAATTCGTGATTATCGAGGGCTCCTGGGGTAATTACGAAACTACTCAGGGTTATGGATGTAAATATCCCTATAATATAATATACATATAAGATTTATGTAAACAATTAATCAAGTATGTAAATAAACTCAAGAAAATAAAATAAAAATATCTAACTTTATATCTAAATAAATATAAAAAATATAAAATACGTGTATATAATAATAAAAAATAAAATAAAAATAAAAAATAAAATATATGAAATACATGTATACTTACCTATATATACATGTAAATACTAACATGTTATAAATAACCTTGTAAAAATAAATAAAAATGGTGTAAAAATACTACATTAAATTATAAAAAATTACATTTTAAATCAAAATTAATTAATCTATTTATTATTTTTTATTGATTTAAGGCATTTTGCCTTGAGATTATCTGGTTGGTCCACGTAGACCAACCATATCACCCCGACAGTTGACCTTCGGTCAACTATCCTTCCCAGTCGTCTGACTTGTCAGACTTCACATGAACCCCCGAACTTCTCAATTTTCTCACTAATCCCCCTCACCTTCATCTCCCTCGATCTCACCACCATCCTGCAACCTGCACATCCGCCACTCTAGCAGAATCCATGCCCTTCGCCTAACCCTTCCTCCCTCGTACACAACATCTCCTCGAACATCGCTACTTTTCAACCCATAAAACCACCTTCTCTGCCCCTTTTGCCTCCCTGATCAACCCTGGAGAGCACCTTAGCCCCTCAGTTCAGCCCCAAAGATTGTGGCTGGTGACAGGAGTCGGGAGATGCCGTTCTACAACGAGGAGGAGGCTCGTCAGAGTCGATCAACCATCGCTAGAGTTCACACCTCTGCTGGTTCAACCTCCTTGGTCCCCATACATAATTGAGGACCATTTTCTGCTTTTTTAAGTAACCTTTAGGTGTAGATTTTAATTCCATCTTGTAATTCTAATTTTAGTGTGTATTTTAGTTTTAATTTGAAATCCCAAATTTGACATGGAGCTTGAGCTCCAGGCAAGATCCACCGATTTCCAATCTCCACACCATCTCACTTCTTGACACCTGTTCGTTTCATTGCATGACATCTTCACCAACCAGTTGAGGTTACTCACCTCGAGCCACTAGATCTTTTGGTGGAGTTCCGGGGTTTGACAAGCGTCTGAAGCCCCAAATCAAGGATTGAACAACCCTCTAGGTCTCGAGAAGAAAAAAAATCTCCAGATCCTCATATCGAGGATCTGGATGGAGAAGAACAAGCCGATCGAAGGGCCTCCAACATGAGTTCTTCATCGGTTCTTCCAAGGACCTCAACCATTGTTGGATGAAGAACACGACCCAGTTCTTATCTGATTTGTTCAATCGAGGAGAAGCTTTGCATCACAATCGCCGTCGGATCCTCAATGAGTCAACCGAATGACCACCCGATCAGGGGTCGTTAAGTGGGGTAATTTGTAAGAACCCTATCTGCATTTTTATAATATCTAAATACCGATGCAAATTTTTAATTAAGAGTAAATTTTTGTGGAAAATTGTAAAGGAACCCCTGTACTAATTGCATATTGCATTTAAGTCCACTACCAGCTCCAGTTCTTGTAAATTCTATTTAATATAAAAAATTGCATCTTAGTTCAAAAACTTATGGTATTTTGCATGTTGCCCCTCATCTTTATTTAATATTTCAAAAATAACAATGACAACTTGTATATTTTTACTTTTGTTTTTTATTTTTTAAATAAATATTTCTCGTGTTCCAAAAATTATGCAAACATAGGGGAAGATGTGATTATATTCTCATTCACGCCCTGCATTTTATTTAGTGTATTTATAGCATTTTCCATTTTTAAAATCAAAAGGAGTCCTTATTCCTTGTTTCGATAAAAAAATGCAAAAAAATAAAAAATTGCTTTAAAAATTCAAAAAATAATATTACTATTTTTATCACTCCAGACCAAAAAAACACTAAAAATACAAAAGAAAACCCAAAAAATGAAAACCCTCTCTAACCTTGAAAAAATAGAAACATATAATAAAATTTTCAAAAAAATAATTCCATGTCCTGTATGTATGTATGTATGTATGTATGTATGTATGTATGTATGTATGTATGTATTGCTACATATTAAAAATAGATTGAGGAATTTTGAACCTATTTTATGTTTTTTATTCTCAAAACAAGTCGACCTATTTATTCATTCCATGTTTTAGACAATTTTTGTTTTTTAAAAATACACAAAAATTATAAAAACCTTCTCAAATTCATAAAAACATAAAAAATATAAAAAAAACACAAAAAAATTTATTTTAAAATTTTTGACTATATATAGATATATGCATAAATAGAATACCCTATATAGTATTTATATACATATATACATAATTATACGTACCTAATATTATTATTAGTTATTATAAATAATATAAATATTTTTATATCCTTTTAAAAATAAAAAGGTTTGCCGATTTTTACACATATATTATATATATATATATATATTACCTATATTATACATATTACATTATATAGATAGATATATATACCTATATATACTTATTATATATTCTAAAAAGAAAAAGAAATCAAAAGGTAGAAAAAATATAAAAATTAAAATTTATAAAATTAAAATAAAAATAAGCAAAAATAAGTTAAAACCCACAAAAACACTAAGTTCGTAGTAGAGAGATATCTACGTAGACAACTTATTTTGAAGATAAATAATAGCTACATTTATGTGTTCCATGTGTTCGACACCCTACACGTTCTTGACCACTATACACATTCATTTGCAGGGTTTATAATAAACTTTGACGCACTTTGGATCGTATTATTTGATTATTCATATTGTGGGTTGATTGTTGAAATTATCAATTTTCATGAGCGGGCACCTCGATAATTGCGGTCCCGCTTTATAAGACCTCCACAACTGCCTCAGATTTATGATATTTCAGTTACTCAGAAAATTATAGAGACTAGATTGGAAGCAATAATTTTCACATGCTTTTCATTTGGGAAGAAAATAAATATATCACTTTAAGGGACCTATTTAATAGTGAAAGTTGCATGAAACGTGCAAGATATAGGCAGATACAAAGGAAGGAAGTAGAGGAGTGTTTGAATGTTACGAAACCTGGGAAAGGTGTAGGACCTAATGACATCCCTATAGAAGTATGGAGAGTTGTAGGTGAATATGATCTAACTTACCTCGCAAATTTTTTCAATGTTATTTGGCGAGGAAAGAAATAGCCTGAAGAAGGGAGGAAAAGCATCGTGGTGCCTATGTATAAGAATAAAGGAGACATTCAAAATTGTGTGAATTACCGAGGTATCAAACCATAAGTCACATTATGAAAATTTGGGAACATATGATCGAAACAAGGTTGAGGTCAGTTTCCAGAGTAATAAAAATTAATTCAAGTTTATGACAGGTTCTCTGCTATTGAAGTTATCCACCTGTCAAGGAGAACAATGTAGATTTATAACGCTAAAAGAAAGAATCTCCATAATTTTTTATCGATTTAGAGAAGGCATGTGATTCAGTCCAACGAGAGATATTGTGGATAGTTTTGGAGAAGAAACGAGTATTTATCATATACTTTAACCTTATAAAGGATATGTGTGATGGGTCTTTGATTCCATTCCTTTTCTCTGTGATTACTGTCGAGTTGACTAGTCACATTCATGATGAGATACATAAGTGTATATTGTTCATCGATGATATTGTGTTGATTGATAAGAATATAGATGAAGTAAATGAGAAGCTTGAGGTTTGAAGACATGCATTACGGATTAAAGGATTTCATAGAGGTATGTTAAACTAAATATAGAGTGCACATTTGATGGAAGCAGTGGTGAATGAATCAAGGTAAGATTGGAGATGATAATATTCAGATGGAAGAATCTTTTAGATACTTGGGCTCAATTGTGCAACATGATGGGGAAATCAACGGAGATGTTATTCATAGAATAAATACATTTTGTCTAAAAAGGAGAGGAGTGTCTAGTGTTCTATGTGATAAGAAAAGTCCTTTGAAAACTAAAGGAAAGTATTACAAAGCATTCATGAGACCTGCTATGCTCTATGTGAACCATAAACATGTGCAAATAATGATAGTAGGAGACATGAAAGTGCTAAGGTGGATGTGTGTCCATATACGAAATGATCAGATTCCGACTAATGTGATCCGAAGGAAAGTTGATGCAGCTCCGATAGAGTATAAGATGAGAGAATACCACTTAAGATGATTTGACCATTTGCAAAGGAGGTCGGCTAATGCACTAGTTAGAAGATGCGAGATTTATTATGTTGAGCATGTTAAGAGATGTCAATGAAGGCTTAAGAAGTGTTGTAATGAGACTATCTGAAAGGATCTTAGTTTTTCAGATGTAATCCTAAGAATAGCCTAGGTAGATCTGAATGGAGACAAAGAAACCATGTAGTCGACCCTACTTAATATAGGATAATGCTTTGTTGTTGTTGTTGTTTATCTACAAGATAACAACACGTTATTAGTTCATTTTTATTACAAGTATTGTTTTTAAAATTTGTTGATTTTAGGGTTATTTGTTGGGTATTTTGTTCAGTAATTCAAGGTAAAATTCATATATGAAGTTAATGAATAACATATTCATCAATCCACTATACTTAAATTATGTTAGTCCCTTAATAAACATTCATTTGAAGAATAAGTGAAAAGAAAGAACTTTGGGTTGAATTCCTAATTGTGAAAGTGATGATTAAAGGAAGTAAATAAACTATTTATGAACTTTGCATCATGAAAACGTGAAAAATTAGCAAACAATTTGCATAACGCATTGTATGTTCATCTTATGAACAAGAATTTTCAGCGCAAATGATTTCTACTTGGCAAAATCATTAAATTATGGAAACTATTTTCTTAACAATGTTTTCCAATAGTAAGATGATATCAAGGTTACCTCTTGAAGCGTGAGTCTCTAAAGTAAAAGACCTCCCGAATCAAGTATGATATGCAGTGTCTCTCATGTGGGACATGGACATGAATCGTGTTACTTCCCATGAACTTGGATGTCATCTTCATGAATAAGGCTTCAAGAACAGGCGTGTATGAGTTGTATACACTCAAGAATCTTCTCTTTATCTATGGTACAATATTCTTAAGGGTCTAGTCTCTCCAAACCTCAAGTGAATAAAAAAGAGTCTTGCTCTCCTTTTATACACATTACACATGCCTCTTGAAATGCCTTCTCTTCAAGTAGGTGTGTGCATTGATGGACCTTGTATTGTTGTTCAAGGGCTTAATACCAAGTCCTTGTTTAATAATACAACGATCTCCTTGTTTATCTCACATCAATTTAAGTAATACATCAAGCAACAAATTAACAAAGAGTTCAATTCAAGCACTATTTGCAGTGGCACCATGTGTCAATACTCATGCACAACAAATTCCATATATGGAATGGGATTTTTGCTAATTTATTAGTTGATTAATCAATAAATAGTGCAACAATATTAATATCTTTGTTCGCAGTAGGGCTCAATATAATGGCATCAAGTGTACAACCATTGTTCGTGCCTTATCTTGACTAAATATAGTCATGGTTTTTGTTTTATTTATCAATCAATTATTTTATCATATTATCATTATTATAGAAATTATGAAAATGATCCATATAGCTTATGAATCATATTCATAAGCACAAAAAATTGTAAATCTAATTTACATATATGGAATTATTATGAATCAAATTCACACATAATTTCATGCCTTGGAAATATTATGCAAATCATATATATATATATATATATATTATTTACATAAATCACATCATATAAATATTGATTATTGTGAATCATATTTCACATCAATTAATGAAATATATTTGCAAAACAATAACAAAAAATTCTCTTATGAAAAAATGTAATAATAACAGTTATTACAATATTGACATCTTTAAGTATGAGTCAAAATCCGATTAAAACTCACGAGATACAAATGCAAATACTTGAAGATAATGTCGAAGTGATCGTACTATCCATGCGACATGAAATATGGATATCAATCGAATTCCAGGGTTTGTATTATTTTTAGTTTTAAATTGATACACTTGTATCAATTGAGCTTGAGTAGAGCACTTCACACTCTAAATGAGCTCGATGAAATGCAAAGACACTCTATGTGAGCTCGAGGAATGTGTTGAACCCAACTTCCTCGATCATTCTAATCAAGGTCCACATCATTTGGAGTTTAGAATGAGTGATGATCGTGAAATTCACCTCTTTAATAATCGTTAATTGTAGTACAAGAGGCGAAAATGATTCAGCAAAAACCACAATCCTTGAATGTTGTAGAGAATTTTCTTGATAAGTGTACCAAGGTCGAACATAGCGAACAGTAATTTTTAGTAGTGGGGTCTTAAATTAAAATTAAATAATTAATTACTTGTTTGATTAATTTCTAATGTTGAAAGAATATAATACAATGCAATGCAGATGTGAAGAAATAAACTGATAGGATGAATTCAGCACAGGATTTATGATTAAGATTTTTATTCCAAATAATGTTAATCATGTCCCTCAAGTATCATCACATATCAAAAAGATACAGTTTCAAGAGATATATTCAAATTATTCCAAGACTGCATGCATGTAGATTAATAGATCAACGATAATTCCGCAATAATCTTCAAATAAAGAAGGTGATCTCAAAATTCTTTAAATTAATCCTCGGGTAAATCAAGTTCAATCTCATAAAATATCAAAAACTAAATTCAATTCTTCTTCAACCAATCCCCTTCAAGTTTTAAATCCACAAATAGTGATTAATAAAATCTAATCAATCTCCTCGATTTAGCCCCTGCAAAAATTAAGTCCTTAGGTATTAATTTAAAACCATCAAATCCTCAATCAAATCCCTGCAAAACAAATTGTGAATTTCTCAATGACAATAAGGCACGATTATGTCAATTTTTGCCTGCACAAATCAAAAGGCTTCTCAAATAATAACCCTTATAAAGTAGCATCATATCTGTTCACAAATTATGCTAAATGAGAGAGCATGAAAATATCTTCAAAATGACATATTATATGCTAAAAATGGAGTTCATATGAAAAGTTATGATAATTTGAAGATCGGGGTCTAAAATGCAATAAAAACACAAGTTTTCTTCTCGATTGGGTCCTTAGAGGATTTATCTGCACTAAACTAAAACCGCTTAAGCCTTTCTGCCAAATTTTCTAAGCTGCAACGTGGGCGGCACGTGACCTAGGCCGCGAGGACCCTTCTGTAATATTTGGAAATTCCGAGGATAGGGATGCAATTTACCCAAAATGATACATGCTCCTCACGCGCGTTTAGAGGCGGGGGATCTTTTAGCAATTCTCAGGAAGTCTTGAGGTGTGGACGCAATTTACCCCCCACGTACGTGCATTGCACGTGCGCCTGGCAGATCGGATGATGGGGCTAAGGCTCGGAGCTCGGTCCTGCGGTTCGGTACCGAAGCAGAGGTTCGACATACAGGGCTAGAGGCTCGGACTCGAGTCGAAGGCTCGGGCGTCGAGCCTATACGTGGCTGCACAGAAGCGCGACGGTGAGGGTGGTTGTGTCGCACAGCGGAGAACGACGCGAGAGGTGGTGGCAGTTGGGGCTCGGCCGGTCGACACATGACCGAAGGAGCCTAGTGGCGGAAGGGCTTCGGGTGGAGCGAGGCTCAAACCCTCGACCAACACACGGTGCGAGGGGCATAGTTGCGACAACCACGCATGACGTGAGGGTGCAGGGTGAAGGCAGTTGCGGCACCTCCGTGCGGCGGAGGCGAGGCGCGCAGGGGGTTGGTGGTGTACGGGCGGCTGCGAGGCGATGCGGTGATGGAGGAGCAGACACACGCGGTGGAAGATCGTGTACCTACAAAGTGTTGGAAGATCTTTCCATTGGAGCAACTCGAGATGGTGAGGGGTTCCACAACAGTGGTGATATGTGGGGATGATCTGGGTGAGCCTCGTCGGAATTGAGAGAGGCTCGATGGAGCTACTCTCTGATCTTAGCCTCGAAAAGAACAGAGGAAGAGTCTTCGAAGCTGAGCAACCTCCTGGGAGGGGAGCTGCAGCAAGGAGTCTTGACTCCTTGGATCAAGTCGCAGATAGAACCTTCTTCGTCCCCCCTTGTTGTCTGATGCTATCACCTATGAAGAACGCGAGGGTTGTTGGCTTTGGTCACTAGATTGGCGGATGGACGAGGATTTGACGGCCTGGGAGGATGCTGGGTGGCGGAAGTAGGAGCGGGCCACATGGGCAGCCCAGAGGGCGCCACATGGCTGCACTAGAAAAATCGAAAAGAATTAGTTAGAGGCAAATTAGAAAAATTCAAAACGTGAAAGTTGTAGAACTCAATGAGATCAACAAGTTTCATGTTGGTCAAAAAGACAAAAGAGGTCATTTATACAAAAAGTATTTTTGGAATAATTTTAAGGGGTTAAAAACACTGATTTTTGGGTTTTGAATTGTTTTTGTTTTTTTAGTTCTTTTAAGGATTAGGAATTTATAGACAATTTATCAACCTATTTTTTAGGGGTTTTTATAATAAATAATTACAAATTAAATAATAGTTATTATAAATAATAATTATATGTTAATTATACATAATATAATACAATATAGTAATGATGAATTATTGGTGATTTTTATTAGATTATTTAAGCTAGGGGTTTAATTAGTGACTTTTAGTATGATGAATACGAGATTCATCATACCCCTGTACTTAAACCATGCTCGTCCTCGAGCATGTAAAGAATGAAGGATTCGGATTAATTCCTGGCAGTGCAAGTGAGATTTCAAGGCCCAATCTTTCGAAGACCTTTAATTTAAGTGAACCTAAAATTCTGGGCTTATCTATGCTTCCGTTAGAAGGAATCCAACTTCTCCAATTATCAGACTCCCTTTTTATACATATAATATAAGGATATGAAATTTAGTGTACTGCATTTCATGAGAGTCGAGTTGAGACATCACTCGAAGGTCCATTCTAGGAGACTTTCCTCTGGACCTCATCCTCAACACTAGGGAATAAGTCCATTCTTGCTTCAGTCAATCATCTCTTCAGTTCGTCAAACTTGAAAGTGTAGATGGACGGTCAGATGATGGAGGGTATAGAATTGTGTTTATTTTCTCTCCCTCACATTGGAACAAAGGGCCTCTCGAGTGCCTTTTTACTCAACACATGTAGATTTTTAGCTTGTTGAACAATGTGTTCGTCAAAAGAGTGGAGTCGTCCACACTTGTTTTTCTGGAAGTACACTGGGGTGTGTCTTTTTTGAGTATCTAAGATACCTTCGACACCTAGACTTGTAGCATTTACGATGCAGAGTCCTTTTTTGGTGTCATCCGACTCCTTGGTCCTAATTAGCGGCTTGGTCCAAGTGAACACTTTGAAAATATTTGGGAGCGCTCGCCATTGGTGGACGCTCATTTATAGTTTGACTTTGGAGGATAGAGTTTTTCTTTGACATTTCTTTTCTTCTTTTGTTGGCTAGCTCCACTGCTTTTACAAAAAGTTGGCATACACTGAGTAACAATTATCATTAAGTTTCATCACACCCTAGCACATAGGTAAATATCAAAGAGATAACATATGAACTTGTTCACATACTGTCTAGGGTTTTGCTGGCACTCAGGTTTTCTGAAGCCTTCATTAATTTTATCCCATCCTCGAATATCATTAGATTAGGTCTAAACTCAAATATCCAGTCCTATCTTCTCAAGTAATAACTCAACTCATCTCATCAATCATGCAGTTGTGAAAGTGATTGAGTTGATCATATTCTTTAGAGGGTATATATGAAGAGTGCAATATAGCGCTCAAATCTTTCACTAGGGAAGTGTAGATAGTTAAGCTTAAAAACCCTAATTACTAAGGCATGTTAGCTCAAACTCTTTAGATTACATAAATCAAGTGTCCTCAAAATCCTCAAGTCTTGAGTGAATGTGAGTGTGTCAAGAATACACCAACTCCTTAGATACTGATTTTTGTGTGATTTTTGGGTTTTTGTAGATTTTTATGGATTTTTTTAATTCTTTTAAGAAACAATGACTGGACCAGACTCATATGAATAGAAGTATTTACTCTCAGCCGGTATGGGTGTAAGTAAAGGCAGTTAGACGGACCCGTGTTCCTTAAGGACAGACCCATATACAGTTTCCTCTAAACCACCAACTCTGAGACCGAAGTTCCCTCACTGAAAGTAGTTATTAAGCCTTGTAGTCAAAGCCTCATTCAAAAAAAGTTTTTTTTAATTTTTCAAAATTTATGGAATTTTTGAAAGAGGGCTTATTTACACAAAGTTAATCCCTCAGTTTTTAAGAAAACAATTTTTGCAGGATTCAATTCCCAGGTTTACTTCAACCAAGCCGAAAAAAGAATTTTCAGATATTTTTAAAATAGGAGCTATGGCTAAAGTAAATATACAGTATACCCCCGCATACTTAACATTTACTATGCCCTTATATCACAATGAAGTCATATCTCAGTCAAATATCGGGTGATATAGCGGAACTAAGGAGAAGGGTCCCCCTATACTTAGGTCAAAAATTGACCCAAGTATAAGAAGACATCGCGAGGGATGGATGAATAGGCAGGTCCCCCCTATACTTAGTCTACAGATAGGCTAAGTAAAGGATCTGAGTTGGGGGGATTGTGTTTGTTGGAGTAATTACACTACGATACAATGGGTGATGGGTAGGGTTGTATTTTCACAAATGGCTAGGAGGTAGATGGGGGTGTGAAATATACAAAGAGAGAGGGGGGAGTATGAGTGTATATGTGCAAGCATGCGTATGGGGGAGATTATCTAGTGATTTACTTTTTTTTACAACATGCAAGCCCTCTAATGAGGACTGCTAAAATAGTGCACATGCAAATTTTTTTTTACAGTATGTAAATACAAGAAAACTGATAAAACATCCTAAAATTTCTACACCAAATCTTTTGCGGCCTCTTCATCGGGAGCTCCTAACTCCACGCCTCCATGGAGATCAAGCGTCCTCGATCTTCATGGGCTCTGCAACAAAAGAGCAATGTTAGAAAAATAGAGAGGAAATTAATCAGCAGAAATGATGCAAAATTAATGCATGAAAGGAAGACCTATGAATCTTGAAACTATACAACAAAGAAATATTTCAAAATTCAACAAATAATAAAGGTGAGCCATGTCCCCGGCAACGGTGCCATTTGATGATCGTGAAATTCACCTCTTTAATGTAGTATAGGAGGCGAAAAACGATTCAGCGAAAACCACAATTCTTGAATGTTGTGGGGAATTTTTTGGTAAATGTACAAGGGTTGAACACAGGGAACAGTGATTTTTAGTTGTGGAGTAAATTAATTAAATAATTAATTACTTGTTCGATTGATTTCTGCATTGAAAGAATATAATACAATGCAATGCAGATGCGAGGAAATAAATAGAGCAGATGAATTCAGCACAGGATCTATGATTAAGATTTTTACTCCAAATAATGTTAATCAGGTCCCTCAAGTATCGTCACATATCGAAAAGATACAGTTTCAAGAGATATATTCAAATTATTCCAAGACTGCATGCATGTAGATTAATAGATCAATGATAATTCTGCAATAATCTTCAAATAAAGAAGGTGATCTCAAAATTCTTTAAATTAATCCTCAGGTAAATCAAGTTCAATATCATAAAATATCAAAAACTAAATTCAATTCTTCTTCAACCAATCCCCTTCAAGTTTTAAATCCACAACTAGTGATTAATAAATCTAATCAATCTCCTCGATTTAGCCCCTGCAAGAATTAAGTCCTTAGGTATTAATTTAAAACCATAAAATCCTCAATCAAATCCCTGCAAAACAAATTGTGAATTTCTCAATGACAATAAGGCACGATTATGTCAATTTTTTGCCTGCACAAATCAAAAGGCTTCTCAAATAATAACCCTTATAAAGTAGCATCATATCTGTTCACAAATTATGCTAAATGAGAGAGCATGAAAATATCTTCAAAATGACATATTATATGCTAAAAATGGGGTTCATACGAAAAGTTATGATAATTTGAAGATCGGGATCTAAAATGCAATAAAAACACAAGTTTTCTTCTCGATTGGGTCCTTAGAGGACTTATCTGCACTAAACTAAAACCGCTTAAGCCTTTCTGCAAATTTTCTAAGTTGCAACGTGGGCGGCACGTGACCTAGGCTGCGAGGACCCTTCTGTAATATCTGGAAATTCCGAGGATAGAGATGCAATTTACCCAAAATGATACATGCTCCTCACGTGCATTTAGAGGCGGGGGATCTTTTAGCAATTCTCAGGAAGTCTTGAGGTGTGGATGCAATTTACCCCCCCCCCCACGTACGTGCATTGCACGTGCGCCTGGCAGGTCGGATGACGGGGCTAAGGCTCGGAGCTCGGTCCTGCAGTTCGGTACCGAAGCAGAGGTTCGACATACAGGGCTAGAGGCTCGGACCGAGTTGAAGGCTCGGGCGTCCGAGCCTATACTGGCTGCACAGAGGCGCGACGGTGAGGGTGGTTGTGTCGCACAGCGGAGAACGACGCGAGAGGTGGTGGCAGTTGGGGCTCGACCGGTCGAAACATGACCGAAGGAGCCTAGTGGCGGAAGGGCTTCGAGTGGAGCGAGGCTCAAACCCTCGACCGACACACGGTGCGAGGGGCATAGTTGCGACAACCACGCATGACGTGAGGGTGCAGGGTGAAGGCAGTTGCGGCACCTCCGCGCGGCGGAGGCGAGGCGCGCAGGGGGTTGGTGTTGTACGGGCGGCTGCGAGGCGATGCGGTGATGGAGGAGCGGACGCCGCGGTGGAAGATCATGTACCTACAAAGTGTTGGAAGATCTTTCCATTGGAGCAACTCGAGATGGTGAGGGGTTCCACAACAGTGGTGATATGCGGGGATGATCTGGGTGAGCCTCGTCGGAATTGAGAGAGCTCGATGGAGCTACTCTCTGATCTTAGCCTCGCAAAGACCAGAGGAAGAGTCTTCGAAGCTGAGCAACCTCCTGGGAGGGGAGCTGCAGCAAGGAGTCTTGACTCCTTGGATCAAGTCGCAGATAGAACCTTCTTCGTCCCCCCTTGTTGTCTGATGCTGTCACCTACGAAGAACACGAGGGTTGTTGGCTTTGGTCACTAGATTGGAGGATGGACGAGGATTTGACGGCCTGGGAGGATGCTGGGTGGCGGAAGTAGGAGCGGGCCACATGGGAAGCCCAGAGGGCGCCACATGGCTGCACCAGAAAAATCGAAATGAATTAGTTAGAGGCAGAATTAGAAAATTCAAAACATAAAAGTTGTAGAACTCAATGAGATCAACAAGTTTCATGTTGGTAAAAAAGACAAAAGAGGTCATTTGTACAAAAAGTATTTTTGGAGTAATTTTAAGGGGTTAAAAACACTGATTTTTGGTTTTTGAATTGTTTTTATATTTTTTAGTTCTTTTAAGGATTAGGAAATTATAGACAATTTAACAACCTATTTTTTAGGGGTTTTTATAATAAATAATTCCAAATTAAATAATAGTTATTATAAATAATAATTATAGGTTAATTATACGTAATATAATACAATATAGTAATGATGAATTATTGGTGATTTTTATTAGATTATTTAAGCTAGGGGTTTAATTAGTGACTTTTAGTATGATGAATACGAGATTCATCATACCCCTGTACTTAAACCATGCTCGTCCTCGAGCATCTAAAGAATGAAGGAGTCGGATTAATTCCTGGCAGTGCAAGTGAAGATTTCAAGGCCCAATCATTCGAAGACCTTTAATTTAAGTGATCCTAAAATTCGGGGCTTATCTATGCTTCCGTTAGAAGGAATCCAACTTCTCTAATTATCAGACTCTCTTTTTATACATATAATATAAGGATATGAAATTTAGTGTACTGCATTTCATGAGAGTCGAGTTGAGACATCACTCGAAGGTCCAGTCTAGGAGACTTTCCTCTAGACCTCATCCTCAACACTAGGGAATAAGTCCATTCTTGCTTCAGTCAATCCTCTCTTCAGTTCGTCAAACTTGAAAGTGTAGATGGACGGCTAGATGATGGAGGGTATAGAATTGTGTTTATTTTTCTCTCCCTCACATTGGAACAAGGGGCCTCTCGAGTGCCTTTTTACCCAACACATGTAGATTTTTAGCTTGTTGAACAATGTGTTCGTCAAAAGAGTTGGAGTCGTCCGCACTTATTTTTCTGGAAGTACACGGGGGTGTGTCTTTTTTGAGTATCTAAGATACCTTCGACACCTAGATTTGTAGCATTTACGATGCAGAGTCCTTTTTTGGTGTCATCCGACTCCTTGGTCCTAATTAGCGCTTGGTCCAAGTGAACACTTTGAAAATATTTGGGAGCGCTCGCCATTGGTGGACGCTCATTTATAGTTTGACTTTGGAGGATAGAGTTTTTCTTTGACATTTCTTTTCTTTTGTTGGCTAGCTCCACTGCTTTTACAAAAAGTTGGCATACACTGAGTAACAATTATCATTAAGTTTCATCAAACCCTAGCACATAGGTAAATATCAAAGAGATAACATATGAACTTGTTCACATACTGTCTAGGGTTTTGCTGGCACTCAGGTTTTCTGAAGCCTTCATTAATTTTATCCCATCCTCGAATATCATTAGATTAGGTCTAAACTCAAATATCCAGTCCTAGCTTCTCAAGTAATAACTCAACTCATCTCATCAATCATGCAGTTGTGAAAGTGATTGAGTTGATTATATTCTTTAGAGGGTAGATATGAAGAGTGCAATATAGCGCTCAAATCTTTCACTAGGGAAGTGTAGATAGTTAAGCTTAAAAACCCTAATGACTAAGGCATGTTAGCTCAAACTCTTTAGATTACATAAATCAAGTGTCCTCAAAATCCTCAAGTCTTGAGTGAATGTGAGTGTGTCAAGAATACACCAACTCCTTAGATACTGATTTTTGTGTGATTTTTGGGTTTTTGTAGATTTTTATGGATTTTTTTAATTCTTTTAAGAAACAATGACTGGACCAGAGTCATATGAATAGAAGTATTTACTCTCAGCCGGTATGGGTGTAAGTAAAGGCAGTTAGACGGACCCGTGTTCCTTAAGGACAGACCCATATACAGTTTCCTCTAAACCACCAACTCTGAGACCGAAGTTCCCTCACTAAAAGTAGCTACTAAGCCTAGTAGTCAAAGCCTCATTCAAAATTTTTTTTTTTATTTTTCAAAATTTATGGAATTTTTGAAAGAGGGCTTATTTACACAAAGTTAATCCCTCAGATTTTAAGAAAACAATTTTTGCAGGACTCAATTCCCAAGTTTACTTCAACCAAGCCGAAAAAAGAATTTTCAGATATTTTTAAAATAGGAGCTATGGCTAAAGTAAATATACAGTATACCCCCGCATACTTAACATTTACTACGCCCTTATATCACAATGAAGTCATAGCTCAGTCAAATATCGGATGATATAGCGGAACTAAGGAGAAGGGCCCCCCTATACTTAGGTTAAAAATTGACCCAAGTATAAGAAGACATCGCGAGGGATGGATGAATAGGCAGTTCCCCCCTATACTTAGTCTATAAATAGGCTAAGTAAAGGATCTGAGTTGGGGGGGATTGTGTTTGTTGGAGTAATTACACTACCATACAATGGGCGAGGGGTAGGGTTGTATTTTCACAAATGGCTAGGAGGTAGATGGGGTTGTGAAATATACAAAGAGAGAGGGGGGAGTATGAGTGTATATGTGCAAGCATGCGTATGGGGGGGAGATTATCTAGTGATTTACTTTTTTTACAACATGAAAGCCCTCTAATGAGGACTGCTAAAATAGTGCACATGCAAATTGTTTTTACAGTATGTAAATACAAGCAAACTGATAAAAAATCCTAAAATTTCTACACCAAATCTTTTGCGGCCTCTTCATCGGGAGCTCCTAACTCCACGCCTCCATGAAGATCAAGCGTCCTCGATCTTCATGGGCTCTGCAACAAAAGAGCAATGTTAGAAAAATAGAGAGGAAATTAATCAGCAGAAATGATGCAAACTTAATGCATGAAAGGAAGACCTATGAATCTTGAAATTATACAACACAGAAATATATATCAAAATTCAAAAAATAATAAAGGTGAGCCATGTCCCCGGCAACGGTGCCATTTGATGATCGTGAAATTCACCTCTTTAATAATCGTTAATTGTAGTATAGGAGGCGAAAAACGATTCAGCAAAAACCACAATTCTTGAATGTTATGGGGAATTTTTTGGTAAATATACGAGGGTTGAACATAGGGAATAGTGATTTTTAGTTGTGGAGTAAATTAAATTAAATAATTAATTACTTGTTCGATTAATTTCTGCATTGAAAGAATATAATACAATGCAATGCAGATGCGAGGAAATAAATAGAGCAGATGAATTTAGCACCGGATCTATGATTAAGATTTTTACTCCAAATAATGTTAATTAGTATCCTCAAGTATCGTCACAGATCAAAAAGATACGATTTCAAGAGAGATATTCAAATTATTCCAAGACTGCAGACACGTAGATTAATAGATCAATGATATTTCTGCAATAATATTTAAATAAAGAAGGCGATCTTAAAATTCTTTATCAAATCTACAAATATTGATCAATAAATCTAATCAATCTCCTCGATTTAGTCCCTACAAAAATTAAGTCGTCAAATATTGATTTAAAACATAAGATCCTCAATCAAATCCCTGCAAAACAAATTGTGAATTTCTCAATGAAAATAAGGCACGATTATGTCAATTTTTGCCTGTACAAGTCAAAAGGCATCTAAAACAATAACCCTCATAAAGTAGCATCGGATCTGTTCATAAATTATGCTAAATGATGGAGCGTGAAAATAGCTTCAAAATGACATATTATATGTTAAAAATGGAGTTCATATGAAAAAGTTATCATAATTTGAAGATCAGGGACTAAAATGCAATAAAAACATACGTTTTATTCTCAATTGGGTCCCTGAAGGACTTGTCTGCAATAAAGTAAAACCGTCTGGGCCTTTCTGCAAAATTTCTAAGTCGCCATGTGCGTGGCACCTGACCTGGGCGTCGGGGACCCTTCTGTAATATCTTGAAATTCCGAGGACAGGGATGCAATTTACTCAAAATGACGCGTGCTCCTCACGTGTGTTTTTAGGTGGGGGATCTTTTAGCAATTCTCAGGAAGTCTAGAGGTGTGGACGCAATTTACCCCCCACGCACGTGCGCCTGGAGGGTCAGATGACGGGGCTAGAGGCTCGGATCTCGGGCCTATGGTTCGATACCAAAGCGGAGGTCCGACATACGGGTTTAGAGGCTCAGAGCGAGTTGAAGGCTAGGGCATCCGATCCTATGCGTGGTTGCACGGAGGCGCGACGGTGAGAGTGGTTGTGTCGCACGACGGAGAACAGTGTGAGAGGTGGCGGCGGCTGGGGCTCGGCCGGTCGATACACGACCGGAGGAGCCTAGTGGCGGAAGTGCATCGGGTGGAGCGAGGATTGAACCCTCGGCCGACGCACGACACGAGGGGAGGAGTTGCGATGGCCATGCACGACACGAGGGTGCGGGGTAAAGGCGGTTGCGGCGCCTCCGCATGGTGGAGGCAAGGCACGCAGGGGGTTGGTGGTGTACGGGCGGCTGCGAGGCGATGCGGTGGTGAAGGAGTGTATGCCACGGTGGAAGGTTGTGTACCTACAAAGGGTTGGTAGAGCTTTCTGATGGCGCAGCTCAAGATGGTGAGGGGGTTCCATAATAGTGGTGATATGCGGGGATGATCTGGGTGAGCCTCATTGGAGTTGAGAGAGCTCGATGGAGCTACTCTCTGATATTAGACTTGAGAAGACCAGAGGAAGAGTCTTCGAAGCTGAGCAACTTCCTGGGAGGAGAGCTGCAGAAAGGAGTCTTGACTCCTTGGATCACGGCGCAGATAGAACCTTCTTCGCCCCCCTTGTTGTCCGTTGTTGTCACCTACGAAGAATACGAGGGTTGTTGTCTTTGGTCACTAGATTGGCAGATGGACGGTGATCTGACAGCCTAGGAGGGTGCCGGGTGGCGGAAGGAGGAACGGGCCACGTGGGCGCCCCAGAGGGCGCCACCTGGTCGTCCCAGAAAAATCAATAAAAAAATCAAAGAAACATAAAAAAGAATTAGTTAGAGGCGGAATTAGGAAAAAGTCAAAACATGAAAGTTGTAGAACTCGATGAGATTTATAGGTTTCATGCTGGTCCAAAAGCCAAAAGAGGTCATTTATACAAAAAGTATTTTTTGGAGGTATTTTTAAGGGATTAAAAACACTAATTTTTGGGTTTTGAATTGTTGTTTTTGTATTTTTTAGTTCTTTTAAGGGTTAAGAAATTGTAGACAATTAATCAACCTAATTTTTAAGGATTTTTTATAATAAAATAGTTACAAATTAAATAATAGTATTATATACAATAATTATAAGTTAATTATACAAAATATAATACAATATAATAATGAGGAATTATTGGTGATTTTTATTGGATTATTTAAGTTAGGGTTTTAATTAGTGACTTTTAGCATGATGAATACGAGATTAATCAATGAGCTCAAGGAGCTTATATATTTCTATTTCCATGACCATTTCTGTTCCAACATTTGGACATTGAAATTGGATCTGGAATTGGAAATTAGATTCAAATAAATTGAGATTTAATCTAATTAATTCTAAAATTTTCAAGCTAACTGAAGCAACTAAAATGCATCATGCTTCATCACTCCCTCGGAAGGGAAGTGTCATGGTAGATAATCTAGCATGATAGAGTTAACCTTGAGTATTCCCCATACTCATTCATCCTTCACATTGGAAAATTTTTGATATACATGAAGTTTAAACCCTAGTTTGATTGTTTTCTTCATAATAAAACAATAGTTTTCTCATTTGATATTTGGGTGACAATATAAATCATATACTTTCCAAAAGCATATATTAATATTTCGAATTCGTGTCTTATTTCATAAATAAGATGGTCATGCATGGAATTCATTTTGATCCCAAGTTATCTCATGAGTGAGCTCTTTCTCAGTTCATCAATTATAAAGATACACGATTCCTTTCAGAGATCATATGGACCTCGGTCATGTCACTAACTTATCGGTCTGTCAAATGTGCATACTCATGCATATAGATTCGTATCTGACTTTGGTCAAAGGATGTGTGCCTGATCATGACAGTTCGATTTGTGTCCTAGTTTATCTCGACCTCATCAAGTCAACTCTTTGACTTGATTATCTCCATACTTTCGAATCTCCATTCCTATGCAACCTACATCAAGAAGTCGGTTGGACATCAGTCAACATAGAAAATTTGGCATATTTTTCTCATGATGTAAATCTTTATTGAATATCACATGTTTTAAGTAAGTTATGTCCTCCTAGTTGCATGGCATTCAATATAACCAAAGTACATAATCCTGATTGTACAAAGGAACCTTAATATCAAAGTACATTTTTATTTATCCATTCATTTCATTTCACATGGACATGATAAACCAATAAAATTTACTTTATTAATGTGTCTCCAAGGGCTAAAAACTCCAATAATGATAAGACTTGTCGATCAGGCTCTAGGTTTCACGAACTACTCAAGGTCAAGTGGCGCTCAACTCTCCCTTAAAAGGAACTGAAAGTGTCTAGTTCTCATACTCTTGTATTCTGCAATATAGGGGACGAAAATGACTTTTAGTGTTGATTACCGTAGTGTGAGTGTACAATCGGTGTTTCGCCCAAGATCATGGTATAGGAAGGTGGCTTAGTGACTTAGTCCTCGACTCTATTTTCAGAGCTCAACTCAATCCACTGTATCTTTAGTTGTCAAATTCAAAAACTTAAGCATGAAAGGCCAATAATGGAATGTGTAGTATTATAATTATTATTCTCTCTCCTCATGGTACAGGGGATCAATCAAGTGACAAAAACACAAACACTTAATTTTTTGGTGTGGATCAGCATGTCTTTTATGGAGTTCAAACTGTCCGCACTTGTTTTTGTGTAAATACATTAGGGTGTATCTTTCCTTTGGTACCTTTGGCACCGGACCCATATTTGTAGCATTAATGACGTAGAGCCTTTTTTTCATGCTTGCGTAACTCTTGTTTTGTAGTCTATAGTAATGTGAAGAGGTGATATTCACGTCTCCTACAAAAAATCCATGACGAGGAACCCTTCGTCTTGACGAGAGACCATGGATGTCATTTATATGATCCTACATGTTCAAATTTTAATTAACTATTATGAATCATATTCGCATAATTAATTCTTCCAAGGGAAATAGAACTTTATACATAATAGAGTGTTTTAACTATATCTAATTAATTTAATCATGTTAAATCAATTATCATTCCAATTGAATGAACCAACAAAACAATTGGGGTTTGCTTGATATTACTACATAGCATACACCCTCACAAGTACATATTATTTTTTTATTTTAATAATCAGAGTACATCTCAACTTACTCACATTAGTTTTTCATAAAAAAACGGATCCAGTATGTACACACGAGTTATGCTGGAAGGGAGGATTTTATTGACATGCAAGGTGCTAATTAGTAAACCAAGCCAACATACCTGGACTAGACACCTTCACCATTCCGATTGAGAACAATACAAAATAATGTCAGTGTACTTGTAGTTCTATCGATCAACTTTGATCATCGACATTATACTATATAATAATAACTTGGAGATATTAGGCATCTTAAATATAATTTTGAGATCTTAATTTTTCCAAGAGTATCAAGTAGCCATATTTTGCATGTAAAAGTTGTCCTACATCTATTGCAGGATAAACTAGGGTTTTATGAAACATCCATTCAATGTCTAGTGATATTTAATTATTTTCATAATTACTAAAGATCATAACTAATCTAGGTAAATTCATAATTTCCATGAATTTCATTGAATAATAAACAGATCAAGTAAGAGATTTGATGATCTAATCATTTTCCGACCCATCTCCACTTAATATGGAATCTATAGGATAAACGGAGTCGAAATCACGTGAAATAAATTGGAGTTGTTTGCCAGTTTGATTCTCTAATTAATCCAACTCTTTATTTCATGTTTCATGACGGAGAAATGGTAAGCAAAAATAATTTTCTTACAGACCCGTGAATACATGCAGAAACAAATTCGTAGTAGGAACTCTTCGAATCTTAATTATGCACTTGGTACCAATAATAGGTTAATATTTTTGAGACATATTTATATATTATAAATATATTTTTAATAACAAAAAAACATCCAAACAATGAGCAAATAGTAGGATTTTATTTTAGTAAAGAAAACAATTTGAATCTTGCATCTAATGCCAAAATAACAAGTCCCCGCACATCCGAAATACAAACCTTATTTGCATGGGGTTTTGGATCATGTCCAAGACATTGACCAAGGCTTTGATACCACTTGGAGTTTATGGAAAAAACCTTAAGCGTGTCATGAAGTGTGAAGATCGTGTCATATGCAATGGGAGCGACTAGTCGCACTAGTTGCTCAGGGCAACATAATTTATTTTTTTAAAATTATGAAATCACGTGATTCAAGAATACTTTTAAAATCATTTCATCTAAACCA
This sequence comes from Ottelia alismoides, assembly GCA_037367405.1. NCBI lineage: Eukaryota > Viridiplantae > Streptophyta > Magnoliopsida > Alismatales > Hydrocharitaceae > Ottelia > Ottelia alismoides. Next base: position 474,973 of record JAZKJV010010106.1, read on the forward strand.
CAAAGAAGATATTGGGATACCTCCTTAAGTGTGGTTGCGATTGAAGTCTCTGAAGGAAGAGACCACTTGTCTCAAGTCTGACCTGACAAAAGGAGACGCTTGCAAGCGCGTTGATGAAACACGCCCTTCTCGCAATCGAAGATGTAGATCCAATTGACGGATCTTCTGATTTTGTCAAATAAAATCAGAAGTCTTCTTCGCGTACTGGAAGTGTCAAGGAAGACAAAGATCCACGAGCAGTTGAAGCGGTAGCACGACGACGATCCTCTCTAGGTCGAAATTAGACTGCCACTTTAGAGAGGGGGTGTATGATGAGAGAGAGAGAGAGCTTGTGAAATATGTTTTCTAAAAGAAGAGATAGGGTTGCCTCTTATTTTATAATATTTTTGGAGTACATGGATCAAAATCCATGCACATCACAAAAATCAATGGTTGAGATTGATTTATGTTTCTTTCAATGACCATGATTTTGTTGTAAATATTACAATAATTAATTTACTTTAATTTAATATATATTGAATAATCATCCGTATAAATTAATTCAATCAGATCAATAAACCAAGAAGAATTAGGAAGGAGGTAAAACTCCTTCCAATTAGGGGGACGACCACCTTGAGTCCTAATTCAAGGGTGGTCGTCCACCCTCCCAATATGAAAAAGGTCTCTCTTCTTTCTATTATATGAGATAACATATCTCATATAATCCTTCACTATATGCAACAACTTTTATTGTTATTTCACAAAAATAATTCCAAAATATTTGTGACCATCTCAATCATGTCATTGGAAATTGTAAATCATATTCACACATAGAAAATAAAATGTAAATTGGATTTTCAATTAATTGTCCAATCTTAATCCAACTCACATCAATATTTAATTCATAAATACTATTTACAAATAGCTCTTTCTAATTTAGTATAGATCATATTTATAATATGTATGATTAATATGGATAATACTATCCACATTATTCATATCCATGATAATCAAATCATATTTAGTTATCTTGGATCATCATTCTAATGCATATAAATAATATGAACATATTCATATCATTCATGATAATTAAGTCACGTTTAATTATCAATTTCTCAATGCTCAACTATACAATTTAACAATGGAATTATTCTTGAACTCTTTTGAGAATAATGTGCATTCTCCGTAGATACTCGGATATAGGGACATGGCTATTGTACATTCCACATATAATGACTTGGATATCGATATCATATCTCAAATCCAGATCTCGAGGACCTCTCGAAGATGCTTGATTGAATAAAAGCTGTAAATGTAATCTTCCTATTACATATGAATCACATTTAGATCAAATGTCCAACATTTGAACTAAGATTAGATTACTTCTCTGCTGAGAGGAGTCGTTAAAATCCAAATCTTTTTCATCACTCCCTCAGAATGGAAGCGTCATGGTTATACAATCGTCTATGATGACATCATCTTCGAGTATTCTTGATATCCGTACATCTTGCATACTGGAGACTAAGAATAAGATCAAAGTTCTTAGATATCTTTTAGTTTGTCTTATTCTGCTTTTTATCATTAGGTTTCTCATTCGTTCGTTGGGAGTAGGTATCGATTATATACTTTCCAAAAGCATATATCATACCTACAAATTCTTGTCATGCTTCCGAAACAAGATGACCATGCATGGAATTTGATAAGTCCCAATACCTCATGAGTGAGGTCATGTCTTTCCGGATTACTAGTGAATTTGTACGATCCCTTTGAGAGATTGTATTACTCGCATGCCCTCATATGCACAACATATCACCAATGTATAAACCTTGATTAAGTCATCAACCTATCGTCTGCAAAATGTACATATTCAGACGTATAGCAATACATCTGTCTCCGGTCAGAGGATCCATGCTTATATCGTGATAGTATACGACATAGATCTTGGTCATATCAATCTTGTTAAGTCTACTCTTTGACCTAACTTGCCTCACACCTCTAAATATCTATTCCTATGCAGAGGACCTACATCAAGAGGTCGGCAAGATATCAGTCTATAGAGAATGATTAAAATCTCCTTCTCAAGCTAGATATCATCTCTTAATAATTATTTGACAGTGTTTGATGAGTCCTCAATCTAACTCCTTGTATATTCATCCAAGCATTAGACTGTATGATTCAACCATTGAATCAACAACTGTATGATTATTAAGACGGCCATGGTACATAACCCTAATTGTACCAAGAGACCCTATAGTGCATTCATTCATTTTAATCTCAGACATTGAATGAAAAGAATCAATAACTTTTATTGATATATATAACAATAACATTTATTGTAGAAATTGTTCGCCTCGAGATCACATGGCAAAAACACTCATGATTAGAAAACCCTACATGATCGGTTCCTTCTCACCTCCACTATCGGCTATCGCTCATCCCTACTGTTGACACTACCACCCTCCCAACTTGCCAACCCCACAACTAGCTCATGCTCACTCCCACTATCGTTAATGACACCGATTCCACACCTCCCAATGCCTTCAACACCTCTCCCTCACCCCTGACATTGCCACCCTCATAACTCGCTACACGTACCACCGATGCTAAACTTGCTTCCACTGTCCTCGATCAAGTCCCCATGCTATCTTTCTAGCGAATTATTTTTCTTGGAGATCCCCATAATTTAATTGCATCGAGGATTGCAATGCTGGTTTTGGTTGTTGTTCTCTGAGCTTTTTATGGAAGTTTCTTTACAATGGTTCACAAGATTCTTTGTTGCTTACATCTTTATTTCATTATGGGCCTTATTACATTTCCTTGTGATATGGTTGGATCCCTTTTTTTGATGGATTTTTTATGTGATGTGCATGTACAAATTCTTCATGCTTCCTGTTTTTTATTTAGATTATCGTTGAAATTTCAGAGGATGGTACCTCCATCTAAACCATTTATTAATGATATTAGGAAATGCGGAGAAGTAGTTGCAACACTTGCCAAGTTCCCTTCTTTCTTTTTGTGATTTGGAATTGTATATCTCACTAGGCAGATGATGTTATGGAGAAGTACAACACCATTTTACGTTGTTGCCTCTGCTTGAAGTGCTTCAAATGTTTTGTCGTCAGCCTCTTCACTGTTTTTTATGGACTGCAGGTTTATCTGGTGCAAGTGTAGCCTCTTCGCTATATTTGTGTGGATTTAAATATTAAGTTCTTCCTTTTCTAAATCTACACTAAGTAAAGGCATATCCTTCTTGCAATCCCTTTGTTGGAAATGGGATTTCTTGATAATCATTTAAGTACATATATGACTATATAGTTGTCGAAATTTCATGATATATTGTTTCCTTTGCATGTGTAGGGATCTTAGCGAGTTAACCATTTTGTCTTCCTGAGGTTAGTGCATCTAACCACTCGACGCCCACAAATTTTATGTACATCTCTTTAGCATTGTTCCAACTTCCAATCACTTAAATTTGACTAATGTTCTCTTTAGATTGAAAATCTTAAAATCTATCTCCCCAAGTCGATTTCTCGATATTTGATGTTTATTCAACATGTATTGCATTATCATTTTTATATCATTGTCTATTTAATGGCATTGAAAGGAAAATATGTTAGATAAATTAAAAAGGCAATTCTTCTCATTTAGTTATGTTGAATTTGATGTTTCCTTTTTCTTAGATATCATGAAGATAGATCATAGTGAGAGGGAAGATATGAAAGACTATTCATAGAAACGTGGAACCCAATCTTATGGTTATTATGTTGGACAAGTATATTTATATCTTATTTTCCAATATTGGTAGGGAATTTGAAAAATAGTTTTGAATATGTGTTTCCATTTTGTTTTTAGAAGTCTGGTTCAAATATCTCATCTTCTGAAGATAGTGTCCATGTGATGGTAATTGAGCACGATGACGATATTAATGGAGAGGAAAAGGTGGAAGAGGAGAGTAAAGAAGTAGAAAAATCAATTTCGTAAATAATCAATATGATTTATAGAAAGAACGAATCAATGATTTATTAACCATTTACCAAAGATAATGTGAAAGCTGACGAAATGTTAGTTGAAAAATGGAACTGCATTGACTGCTAGAAAACTTTAAAGGTAACACACAATGGAACTACTTCTCAATTAAAAAATCATAGAGAATGATATTGTCTCATGTGAGATTGAAGGGATAAGAAACAAAACATTATCTTTTGGTCATTTGTCATCCAAGTATGAGCGTTTGAATGAAATCACATTATCATCTTCAAAGCTTGATCAAATGAGAGTAAGAGAATTGATTACTAAATGAATCATCGTCCATGCGCATACTTTTAGTGTTGTGAAGGATTTTTGACTTGATGCAATCCTAAAATATTTCAATACTATCTTTAAACAAATTTCCAGAATTACAATAATAAATGATTGCATGAAGCTTTTCTCTTTAGAAAAAGAAAATTGAAAAGAAAATCTTTCTACATGTAGACATGATCAATCTCACATTCGACACTTGGACATTAAATCAAACAATGGGGTGCATGTGTTTGACTGCCCATTATGTAGATGCAAATCAGAAGTTGCAAAAACATATTCTTAAATTTTATGAATTAGAGCCACCACATACTGGTATCATTTTTATGGATGCTATTTTGAATTACTTAGTTGAATAAGGGTTTGACAACAAGATTGTCGATATTACACTAGACAATGCCAGTACTAAAGATGTCGTGGTAAGGACATTGAAAGACACATTTGTTGGAAGGAGATGTTTGTTATTCAAAGGAAAACTCTATCATGTGAGATGTTGTGCACACATACTTAGTCTTATGGTTCAACATATTCTTTGTATATTAGAAAATACTATCTCTAATATAAGAGAAAGTATGAAGTATATAAAAAAAGCAATACACACTTAAAGAGAATTGGTGAGATTGCAAAACAATTGAATCTTTCTACTTCAAGGGGGCTTTTCATGAATGTGCCTACTCGTTAGGATTCTAAATTTTTCATGCTTGATTATGCATTTTATCATACAATTATATTTCAAAATTATATTAGAATAGATGAGAGTTGCAAATGGCGGACATCGTAAGAAGAGTTGGAGAAAGCTGAAAATATGACCTCTTTCAAAGCAAGTTTTTGAAGCAGCACAAGTTTTCTCCGGTACAAAGTTTCCTACAACAAACTTGTTTCTTCTAAAAATTCGGTAAGTAACATTTTTTGAAAACACAACACATTTTCGAGCGATGATTTCATTAAAGAAATTACCATTGCAATGAAACTGAAGTTCGATACATATCATAAAGATCACGACCTTTTGATGTCTATTGCTTGCCTCCTTTATCCAAGTTATAAATTGAAGTCTATAGAAATTATTTTTGATAAGATTTGCACTTGTATTGAATCTTAAGAACAATTGATGAAATTGAAAAAATAATTATTAAGAACGTATTCTTTTTACTTGCAAAGGTGGGCAAATAAAATGATGATAACAAAAACATCGGTGAAAATAAAGAATCTTCAGATGCATTTCCTCCTGAATTGACAAATGAAGCTGAATCGAATGATTATTTGGATAAGGTTGAAAACAAACCTCCTGAAAAATTTGACTTAGAAAAATAATTATAAGAGGCAACGTTGAGATCCGAAAAAAGAGATCATTCTTTTACATTTCCTTTTCTATCTATTATGACTCATGATATATTATCGATTACCATTAGTTTTGTTGCATTAGAGTCAACTTTCAATACTGCAAGGAGAGTTCTAACTTATTGTAGAAGTGGTTTATCTTTTAAAATGTTGAAGCCCTTATATGTACCTATGACCTCTGATTGGATTCAAGCGAATCAAAACATTATTCAGTCTTCAAATGTAAGAATACCTTGATTGAATTGATTTCAAGGATATCATAGTACACGAAAGCTAATTTTGAATAAAATGAAGTACGTTATTTGTCAAGATGAAAGCTTGATGGTATCAATTCCAGAATAGACACGATCTTTTTATGGGGAAGGTTAGTTATTAGCTCAAATGTATATGTAAATCCAATTCCACTGGTGTAGTTTTGATTCTAATGATTTTCTTTATATGAAGTATGTTGAAGTGTGGATGCATTCTTTAGGCTTCTATCAACATCATTAGAGGAATCGAGAAATCTAAAAGTCCATATTTATTCAACATTGAACTTTGAAGACTCCTTTCTTGTATTTATTTTAAGATGAATGTGTTCATTTCATGTTTTTTCAACATTTAAAAGATCATTGTGGCATCATATTTTATGTAATATGAAGTATTTTCAAGTGAGGTGCAACATCTTTAACCACTTTGCATCAACTTATTTTAATCTTATTATATATTATGCATAAAGCGATTTTATCATGTAAACTATTTGTTGATTGTATTTTACTTTAAATAACGTGATTATTTTGTAGGATTTGTGTACGGGCTTGGTCTTATTGTTCATCAACATGTAAAGGTAATCACAATGCATTCAATACTTCATCAATAATGTATACCATGATTAAAAAGCCTAATCTAAATATTTTTTATATATTTCATTCATGAATGGTAAAATAACAAATGAGGACTACATCACACATACAAGAATGACAAAGGCTAGGTATTCTATTGCATTGCATATTATCTATTGCATTTTACCCTTTACCTTAAGGTTTTTTACTTATCTTAATTTTTTCACAAAATAGTATTCCCAACTCTATTAAATTACATGAAACTTAGAATATTATTTATATAAAATTATCATTGATTAAATTATTAAATAAAATTTTAGTTCAATGTACAATGGATAGAATTTGGCTATTAAAAACTTATAGCGTTAATTTGAATTTAGATTAGGAATTCATTTAAAATTCGATTCGAATCTGGATTCGAAAATTTTATAATCAATTGAATCTGAATCTAGATATGCTCAAATGTATCCGATTCAATTAGGACCCCTATCCACGTTACTGGTATCACAATGACAATGATAAATGATTATGTTTTCTGATTAATTAGAGTTTAAGTGGGTTTACACAGTTACATTTCTTTTGTACACTTGTTAGATTATAGTTTGTTCTCTTGTTTTGTTGTTTTAACATGATACTGGGCAGCTTTACACATGACATACCTGTTTTCGTGAATCTGGCATGTCTTCAGGAGTAGTCGCAATGGTGTGTTGTTGATTTGTTCTTTTGGTGTTACAATTACTTTTGGGTATGTACATTTTATGGTAGTGCTATATTTACATGTACCTCTTGAGAGTCGTGTAGTATACATGTATGGTATTTTTATGGACATGGATACTTGTCACTTGATGAATGCTAATAGAAAAATGAATACAACCGTTCTTATACCTCCTTTTATGCTATTTCATTTTTACCCTTACTGTACTTCAAATGTGTAATTTCATGTATGGATTGGATTGCAGAGTATTGGAGCCACATGAACATCACAATGGATGACATTAAAAATGTGCATATGAAGAATAATGAACCAAAAAGTGAGTGAACCCACACAACTTACGAGTATAGTATATAACAAAAGATCTAATACACAATCCACATAGATGAAAGATTACATATTTTCATGGATGCGATAATACACACCATCCTTTAATAATGCAATGGTTTTGAATGGGTTGGGACCATGGATGACTACCATGGAGGATGGGTTAGAATTTGACTGAGCTAAATGATGTATCTGAGCCACGTGGTTTGCAACAATGTAGGAAATCCAGAGGATGCAAGTATGTTTTTGATGGTATTGTCGATAAATACAATGCAAGATAAATTTCCAAGCGTTGTATTCAAGAAATAGAATAGATTTCACAAAATCTATTTGCCCATTGTTAATTTTTTTATAGCTACATATGTTTTTAGCTACGAACACATTCATATAACTATATTTATTAAAAAAGTGGGCAAAGGCAACTTTACTTAATGGAGAATCAACAGAGAAAATATATATGTAACAAATGGATGGGTTTCAAGTAAAAGGTCAAGAGAAAAATGTTTTGCAAATTAAGAAAATTATTATATGATTTGAATCAATCTTTGTGGCAATGGTATCTCAAATTCCACGAGAAAATTATCCATTTATTGCAACTAAATTAGATAATTATGTACATGTCTTGAAAAATAGGAGCAAATTTGTAATAATCTAATTGTATGTAGATGACGTTCTACTTGCAAATTATGATATAACAAGATTCAATGAAATACAAGACAAACAAGTAAATAGTTTGAAATGAAGGGCATAGGTGAAACACCACACCTTTTAGGAATACAAATAACAAGAGACGGAGATTTAAAGACATTAAGTCATAGTCAAACAAATCTTTGCCTTGTACTAAAAAGATTCCAAATGAAAATTATACTTCAACTCCCACATTACTCGTGACTACAAAGAGAATCGGTAAGGATTAATGTCCTAAAAAAGGGGTAGAAATATCTAAATATTCCATGAGAATAAGCGATGGGAAGCTTGATTTATGCAATGATGTGTACACGACCTAACATGTCTTATCCAATAAGCCCGATTAGTAGATATCGAATTAATTGAAGATCATCACATTAATAAGCTACAAAGGGGATTTTAGGATATTTAAAATGAATTGAACATATGAAACTAGTGTGTCAATAAGGAATTGTACCTGATTACCTTTTCATGTTTGGTGGCGCATCCATTCCTTGGGCTAGAAAGAAAGAATGATGTATATATAGACAGACACAAGAGATAGATTATATTATATGGAGGATGACCACCACACATGTTGCTTGAATTAAATGCTTTTGAGAAAACTTAAAATTTGAATTGATAAACATACCAATTGAAATGTAATGGGATGATCAAACAACGGTAAGCTTGATAAATAGCAGGACTAATAGTTATGAAGAAACATACATTGAGTTCCAATATCATTAGATAAGATGTAATGACAAGAAAAAACTACGATAGCATACATATCTGGTGACATATCATGTGATTCTTAACCAATGGAATAGTAATATCAATATGCCTACAAGTGATATTTTAGCCGATTCTCTAACTAAGGGAGTACCGACATCAACATACATTAAAAATGTTGGTACACTGAAACTCAAGAATGAATGACTCGAGCAAGAAGGCTTATTAATAATGATCACTGCTAAATACATCTTCAAGTATACGTTACGTGGATAGTGGGATGTATAAGTTTTGGCCACTTCGATCAACTGGGATATGTTGAACAACAATTCATGAGCAACCTCATGAACAAGCAACTATCACCTACGGTTGCGCTAGGATTGAGTGTCAAAGGAGACCACAACTAGTGGAAGGATTAGATTGGATGATACAAGGGATTCACGTCCTATAATTGATCTCCGATGGAGAGGGAAAGATCACCAATATGAACGATTGGATTCTTGCTTTCGGCAACCCTTTCCCGCTCGATCTTTTTTCCTCTCGCGATCTCCCTTGCACAATTGAAGGCCTACCTTTCAAGTAAAAATTATAAAAATTGTAAATATAAAAATCTGCTAAAATCCTCTTTAGGAACCTAACTTGACTACATATAATATATTAGATCAAATATGGTCAATAATGTACGCACGATAGCTTAAGTGACACCCAATACAATAACGTGCCAAGTTATATCTGAGAAATGCAAAATTTTGCTACATATCTTTATAAACTTATAAATATCTATAGCTATATACAAAACAGAAAAACAAAAATACAGATATTTAATAATATGACTAAAATATCCGTATGACTGCAGATGTTGCTGTAAATTCGCACCCCGCTTTTCTTACTAGAAACCGCAGTTGTTCCTCGTTGGGGATTTGCAAAGATGGGCCGCACTCTATCCTTCAACCGAACCAGGAAGCATCGATTATGCACTAATTCCTCATTTCAGGTGCGCTGATCCCCTCCACTATTAAGCCGACGACCAGAGACGCCACCTCGCATCTTTCCCTTATAAATACCCCGCACCTCCCCTTTTCTCGGGCATTTCCATCGCCCGCGGCCCCTCGCCCCACCTCTCACCTCGCGGTCAGGTCTCCGCGCGTTCCCGATCGAGGCGAGGTCAGCGATCCGATCGATCCCAGCCGACATGGGCCCGGAATAGTGAGTGTTCGTCGTGATCCCCTCGCTGATTTTGGATTCGATTGCGCAGCTTCGCGGTGCGCTAGATCTTTAGGGTTTTCGGTCGGTGCATGCGATTGGCGGGGATCGCGTTGTTTCGATCGGTTCAGATCTTCGTGCGTTTCGGTTTAGGGATATGAAGTTGTAGGTGTATTCGGTTGGGATGCGTTGTGTGGGGGTTGAGGATTCCGCTTCTGTCGGTCGTGGGGTAGACGGATCTGAGAATTTTTTGCTGTCTGATTGGACTCCAAGATACAATTGGACGGGTTTGATTACGATACGAGAAATGAATTGGGTCGGATTAAGAGATCGAGCTTATTAAATACAGCTGACCTTCAGATGCGCAAGCTTATGTGCTTCTTAGCTATATTTTTAACTATATTTTTAAATGTAGGACCGGGAAATTTTGATAATTTTCTGTTTCCTGTTTTTTTTTTTTACTTTTTTATCATTAAACATTATTCTGCAAGTTTTTATTCGTCAATGCTACAGTTTGTTATGATCAAAAAGAGAAAAATGCTAGTTATAATGCCAACATGGTCAAGACAATTGGTTTCAATTTGAAATAGCGTGGTGTGGATTGGGTCATATTTCGTTCTGATATCATCTATTTTCATGCCACTTTTCATTGAGATTTGCCAGTTTCTCAGGTTGTTGGTTGTAAAATATCCATCCTCAAAGTTGGAATTTTGGCGTTATTTATTTCGATTTAGTTACCTAGCCAAACATTTGCACAAGCTAGTTGTTGGGACACTACTTTCTGTATTAATGTATGATAAGATGAATACTATTCTCTTGTAGTCATTTTTTTGGCTTTAATCAAATTGCACATATTTCAGAAGTTAACTCTTTTGTTAATATGGGGACAGTATCTTGCATTACAATGTAGTTCCTCTAAATATTAAAATAGTACAAATTGTATTTAATCTGAAATTAATATTTTGAGACAATGCATATACCTGAGAAAAAGAAACAACAGAAATGATTGTGCATTTAGCTAGTGGTTGGGAGTATGAAATATGTGCAAGAGAGTTGATGAAAGTCTTCTCAGGGTTGATTGACGACACTTATCATCATTTTCTAATTTTGTCCCAATCTGGTTACTCTTTCTCACCTAGTTCGTTGACACTTTCTTGTACACTATAATGTTTGGTATCTGCATGAGGAATTTGGTGGATAATGTAACTTGTAATCATATTCTTATTCCTCATAGCATATTATAACCCCTAACCATATTCTTGTTTTTCATAGCATATTGTATCTTATAAACAATAAGACCTATAATTGGATTTTATTAGAAATTTGTCATTCTCAGATATTACTACTTTACTACTACTTGATGAGGGGTAAAATCTCCAAGTCACGTGCCTCTCGCAAAAGTACAAAACAAATTAACTATTATCAATGAGAACTCACATGTTGATAATCAATAAAATGAGGGGACAAATCCCACAAAACACAAAATAGCAATGAGGTTTGTGATCTTCGTTGTTACTAGTAGTGGAAGACCAAGATAACTTGACCAAGCGTGTTGGCACATACTAATGTGCATATCACACAAGATCGAGTTTCATGTTTTAGGCATGATTAAGACAACCCTGCAAGATCGAAGACCTAGGTATTGCATCTAAATTATTTGGTAAAGGCCCTACGATAGAGCTTCAGAACCAAGGATTGAGGTCCCATGATTGGTTTCATTGGAAACGGACACTTGACATAGCTCCATGACGACTGACTGATCAAGACATAGATCCACGATCGGGGATTGATGTTCCTCCACCAGTCCCTTTGTAAACATCCCAAGATCATGCTCTACATCTGAGAGACAATCAGAATAACTCTAGAGGTCCTGACCCCCAAGCCTAATATCTTGGATAGAGGTCCCAAGACCGAAATACTTGACTAATGACCCTCATCGAGGACCCTCAACTGAATTGCACCTAGTTGAAGGCATGCACAGGGATAGAAAATACACAAGTAGTCCCACCCTTTAGGTTTGCTATGTTGAGCTAAAAGCTCGATCAAACCATACATGGCATTGCAAAGATGATAGCATAGTAAGTATAGAGGCACAATATTTTGTAATGTGCTTTCTTGAAATTATCTAATGATATATGTATTCATATCTGTTCACAAAATAAGCTTCTATCACTTTTGAAGGTGCAAGGACAAATATCAGAAAAAATGAGAAATGGGTTGGTAATCAACCAATTGCTTTAAGTGATCATTAGTAACTGACAAATTGCTCACCAACACGATCACTTAATTGACCATTTGCACGCAATAGTCAACCATTGATAGTCGATTCATGCACCAATTGATGGTTATCGACAAGTTCCCACCAATGTGCTCATTGGTAAATGACAATTGATCAAATTGCATAATGAGCGATCCTTGATAATTGACCAATTGTACTGTGCAATCACTGATAATTGGTGAGTTGCTTACCAATATGATTGCTTATAGATATATAGTCACACAACAAATGAGTATTGATAATTTTGGGTATGGATTCGATGTGATATGGGTGGTAGCCATTTTTTGGGGTCATATGGTTGGGAGATCTAGTTAGCCATGAAAGTTACATGAATTGTGCAAGTTATAGATGAATGCAAAGGAAGGAAATAGATGAGACTTTGAAGGTTGAGACCTGGCAAAGGTGTAGAACATGATGACATTCATATAGAAGTATGGAGAGTTTTAGATGAGCGTGGTTTGATTTGGATTACAAATTTGTTCAATGTTATTCAGCGAAGTAAGAAACTACATGAAGATTGGAGGAAAAGCATCGTGGTACCTCTTTGTCCCCTTCAAAACTCTGCGTGCCAACTTCAATCGAGTGTAAGTGGTTCCTTCTCCTTCTCCCACTGGCCACTACATGGAAAAATCGAGTATTCACATCCCCCTACTTCACCCAGCGCTATCTGGCCCGCTGCCTCCACGAAACCTTCTCTTTCCTATCTTCGCGGATGATCTCCACAAAGTGCTTCCCTCTCTCATCTAGCTCCTCCTCTAGAAGCAGTCACTCATCTTCCAACCTTTCCAACCGAGAGACCCCCTCTTGTGGCCTTTGTCCCCTTTCCCGACGTTGCACACATATCTCTTTATTGAGCCCCGTCAAAAAGACCTTGAGTGCACCCAATTTACTAGCTAACTTGTAAGTCGCAGACCCTCCGGAGTACATACCCTCCAAAAATCTGTCACGGCCTCTCAAAATCCATACTCCAATAGCAATGCCTTCTCGTACCGAAAGAAAAATCTCAAGTGTCCCCCCTCTCCAGGGACCCACAACAGAGTTGTGTGATACGAGTGTGCTCGTGGCAGAGCTCGGACCTCCGCCAAAGGATGGACAACAAAAATCTATCAATGCGGGATCTTGCTCTGGAATTTCGTCATGTGTACTGACATCCCATCGCGTTAAACGCCTCTAGCCCCATCTCATCCAACAATCCTCTCAACTCTGCAGAATCAACATCTCTTCCACCATGGCTACTTGGACGGTCCTCTGGGAGCAACATGACATTAAAATCTTTGCCAATTATCCACGGAACATCGTGACACCCCGCCCTCAACATGCATAACTCGTCCACCAACGCGACAACACCAACCCCACCGCATGGGCCATAAACATTGGTTACCAGAAAACACACACCATCTAGTCTCCGCAACAATATGATTGAGATAGAATGTTGACCACACATCTCCTCCTCATCCATTACAAAACAATTTCCATCTCATCCCGTCATCAAACCCCTGTTGCTCCAACCGCCACAACTTCCTTGAATTCCACTAGCCTTCCTCCCCTGACCTCCCTCCTCACTCCATTTAACCCTCCTGATATTTTGGTTTCTTGAAACATCGCCACATCCACCCCATGTTCTCTCAATTTCCTTCCCACTGCCAACCTCTTCTTCGCCTGTTCCACTCCCCTGATGTTCTAGGACAACACCTTCATTTAGGAACAAAAGAACACCCCTTAGGAGGTACCACCTCGATGCACTAGAACAACTTTCTCTCCATACCCCGCAATGGCTCCCCTTCCCGAAATTCGCCTTCAACCCCAGCCTCCCCTTCGAACTACCCAACACGCCCACCCTCTACCACCCTCTGCGACACCTCGCCACCTGCGCAATCAGGCCCACTTCCTTTCGCTCACTGCTCCTCCTTCCGCCCCTGGCCCACAACGCCCATAACAACCGCCTCCAACACCTCATGCTCCGGTTCTCCAAGCCTTCCTCCACCCTCCGACGAAGCCACGTAGCATCGCATCGCCCCCAAGCCCTCCTCCAGCCTGTAGATCGCCCTCCACTTCCTCTTTGTTAGCTTGCACCTGATGTATCTTTTTCCAAAACGTCCAGCCACCCTCGTCGTCAGTTAACCTCCCCCCTACGGAGAAGAGCCCGCCGACAGGAGCCCATCGCACCCCCGTGCAGACGCACGCCATTGTAGATGTCGGCTAGCATCCCTACCAAGTAGCGCAGGAGGTGTTGAGACTGTCGCTGAGGCCCTTGACCCAATAGGATCACTCACCTCCCCAAATCCCGCATCACCGCCCTCAATCCTGAGGCCTTCTTTAGGGAACCAGATGGATTCGCCAGCCAACATCTGAGTCGGAGCGCCAGTTGGTCCGCCGCATCGATTCGGGTCCGGGGGGGCACCCTTGTCTCCACCTTAGTTGAATCCTCTCGACAACCTTGATCGCCTCCCAACGAAAATGTTGACTCCGCCACCACAGACCCGATAAGCAAGAACAAATCCGCCTCCATCGACCTGCCCAATATAATCGGATCTGCCTCTACCGACCCGCCCAACATAATTGGGTTCTCCCCCACCCGCTCCGCTTTTGGGATCTGCCAAGCATAATCAAATATATCATCAAACCGATCCGCAGACCCAGATATGACCTTTGCAAATAAGGGGCACCTCCTGAGGCCACCACCCTCGATTCTCGAGGCCCTCGAAAGCCTCCCACTGACATTCGATGCAAGACTTGCGATACACGGAATCCTCTTTGCCGAAAGGGGAAATTCATTTCAAAATTCCCCAAAAGCCGGCCTTGCCCCTTCTGCCTCTGTCTTCCCCGACGAGGATGCCTTTGCCGCTTCGAGCTGCCTACCCTCCATCGCCTGTGGCCCCTCCACACTCACTTCTAGGAAGAAGGCCCTAGCCCGCCCCCGAGCGTCGCCTCATGGAAACATGGAAAAGATGACGCCAGGCCCACCCCCTTCACAACCAACCACGATGGTTGGCTGCATCTAAGGCTGCTGGAGACGATCGACAATATCTTCAGCTCAAGACCCAACATAATTCGCATTGCCCCAAGGTCCCGAGCGACCAACGGAACACCCCGAATGGAGAAAACCCTGTCATTCTGCCACGAGTTGACGCCGCCATCCCGTAGCAACGGGCCCCACCAATGTATCTGTCTGCTGCTCGACGTGAAAGCTCGACAAGCTTTCGAGTGTCCTCTATCGATAGGCCACGAGCGCACACCATCAACCCATCCAGCTAAACCACGTTCCCTCTGAAGCCGAGTCCAATAGCACTGCCTACATCTTCCATAGCTTCCGCCAAGTCATGGCCCTCTCGACGACAAACCCCCCACCAAGACCGAACCAACATCTCCTTCCGCTCCTTGCGCAACAACCCCACCATCCGGCGCAGCAACCCCACCAGCCACCGCTCCCCTCTCGTGCTTCCGCCCACAACTGAAACTACGATGACCGTTTCCACCACAAGCGAAGCACCGCAACGGGTCTCTGCATCCGGCAGCTCGGTGCCCGCAACCTCCGCATTGGAGACATCTGCCTTGAAAGAAACTTTCCCCGACCGCCCCCTGCCCATCTCGGCTCGCCGACACCCTCATGCGAACCCTCGACATCCCCTGACCTCGCCGCCGCCTGCTTTCGGCCCGCGTCCAGCCGCCCTCTTCGTCCCTGCCCATATACTCTGTTTGCATTGACAAATACTTTTCTCTCATTTTTCTAGATGCATAAGAATATACATGAATTAACAAAAGAAAGAGAGCACGTTTTCTCTTTTGGATTCAGATGGACCACTAAAAGTCCATGGAGATATTTAACAAGAAAATACTGTTGATACCATTCTTCCTAAATATCCCGATGCATTTTTCATGAGGAATATTTATGGTGAGATTTTGTTTTTCAAAATATACATTTTAAAAGCTGAATGACAACTACTTGAGCTATCCACATGTGTGCAATTAAAGATGGATCAAATAGGCATTGCACCCATCTGTTACCATCATAAGTTAGCGGTGGATCTCAAAGTTGCACGTGAAGATCGAATTTCAAATCCCATCTTCTTTTCTCCCAAGCTTTAAGTGCTTCCTGCTTGTTCACGAGTAATGGAGGATAATCCCAACTAGATGCAACCTTTTCAGATTTGTGCAACCTAACAATCTTGTTTTCCATTGTCATTGCTATTGTAACATGTGTGTGTCCAATCCACACGGATTCTTACTTGACATCATCCCCACCTTCCCGACTTCCTCTTCTTCTTCCTTTGGCGTCTTACCGATGTCAATGATGATAAATTGGGGAACTGGTGATGGCCAACCACCTCTATTTTGTCAAAGCAAATCAATAGAAAAAAATAGAATGTTGCAGTTTGAATCCCTCATTGATTAAGAACTACGTCTTTGTGTTCTGTTGCTTCAGCCCAAGTATTTTATACCTGTGAACAAAAGTCTATCAATAATGTGTGGTCATTAATATCTTTTAAGGAACCTAACTTCTCAAAGAAATATCCTTTGTATTATTTTTTATTCCCTCGGTGTATTAGTTACTAAAAATCAAAACAGATATTATTTATGTCTAGAAAAAAGTTCCAAAACAAGTAAATGAGACCATCGATATAGAAGAAGGTTTACTTACCCATGATTATTGAAATTCACTTTTGCTGATATTGATTGGTAGCTGATCTATTGAAGTTGTAAGAAATCTTATATTTTAACATCTTATATTTTAACAAATCTGGGAATATGTTTAGATGTGTATCCTCAAATGTATAGTTTAGCTGTGGTCTATTTATGAAGATTCACGGTCATGCTGGAGTTTTGGACATTGCTTTTTAGTTAGTGACGTTGCTTGATTTTTTCCGTTGAGTAACATCTCCATTTTTAGAGTGTGGTTTTCTACCCGTTCTGGTCCACTTGCATTTTTTGTTAGCATCATAATTCATAGGGATTGTAATGCTGATGAGTCTATATTTCATCACTTCAATGGAATGGAATTAATATCCATGTTCTAAAAATGAGAAGTGCATAGTTGACATGGGGAATTTAGACATTGCTTTGCAAGTAGTGATATAGTTGATTCTTCTGCAGAAAAACATCTAAGTTTTTATTATGGAATATCTGTGTGTTTCAGGTTCACTTGCCCACTTTTTTGCTGGCATTATAGGGTTTGTGATGCCAAGCAGTCTACATTTGATCATTTTGCTGTCACAAAAATACTAACACTAAGACATACTAAAAAATATGGTGGCAGCTTGTGATACTTCTCGATGCCAGTATTTGAAATTTCAGTGTCGATGTCTGATTCCCTCGGGCCTCGGTCACGACTATCATTGTACTTTTTCTAAGGTGCAGCTTGTTGAGATTCAGTCATTTCTAAGATTTGTGGGTATCACCAGAAGACTGGGTAAATTAAATTTGATCCTTTGAAAAGGGGAAGATCTTTACTGTGCCAATGGGATAGGATATCTATATTTCAGCTGGTAAACTCTTTTAGTGGGTTAAGATAGAATATTTGGTCTTAGGCAACATGTTGATGTTTTCTGTCCATGTTATTCTGAAATTCACTTCTTAATTTTCCACAATAAATATATGGAGGGTGGTGCTTCTAACGAGAGTAGCAATACTTCATTTCTAGAATAAATGTTTTACTATTAGATATGTCCTGGATTATTTGCACCATCACGCACCTAGATTTTATGCCATTATATTGTTATTCTTTGTGCAAGATTTTTTTGTTCTGTTGCTCTTCTTACTAACATGTTTAGAGAAAGAAGTCTTTTTTGTTTGGCTTTATGAATAAAAAAGGTCAGAAAATTTTTATATGGAAGAAGATTGAACCTAAAGTTCTTACATGTATTTTCTTTTGCAGTGATTACCTTTTCAAGCTTTTACTAATAGGAGATTCAGGCGTTGGCAAGTCGTGCCTTCTTTTAAGATTTGCGGTATTTTTCCAAGAAAACTTGATTTTCTGGCTAGTTTTTTATCATTGTGCAGCAGTGCTGGTTGGGTTGCACTAATTCCGTAAAACCTAAAAATGATCAAGTAAGCATGTTCCAACTTGTTATTATGTTATAAGTTGAAGAGTAAATTTCATAAAAGTCCTTAAACTTTACACCCGAACTTAATATAGTTTTGACACTTTAATGTCACAATGTGATACATGATCAATGTGAGGTTTCATTGTGTTACTTTCACTGCCTTTTTGGCAAATTAAGAGAATGGTGTGATAGTTCACAATCAAAAGATAGTGATTTCTTTAACTGAAGATCGCGAAGTTGTTCAACTGAAAAGATGGCGAATTATCACACTGAAACTGCAAATAAGTCGGGTTCCTCATTGCGACTTTTTAAAGTTTAGGGGTTGCATTGAATTCAAGTGTAAATTTCAGAGACTTTAAAGTAATTTACTCCATATTGAAATAAATATAAATTTTGCACATGCAATTTGCAGTTGAAAATGGCCATGTTTCCTGTCAACATGCATCAATTGTTTGGATTGAACTGCTTGCATTATATTTCATACATTTATTTTTTATTGAAGATCGGGTGAACCTCCATCGTGGGGTTCCCACTTGTATTAAATTAATTTAAGGGGAAAAAAGAAGTACATTACCTTGGCGCCCATGAACGACAGAGCGCAGTACAATGAGAAATTACATTTTCTACATAGAAACCTTGGTTTTTGAATATCTTTTCGTTACGTCCGTTCCAGATAGCCCACAACATGTGCATAAGGCCTCAAAAGATCCTCCCTGGAGCCACAACCCAACCCCCTAATGGAGGCCCAAAACTCATGGAAGCTCCCCATTTGAACTTTGAAGCCACGGAGTTTCCAACCACCACCTAACACGTGCCGAGTACGGGCACTCAAGAAGAGATGCTCCAAATCCTCCTCCGTCTCCTGACATCTATCACAACGAGAATCCGTCAAGCCCAGCAATTTGCCTCGATGCACTTTGTCCATCAGGCAGCCTCTTCTCAGACACCAAAGGAAAACCTTGATCTTGTTAGGAATATTTGCCTTCCATATCCTTTTGACATCGACCTGGAACTCCCGTTCCTGCTCCTGCTCTCTTTTGTTGAACACCTCGTAAGCCTTCCTCATTGTGTAGTTCCCACCCAGCAATTTGAAACGATCTCTGCCCGCTGAAAAAAATACTCATATGTGGTAACACCTCCTGCAAGGCCATGTACTACTCTAATCGTTGCTGAAAGATGGCCGAAGTGAACCGTGGCATCCAACTCCCTGCCTCCATCGAATGTGCTAGGGAAGACTCCTTTGAGGTCGCGAGTGCAAACAACTGGTGGAATCTATCCTCAAGCCTCCCCTCCCCCATCCAGTTGTCTCTCCATAATCGAAAAAAGACTGTCATCCCCCACCTTCGGGCGAACGCTGGTGATCAGCTGTGGAATGACCTTACGGATGCTCGCCCAAAGTGGTGACTCGAAGCGGGCTCTATTCTCCTCGAACCGGCCCGTTAAACCATATATCTTTCTCAAGAGCCGAAGCGCTAGAGAAGACGAAGATTCCAGATGTCAATTATCCACTTCGCGATGAGGGCCTTATTCATGCACTTCATATCCCGTATTCCCAACCCTTCATTCTCGCGGCTCCTCGTCATCTCGTCCCATTTTACCATGTGTACCCCTTGTCTCAGTTGTTTCCCGTACGATCAGAAGAATGTATGAGCGCTTTGATCCTCCTTCTAACCCCAGCCGGCATCCACCTGGTCGAGAAGAAAAAGATAGGCACCGCCGATAGCACATGCTTCAATAACACCAGTTTGCTGCCTCTGATAATGTAACCGTCTTCCACCCTGCCAATTTGCTTTCTACCCATCCAATGATGTCATCCCAGTCCATCTTCTTCAGTTTGCCCGCCACGAGCGACAATCCCAAGTAATGAATCGGAAGGCTCCCCAAGGGGCACCCTGCAGTCAAAGCCAAATTGCTTTGCTCCCCCTCATTTAACCCGAACGGAATAATCACTGACTTTCTTGTTAATCTCCAACCCTGCCATGCTGCAAAAGATGTCAACCAGCTGAACCACATTTGAACTTTGCTCCTCAGTATCCTCCAGAAAGAGAACCGTGTCGTCCGCATACTGTAGGATCGGGATGGATATTTCCTCCCTACGGTATCCCTTGCACCATCCCGCATCCACCGCTTCACCAAAGAGCACTGCCAAAGCGTCCGCGACCAAGACAAAAAGCATCGGGGCCAACGAGCACCCCTGCCTCACCCCCCTCTGCGTCTGAAAAAAGTCCCCTTTCGATTTACCATTCACCAACACCAAAAACGATGAGGTGGTAACACACCTCTTCATTCAATCAATCCACAACCCATGGAAGCAACGTCTGCGCAAAGCCACCCACAGAAACCTTCAGTTGATCGAGTCGTAGGCCTTCGTAAAGTATATTTTCCAAAGCGCTCCCCTCGTTCTAGACCTCTTCCAGTCCATACATATCTCGGATGCCAAAACAAGACCATCCGCCATCTTCCTCCCTGGGATAAAAGCCGACTGTCCCTTCTTCACCACCAAACCCAAGATGGACCTAAGCATGTTAGCAAGGAGATTAGCCACAATTAGGTAAATGACATCAGAGAGGGCGATGGGTCTGTAGTTGTCGACACACGTCGGTGTGCCTTTCTTCGGCAACAAGAATAATAACACCCGGTTGATCTTCTCAAAGTCGTATGTCCCATCCCGAAATCCGTTGATAACCTCGATTAGATCCACCTTCACGAGTGCCCAGAATTCCTTATAGAAATAGATCGGGAAGCCATTCGGGCCCGACATCCCGTCTCCATTTAAGCCCAAACCGCCCGTTTCAGCTCGTCCTCCAAGAACGATGTCACCAGCGATCCTGCCTGCTCCATAAGGGTCCCCACGCCCTTTCCCAGCCAACCCCAATCGTTCCCCTCCATCCTTCTGGAGGCTTCCGCGAAGTGATCCCTCAAAGCCTTCCCCAGCTCCGCCTCCCCCACCACCCGAACCCCCCCCCCCCCCCCGTCCATCTCCTGCAAAAAGCTCCTTCTCCGACCGGAGGCCACAGTGTGGAAAAATCTCGTGTTGGAATCTCCCTCCCTTAGCCACCTTTGCCTAGATTTTTGGCGCCATTCCACTTCCTCTTTCCGGTCCTCCACGAGAAGCTCCTCCATGCGCGCAAGCCTCTCCGTCACCTCCTCCGGAGAGAGCCCCCTGTCGTCGTCCACCGAGTCCAGTCTGGTGATTTCCGCCTGAATTTCCACCCTCTTCGCTCTTCTCCTTGCTTTGACCTCTATGCCGTAGGAGGAGAGGAAGAATCCCAGACCCCGCAGGCTCGACGCAAATCTCGACACTGCGGTGCCACCCTCAGCCTCTTTCCCCCATTGCTCCGCTACCAACTCCCTGAATCCTTCTTCCAACAACCAACTCTTCTCGAATCGGAAGAAGAACCTTCCCCTTCCGCCCTCCCCCGAAGATCAGAGGATTGGGGTGTGGTCCGACTGGGCCCTCGGGAGGGCCTAAGCCCGTGAGAGGGAGAATGAATCTACGGCTGACTGGGACAGGAGGAACCTATCCAACCTCGATCTGGCCCGCGCATTACGCCATGTATACTTGCAGCCAGCGGCATCCACGATAGAGAGACCCAAGCTGTGCATAGAATTACGAAAAAGTAGTTCATCGAACCCTAAACCCATACTGTTATTGATAAGCTGGAATTTATTGAATTATATATTCTCTAAGTTTAATTGTTAAGAACTAAGAATAATTTATTTGTTTTTTAAGTTGAAATTTTAACCTTAACCTTTTTCCTTCTTTCAGGATGATTCCTATTTGGAGAGTTACATCAGCACTATTGGTGTTGATTTTGTAAGTGCTCCTACTTCAGATTTTGGAATATTGTGACTTTTTTTAATACCTATTGTGTGTGTTTCTTTTTTTGCACTTTCCAGAAAATTCGTACAGTAGAGCAGGACGGGAAGACTATAAAACTTCAAATAGTAAGGGACTCTTTGTGTTTTCCCCTGAAGTGCTGGTGAATTATTGACATTTTTTCTTATTTGTAGTGGGATACTGCTGGACAAGAGCGGTTCAGGACAATTACAAGTAGTTATTATCGAGGTGCTCATGGAATTATTGTGAGTTTCTTATAGTCCTGATGCTTCTATATTATATGAAAGAGATTTATTAACTAAGGTGTTTGGCAGGTTGTTTATGATGTGACAGACCAAGAAAGTTTCAACAATGTCAAGCAGTGGCTGAACGAGATTGACCGTTATGCTAGTGAAAATGTGAACAAGCTCCTGGTCGGCAACAAATGTGATCTGGTTGCAAATAGAGTAGTGTCTTATGAGACCGGGAAGGTAGTTTATCCTTCCTTTATGTTTTTTCTTGGTTTCATAATTTTTATTGTAAAAGAGTGATTGTAAATTATCTAACTTACATCCACATCAGCATCTTCAAGTTGAAAAGAGAACTGCAAATGATTAAATCTACTCTATGCTAATAAAACCTTGTACCGTGACACTTTTTTTATGAGTTCTTTGAGAATGAACTCCTAAATTTGGTGAATTCTTGCATCAAGTTATACAGTATCCGCGAGCTCTCATTTTTTATTAACTATGTCTATAACTTTGATAAGCTTTAGTTTTGAAGCTAATGTTGGGACACACATCATAAATGTGAACTTATAACGAGCCACCCAATCTTTGTATTCTACAGTCTACAACTATGATCAGCATTCTGTCGCCCACAAGTTTATCTGACACTTTTGTTTTAAGATTTTAATGTGGTTTGAGTGCACATGAGTAGGGAACTTCTGGGCATCCGATGCTTGTCTGGTTGTGCCAAATGCCCTGGAGGCTGGATCTATATAATGCCATTTTTAGGTGGATGCATGTTATGTGCTTGTTGCACTGATATTGTTAGAGCAAATGATACTCTAATGTGTTATTCCATAGAGCCCTTGGGTCTCTTATATAGAGAGAAAACCCTTGGGTAAATTACATAGACGTACACGAGATAAATAGAAAATACGCAACAGTACATCATGACATAACATAAACCTCTACACTATAACGTAAACCTCTACACTCCCCCTCAAGATGGAGCATAGATATCAATCATGCTCAGCTTGGAAGAACATCTCTGGAAAGGTCCTCTGAGCAATGGTTTGGTAAATATATCACCAGTCTGGTCCTCTGAGCTGACGTGTGAGGTGGAAATCAAGCCCTTCTCTTTCATGAAAGGCTGGATTATTGGCAATGAATAATGCTGCCTGGTTGTCACATTGAAGATTCATGGGCAAGGAGACATTTACATTCAGATCTTCTAAGACCGCTCGAATCCACATCATTTCTGTGCTTGCTTGTGCCATAGCTCTGTATTCAGACTCAGCACTGGATCTCGCCACAACAGTCTGTTTCTTACTTTTCCAAGAAACCAACGAGCTTCCTATGAAGATAGCAAATCCAGAAGTACATTTACGATCCTTTGGACACCCTACATAGTCAGCATCTGCACAAGCTGAAACAGAAAAATCTGTATCTTTCCTAAATAGCAATCCTGTGCCTGGGGAAGACTTCAGATATCTCAATATCATATACACAGCATCCATATGAACTTGCCTAGGTTGCTCCATAAATTGACTCACCCGGTTTACTGCAAAGGCAATATCCGGTCGAGTTATGGTAATGTATAGAAGCTTACCCACCATCTCTCTGTATCTTCTTTTGTCCACCTCTTCGGTATCATTGTCGTACAGCTTCATGCTTGGGTCCATAGGCGTACTTGACGGTCTGCATTCATCCATTCCTGTTTCGACCAGCAGGTCTGTAACATATTTCCTTTGAGTCATTACCATTCCTTGTGCGTTTCTTGCAAACTCTATCCCCAAAAAGTATCGTATTGTGCCTAGATCCTTCGTAATAAACTGACTCCCCAACATAGATTTGGTCATCTCGATTCCCTGAGCATCATCTCCTGTGACCAGAATGTCATCAACATATACCATGACTACAACTGTACCTCTAGGAGTCTTCTGAATGAACAAGGAATGATCTGCATTGGA